>MU278480.1:0-311669 GCA_022385745.1 Cubamyces sp. BRFM 1775 | reverse complement strand
CTCCTAGAATGTATGCAAACAAACCTTAACGAGGATCGTCGAGATACGGCGGCGAGGTCGCAGTTCTGCAGCGGAGGAGGGCGGTATGAGGCCAGTAAGATAGGCCAGAACGCGCAATCGGTCGAAACTTCGCAAAAACAACACAGTGCCCTGCGCGCAGTAGAGACGAGTCCAGGACAGCAAAAATCAAGGAGAACAGATGAGATTTGGAGGAGTTATCGCAGTTCTGAGTAGAGGTGGTACCAAGGCCAGTCACAGACGCGGAGTGTGCGAAAAAAATCGCGAGACGCGCCTGCGACAAGCGCCGTGCAACCAGCAGTATGCAAGAGCGGTGTTCCTAAATGAGCGCAATTGAACCTGATCAGGTAAAGAGTGTAGTTTGACTTTGACGTCGACTACTGACAGGCACCTTGCGCGGCCGGCAACCTCGCACTATTACAACGCTCGATCGCGTTAAGTCCCGCACTTATCAGATGGTCTGGCAGGCAGCCATGACATGAGGCGCTGCTCGAGGTCAGGGAGCAAGACCACGCACGAGCAGGTGCTCCTCCTTGTCACCCTCTTTCACCCTTGCGCCCTCCTCGGGAAGCTCGCCGCAAGGACGAGTGGGATATCCAACGGCCATGTTCAACGCCCTGTCGATATCTGTTGCTCTGCTTGTGTCCTATGTATCAACGCTCCAAAGAGTCTCCGGGCAGGGTACTAGTGCAGTCTGCCAAGCCGCGTATTCTTGGGTGCGTTCCTCGAATGCCATAGGATCCGAGGATCGAAGCAGTAATGAGTAACGACTCTTTGATAGATGTCTAATGACAAGGGTCAAAGCCCATGCCTGGTAGCGTCGTACCTCCTTTCCCCTTGCTCAACGTCCGCAGGTGAGTTGACGATAGCATGCGAGAAGAGAGTAAGTACTCACGTCGTGTGGTACTCGCACAGCCTCTTGGGTATATCCGCTGACGCCTGGGTACCATTACAACACACCCACGGATGACCCAACCAGCGCAACATCGTGCAGATGTAGCACCGTGTTCTACTCGATGATATC
Organism: Cubamyces sp. BRFM 1775; assembly: GCA_022385745.1. Taxonomy (NCBI): domain Eukaryota; kingdom Fungi; phylum Basidiomycota; class Agaricomycetes; order Polyporales; family Polyporaceae; genus Cubamyces; species Cubamyces sp. BRFM 1775. The sequence continues at coordinate 310,627 of MU278480.1, read as the reverse complement.
CGCTTGCGCCACATGCCAAGGTCTAGAAATCGACGTTGTACCGTAAGTACCTGTACTACCATCTATATCGTAGCTAAACCTTACGGTATCGCTTTATCGTAGATGGAATATGTATGCTCAAAACTGCTCCACGGTATATGTGTCCAAGTAAGGTCGGACAAACTACATAGATCGTCGGCTGACGGTCCTGAAGGTACCCAGACGATATACCGTCCGTCATCTCTGTTCCCGCATGGGCGTACATTGACATCACGGTCTGTCCACGACTCTTCACAAATACGCGGCATCAACTCAAGAATGTCTGTTCATAGCGATATGGCACCTTCAGCGCCATCGCAGCTGGGGAAGTAGCTGCAGAAGGTGAGCCACTGAGTCACGCACGGGAGTCGTTTAAAAACGATGCCTTCCAGGTGCACCGGATTCTACGGGACTGGCAACACCCACCGGTTCGAGCGCGAGTCCCACGCAAGGCTCAAGCGGTAGTGGCAACACCAATACCGGCTCTTCCCCCGGCAAAAAGTCCACCAATATTGGAGCGATCGTAGGAGGCGCAGTTGGTGGTGTCGTAGGGCTTGCCGCCATTGGGCTTGTGATCTTCTTCTGGGTTAGGCATAAGCGCAACGCAGCACGCAATGCGCCCACTGGCCCACTCGATCTCACCGCTGGAGAGCACGGGCAATACATGGAGAAGCCCTTCGAGCCGGAACTTGTAGCTACTCCACTCGCAAGCCCCAAACTCTATGTAAGCCCTCAGCCCGTATAAGATATTCAAAACGATCTTACGCATTTGTACAGGATCCCGACGACCCGAGCACGTTCCCTACTAGCTTGGATACTCAAGCCCCGTCTTTCAATGGATCCACGACCTTGGTAAGCCCGGTGCACTCGACCATCTCGTACGCATACCCCGCGCCTGGTGGGTACCAGGCACATAGCGTCGCCAGCACGAATCCGGCCTACAAGGGTATCCCGGAGTTATAATGCGGTCAAAGAAGAGTGTTGTCGGACCGGACGGTGTTTGCGTTGTGATCGAGGTGGAGCAAATTCCACTGTAGTATGTTCTTACGACTCGACTTGCAATAGCCACTGTGTAATAATTGTCGGTATGTTCTGCGCTATGTGTTTTTCATCTATGGTCCTATCAGCCCTGCGGGAGTGATCCAACAAGCATTACTAAAAATCGTCGATGAATTTTGCGCGTGTAATCCGAGATGCCGTAACGGCCTCGAGGTCATGGCGATGAGGAGTAGATCGTGGGCGTACATTCAAGGATAAATAAGATACAACGGCAGCAGCCCGACTATCGCGTCTGCATACGAACGCGTGGGTCGCCACGCTCGGAGCGTTTTCGCAGCTTCTCTTGCCGTTTACTCGTGGGCTCCTTCGTCTCGGCCTCGCCTTCTGGCGCAGCGGCAGCTGCAGCAGAACGACCAAAGAACATTGGGGAGATGACGCTACTCCACAGCTTGAAGATAGCGTATAGAGGAATCTGCACAATAGCGTTAATCGAGGGCATAAGTTGCAAAAGAAGGGTACTCACGATGAGGTAGAGCCACCACACCCACTGCCCAAACGCCCCGCTACCGACTTGGCATGCCCCTGCACACGTCAACAGTCAAGACGCATTCCCAACCACACACTTCGCACTGGGTAAACTCACAAGTGATGTAAATAACGTCGAAACACCACTCAATGATGCCGGGCCGGCTCAGGTCCTCGCCAGCGGAGATGAGCGTGCCCGTCGTTGGGTCGCGCCTCGGGGAACCGATACGCTCGAGGTAGCGCGAGAGGAATACGGAGGGTACGAGCGAGAAGACGTATATCCAGAACGAGAGCTGCTTCGGCGAGAGCGAGCCACGGCGGAAGAGCAGACGGAGGAGGATCGACAGTGCGCCAGAGACGAGCAGGCCTAGGCGGAGATTCTTGATGGACTCAGCATTGTGTTGTGCTGAATATATTATATCCTGATGCTTCAATATTCAACTCAAGTATATAATGAATGCAAACGGACCTGTACGTTTGGCCGAGGCGTTCGCCATGGCGGATGTGGTGGAAAAGAGGCTTCAAAGCCGCCCATGCCTCGATGCAGGAACTTTTGGGCGCCTATTTTCTGCAGACCTCGGTTCTCGATTCGGACCGTCGATCCCTTTGTGGCTTCACTGCACTGTGGTCCGGGACCTGTTCAGTCAGGATCAGTCGGTCCATCAACTTCAACACCGCAGCGGTGGTTCAGGAACCTAGGTAACGAGGTTAGATGCAGGCCGGCACGTCTAGGAGCGCGAAGGAACTTGTACAGCCAGCCGTACAGGCAAACAAGGAGCATCAATACGCACTCAAGGTCTATACGGAGCGGCTTGAGGCAGAGCTCGAGCATTTAGACAAACTACTTGTAAGTCCCATGTTCAACCCCACACCACCATACTGACGCCCCCGCAGACTCTTGCAGAGGCCTCAGAAGACGAGGATGACGAGGCTACAAGTGGTAGCGGGAATGTCATAATTCCTGGTGCGAAGAAGCCCAGAGGTTTGATCCCGCAGAACTATCTCGTCGAAGAGGTGGGACGTCCCTCTACTATATAACATAATGGTTGTACTCAAAGCGTCTCGGCAGAGCTCGCCATTTTACCACGATGCACTTAAGAAGCAACGCTACGAGGAATTTACTGTGGTTCATCCTAGTGCGTAGCAATGATATCCTTCGACGTTCGCATGGTGCTGACCACAAACGAAGTGAAAGCGCAGGAGCTGGAAGCACTGGCAGATGCAGTGCGTTCCGAGAACTATCGTCTGTATGCGTTGCAAGCGCAAGCACAGTGAGTGGCTCGAGAAAATAGTGACAACATCACTAACCATTACTAATAGAGGACTTCCAACGTTCACGGGCCTCGTCGACCCACCTCCGGGTTTCATCAATAACAACAAGCATGGAATTGACTGGGAACGCGTCGCGCAGAAAGTGCGCAATTTCATGGATCATATCTACCAGATTAGTTAACCATTTGGACTAGGTATCATCCGCCAGCGCGTCCGTCCAGAGGACCGCGAAAGAATGTGAGATTCGCTGGCTAGGCGACCGCCACCCGGAGTTCAATGATGCTCAATGGACGCAATCAGAAATCGCCAAGGTCAGAGAATTGGTTGACGGCGCCCGTGAAGGCGAGGTCGACTGGGTCGATATCGCCCAGAAACTGGGGGTATAGGTCTTCCCCTAAGTTTCGAAACACCGGAGTACTGATTGGTTATGGTAGACGAGGCGTACCCCAGTAGACTGCATGCGTCATGCGATCGTCCGTAAGACACACTCGTGGACCCCGGAGGCTGACAGACGACTCCTGGAAGCTGTCGGCATCTATGGCACTGACAGCTGGGCGCTCGGTACGAAGAGTTCCGTCTATGGTTTATATACTCCGACTCATTGACGGCATCTGTAGTTGCGCGGTGGGTTTCTGAAGATGCCACAGCCGCCCAGTGCCAGAATCGTTACACGCGGACCCTCGATCCAACCTTGAAGAGGGGACCGTGGACACCAGACGAAGACGAGCGGCTCAAAGAAGCAGTGTCTGTCTTCGGTCATAGTTGGGTCGATGTAGCGGCATATGTGGAGGGTCGCAATAACGAGCAATGCCGCGATCGATACCAAGAGTACCTGAACCCGTCAGTGTCGAAGGGCAAATGGACGGAGGAGCAAGACGCGGCACTGCTGAAGGCCGTCGAGCAGGTAGGCTTAGGCAAGTGGAAGGAAGTCAGCCAGCTCGCGAACGTCGGCCGTACCGACAACATGGTAAGTCTCCTTCCATCACAATGCAAGTACAAGACTGAAGCTTGACTGCGACCTTGTAGTGCCGAGTGAGATATACCGCGCTCACCAGGAGCGCCCGATCGAAGAAGACAGCTTCGCCAGCTCCGGGAGGCAGTCAGACATCCTCGGAGCAGCCGTCTCAGGGCCCGTCCCAAGGGCCTTCGCGCGCTCGTACCAAGCAATCATCGGGCCAGTCGACGCCTACAGGCCAAGCCCCACCACCAATGCTCATCCTCCATCCCGAGTCACATGTCCCTGGTACCTTGGGCAGCGCTCCAACTCAACCCGCGAAGCCAAAACCGAAACCGAAACCCCGGCCAAGGAAAAAGAAAGCACCCACTGCTGAAGAGGAACCAGTCGCGAGCCCGTTCCAAGAGCAGCCAAGTGAAGTTGCTCAGGAAGACACTCCACGAAATCCTCCGGTGAACGAAACTGTGTTGCCTTCTACTACGGACGAGCACGCTGCGCAGACGGGTTCCAAACGATCGATACCGGATGATGGATCGAGGTCGCAGCCCAGCAAGAAGAGGAGAACCGAAGGCCCTGTTACAGGCAATCCTCCGTCTAATCCTTCGGACCCCAGCTCATCGACGGCGGAGGCCACCGAGTCAGCCGAGTCACCTGCAGCCGCGGAGGCTCCCGAAGATAACAGTTGTGAATCTGCAAATGAGCGAGGCGTACGAGGCAGGGGTAGGGGGAGAGGAGGAACCAGGGCACGGGGCCGCGGCCGAGGCCGGGGGCGTGGTCGAGGAGGTACGCAGGCTAGGACGTCAGCGCAATCCGGTGAAGGTCAAGACGCATCGGACGGAAACACGGGCGAGGCGCAAGCACTTGTTCAGGCAGAGGAGCTAGTCTCAGGAGCACAGACGGCCGCTCCTTCTTCGACGCCGTCTCGTCCGAACAATGCGGGGGATGGTGCTGTTACACCAGCGCCCACACGGCGACAGCCACCGAGAGCAGCAAATAAGTCTTCAAGGCCGTCTATCTCTGCAGCGGGGGATCCATAGCACCCTCCCTTGAGCGATGCCTGGTTCCCTCCATGAGACTGCAGTTCGAATGTTATCTGTACAAAGTATAGCATCTGGTACGGCATGGGCGGGTGATACAACCTATAATACAGCAAGACATCCTGGTCCAACTAAGCGAGCTTCCACCGCTTGCGAGGATGTGTTGTGGCTTCCCAATTCACAGTCGCGCCAAGGATCTCTGCGTCCTCTTGTGTGTTATCTTCGGTAGCCAATAGGAGGTTCTTGAGGGAGTCTTGCACGAGTGCCGCATTCTTGAGCTTCTTCTCTAAGGAAGGCAGAGCTGCCTTCTTGGGCGGCGAGATCTATGGAATATGATTCAGACATATTGATTCGCAGCACGAAGGTGACTGTACTTACGGGTGTCCGGAGATATGTATGTTTTGGAGGCAACGGCGGTACGTAGTGTGGAAGTGGCCTGAGAGACATTGGAATGGCGGGAGGAGCGTTTTCGTCGTCAGAACTGAGCAGCTCTGGAGACGGAGAGCGGGACGGCGGCGGCAATAACATGATAGGTCCCTCAGAAGGATCTTGTGTACAAACAAGTGCAGTCAGTTCGCACTGAACATCGTCACGCTAACCAACAAGCGAGCGCACCTTCCTTGTGCTTGATAGATTTCTTGGTGAAATGGAGCATAGTACTGGACTCGAGACCATAGTCGTCCGATGCGGCCAATAGGTCCTTCGCTATGGGGTTCGCTCGATGCGCGAGATTTGCATACTCATGTGCACGCTCATATAGCTGTTGGACGACTAACGATGACCATTATGGTCCTCAGTTCATGAGCGCTTCTCACACCAAGGCCAGCGGAACCCACATGCAGCCACCTCAAGCTCAAGTCTCCTGACAGCACCGATCTCCGCAGACTCGAAGCCGGCATCACGGAGTTCCGACGAGATCAAGCGCTGCATTGCGTGAGAGGCAAGCTGTGAAGATACACCTGGGATTTCGGATGCGGGGTGCGGGCCCGCGTGTGGTTGTTGAGCGGAGGTGCCCGCGGTGGCATCGTACGGGTAGCCTGGTGCAGGCCTGTGTGGATATCCAGGGTAGTATCCAGTAGTGTATCCATATGGTGCAGTTGTAGGATACGGCTGATAAGCCTGAGTTTGAGTGTGAGCAGGATAGTGGTGGGCCATGGTGGCGGGAGGCAAGTCGGGCGTGGGCGCTACTTTTCCTGCTCGCGATGGTTCCGGTAATCTCGGCAGCGATGCGCAAGCGATCTACGCTGAGCAATACATGCATCTATCCCCACACCAGTCATCTTTCTTACACCTTCCCTGCCGTCCTGACCCGTAACTTAAGTATCGCTGCGATACCCTCTCGCTCTCTGTAGCCGTCTATCTCCCCTGTACAACTCACTATAAGTTATACCTCTGTACGACAACCATGGGCATGGAAGACCGCGCTGCTGCTCCCGTCCGGACGGAGTCATCTCGTCCAGATATCGCAGGCCCCGAGACACCCCAGGAACCCTTCCCTATCCACCTCTACGGCGCGGTACAGCGAGGATTTGGTCGAGGCAGCAAGGAGCTAGGATGTCCTACCGGTAAGCACTATAGGCGTTTGTTGTGTCCAGGGCTGATCGCCTCCTAGCTAATCTGCCGGACGATTCTATCGCCCCTATGAGCTCTGTGACGCAAACCGGAGTGTACTACGGATATGCGCAGGTGTCGCGAGAGAAAGATGGGAGGGTCGTCCTTCCCGAGGAAGACGGGAGGGTTCTTCCCATGGTCATGAGTCTAGGCCGGAACCCATTCTACAAGAACGAGAAGATGACCGCGGTAATTCGTGTCTAGAACAGCTGTCACGACGATTCCTGACCATCATTCCAGGAGATACACATAATGCATGACTTCAAGGCCGATTTCTATGGCCACGATATGAAGGCCGTCGTTTTGGGTTACATCCGGCCTGAGCTTGACTATACGACCAGAGGTACGTCCTGGTTAATTCATCGTTGCATCTGGGGCTCACGTTCTGTACAGAGGCTCTAATCGAGGACATAGAGACCGACAAACGTGTGGCCATAACATCGCTAGCGCGGAGTGCATATGAACAGTACCAGAGGGACGCATTCTTTGACCTCAACGGAACTTCAACAAAACTATAGTATCTTGGTGTATCATAGACGTTACTTCTCTGCCCATGACTGGTAGGCCATAGACCATAGACACCGGGATTATATGACACTCCCGGTCGCGCTGTCATTATAACGGCCAATATTCCAGAGCTTACAGCTAGTAGGGTTGTACTGCAATACCAAGGCTCGTATCGCATGTACAAAGGCCTGACTCGGATATCAATGACGTTCAGTACTTAGTCGATCCTAACTTTCTGTGCCATGGCGCTTGCGGCCCTGGAGCGGAGTTTGCCGGTTATTAAGCGCGCATCACCCTTTCGAGCGCTGGTTGGTGCTGAGCATCTTGTCCACATCCTCCGCGTCCGCCGCACAATGTATAACGGTATCGGTCTCCAGACGCCTCGTGGCAGGTAAGTGAGCTGGTTTTGAACGTGTGGACGTGTACTAAAAGCTGCTACAGTGGCACAAACGGCTATGTTGTTCGCAACTTATCCGCCATTCGCAGTCACTCAAGCGTACAAGACCGCGCGGGTGCATGGGACGTGGCACCTCCAAAGCACAGGGAGCCGGATGCGGAGATCCTGGAGCACGAGAGGAAGCGCAAAGTGGAAGTGAAGTGCCTTGAACTTCAGCTCCAACTTGAAGATGAAGGGTACGTTTGCCTTGATTACTCAGACATTGTCCGGTTCATTGAAACATCACAATGCAGCGTCGACGAGGCAAAAATCGAAGAGCAGGTGAACGAGCTGCGCACCAAGCTGCTGGCGGAGGCTTCTGCGCTCGTGCAGAATGCTAAGGCCCTTAAGCCCTCGGACACCCATGGAATCGCTGCCGCCAAAAAGGAAGAACTCAACAAAATGGCGAAGGCTTTGGGTACCCGCACCGACTACCACGAAGGAGACGCCTTTGACAGAGAGAAGCAGGAGCAGGACAAGCTGCGGCGGCTGGCAGAACGGGAGGAAAGAGAGCGGCAGCGGGAGGAAGAACGCGCGAAGATGCTGGCGCAAAAGGAGAAGTGGGAGGCTGAGCGGAAGGAGAGGGATCGTCTCAGGCGGCGTGAAGAGGACAGGCGGCGGAAGGAAAGAGAGGAAGAAATGAAGCGTAGGGAAAGGATGCCGCCTCCTCCTGTCCCTCCCTCTCGGGACCGTGGTCGGGACTACAGGGATCGCCGCAGCAGGAGCAGAAGCCCGCCTCGCCGTGGGTACTCCCCCGACGACAACAGAAGGAGGCCTCGTTCGCCTTCTCCCCCTCGTCGCCGCGCTGCTTCTCGCTCCCCATCATCCCCACCCGCGCGCACGAGACGTCGGTTCGAGTCGCGCTCGCCCTCTCGCTCTCCTCCTCCCCGTTACCGTCGCTCGGGCTCTGTCGAACCTCCTTCCAGGGGTGAGCGCGGCCTTACTGCCTCACCTCCCCCGCACCCTCCGCGTAGCCGGGATTTGAGCCGCAGGGACGACCGCTCGAGATCACCCCCGCCTCGTTATGGGCGGGACCGCCCGTCGCCGCCACGCCGCCGTTCGCCCTCAAGGTCGAGGTCTCCGTCGCGCTCGAGATCGCCTGTTCGTCGCGGCAGGGAGCCTACGCGGTCTCCGTCCCCTCCACCTAGAGGAGAGCGGGGGCCTCGCCGCCGTGCGCAATCTTCCTCCAGTGACTCCTCGATGTCAGTTAGCTCTGGGTCAAGCCGGAGTCGTAGCCGGGACTAAGCCAAACAATGTTGGTAACGCGGCTTGCTACTCCGTTGTTTGTTCCTTGTGTACGATAGGTTCGATAGGCTACGTAGGTTATGTACGTCTTCTCGGTATCGCCATCTAGCTGTTCCAATGATCTCGACGTTGTTTCACGTATGCTCTGGTGTTGTGTCGCCGTATACTTGCGTTCAGCCGTATATCATACCGGTGCTATCCCAGCCGTGCTCCACGGTACTTATGTTTAGAAACAACCGTTATGCGGTGTCGTCCAGGTGGTTCAGGTGACTGTTAATCTCCTCACAAACCCCACGCGTCGTCCTACTAAATATCAAACTGCTATTACTGTCTTCGGCTGTTGGTCTATAGTGTATTGAGAGACAATCGCACGATGTGGTCACTGTGCTAAAATGCTGTTTATCGCCACACAATCCCCACATGTCTGGACATCAGGTCTGCGCTATGAGCAGGCTAAATCGTAATTGCAGAATTGTGGCATCTAATCAGATTAGATCTCGGGCGTTCTCGCGCTGTGCCTTGCGTTTCGTGGTCAAATCCTTGCACCGACCAGCCATGACTCCGGCGGCAAGGACTAGCTTAAAACCGTGCTCTGCACCTCCATCTCCCCGACTATTCGCCTCGCCGCAGGATACGTAGAGCCGCCTGAGCCACAGAGCCCCCATCATCGTAATCGAAAATGCGTGCGGTCACTCGTCAAGCCCGGCGGACGCTGGTTCGGCCTGCCAGTGCCAGACACAGTTTGGGCGTGCGATGCATGGGAACTGAGGTGGGTGCGCTCAATCCCATTCCTGCTCGCATTCCCCTCCTCTCGTCTGTCGCTCACACATGCCGTCGCTTACCCGGACTCGCAGGCACCCTCTTCTCGTAGTGGCCTGCCGCTGCCCACCGCGCCAAGCAAGCGCTACACCGCAGTCACCCATCCCGAGGACCAGGCCTCGATCACGCCCGCGGTGAAAGAGCTGCTGGGCCGATCAAGCGCGTATGTGCTCCCTGTGTACGCTCGGCCGCCGATTGTGTTGGCCAAGGGGAAGGGGGCGTACGTGTGGGACACGCAGGGGCGGCAGTATTTGGACTTCAGCGCGGGCATTGCTGTCAATGCGCTCGGTCATGGGGACGAAGGCCTCGTTGAGGTAAGCACTCGGTCCGTGAATATACACGCGCCTACAGGTTCTGCGAGCCGGTGGAGTTGCGGGATGCCCGAATGCATAGCGCTACAGCATCCCGCTTGCTGACGGGCACGCCTGTCTGCCGGAGAATCTTCGCGCGCATCTACGACGTTATATTTGTCGTACCGAGTGCCGGCTATTGGTGCTGACCCTGTCTGCTTTACAGGTCATGAGAACAACTGCGTCTACCCTCCTCCACACGAGCAATGCGTACCATCACGAATACGCCGGGAAGCTCGCCGAGCTGCTCATCAAGCTCACTCAAGCCGAGGGCGGACTCGGGTGGGCCCCGGGCAGCTCCCATCCGGTAACTGACGGCACGAGCGGCGCGAAGGTCTTCTTTGCGAACTCTGGCACGGAGGCCAACGAGGGCGCCCTGAAAATCGCGCGGAAGGTGGGCAAGGAGCGCTGGGCGAAGGCGACGGGGAAGCCCTCGGACGATCCGTCCTGCGACAAGTTCGAGATCGTGTGCTTTGAGCGTGGCTTCCACGGCCGGTCGATGGGTGCGCTGAGCGTGACGTCGAACCCCAAGTACCAGAAGCCGTTCTTGCCTCTGATCCCAGGCGTGAAGGTGGGCCAGCTGAATGACACCCCGGGATTGGAGAGGCTGGTGGGAGAGAAGACGTGCGCAGTCATCGTCGAGCCTATTCAGGGAGAAGGTGGCATCAATGTCGCGGACATTGAGTGGCTGCGCGCTCTCAGGAAGCGGTGCGATGAAGTCGGCGCAGTGCTGATCTATGACGAGATTCAGGTGAGTTGACGCTCCCGAACGCCGCCCGTCGTCGCGCGATGCAGTTCTCATCACGAAGATGAACACGCTGTTGCGGTGACCAACGAAGTTGCAGGCAGAGTAGCTGACTGAAACGCGATCTGTAACAGTGCGGTCTGTACCGAACGGGCAGCCTTTGGGCTCATTCGACGATTCCGGCAGACAGTCACCCAGACGTCGTGACCGTGGCGAAGCCCCTCGCGAATGGCTACCCAATCGGCGCCGTCCTCATGCGGGACAATATTGCGGAAGTAATGACGGCCGGTGAGTAAATTCTCAGAGGACTGCATAGGGGCTTGCGAGACTCATACACGGCGGTGGGATTTTACAGGCACGCATGGCACTACATTCGGTGGTTCCCCTCTTGCATGCGCGCTGGGCTACCATGTGCTGTCACGCCTGTCGGACGAGGCGTTTGTGGCGAGCATTAAGGAAACGAGCGGCTACCTGGAGGAGCGGCTATCGCTGCTAACGAAATGGTTCCCGAACATTCTTCACGAGCAGGTGCGGGGAAGGGGCTTCATCCGGGGCTTGGGCTTCAAGAACACCAGTCACCCTGGGCGCGTGGTGGAGATGGCGCGGGAGCGAGGAGTGCTTTTGTTGACGGCAGGGCAGGACGCTGTGAGACTTGTGCCGAGCCTGAACATTGGTGCGGGAGAGGTTGGGCATGCGATGGACGTGGTTGAGAGCTGCCTGAGTGTGCTGGATTCCGAATGAGTGGAGTGGTGCTGTATAGACGAGTAGTAGAAATCTCGATGACCGATGTCTCATGAGAGTGTAACCGGGTCCGAGGATTACCGGCCCAGTCCTAGGGGCCCAGTCTGAGCAAGTGGTCAGAGTCGGTGGGAGCCTCGCCGAGGACCAATCATGCGTTGGCAATTATCCGGGCCAGAGCGGAGGGGCATGCCCATAAGAGGCAGGCATCTCCAGCTCTTTTCTGACTTCACCTCTTCCTCATCCTCCCCCTCTCATTCGTCCCCCTTCCTCCCCCCGCTTGCCGAGCTATGGACAAGCTATCAAACCTCGCAAAGTTCAAGGCTACGTGCCCCTACCTGGGCCGCACAAAGACCTCCACCCTTCGCACCCTCTGCACCTCCGCCTCTCCGCGCTTCCCGACCGTCTCCAAGCTCACCGAGAAGGCAACGAAATGCCCCGTCATGGGTCCCGCCCTCCAGATTCGCTCGAAGCAGATGGTCGCGGGCTACGCTAGCCTTGCTGGCTCCGCCGAGTTCGCGAAGATCCCGGAGCACCAGGGTATCAAGCCCAGCGCGGCCGACGCCCAGAAGTGCCCTCACGCTTCCAAGGCGCTCGCCGCTGCTCGCATGGCCGAGGAGTTCGCTCACGTCAAGAAGGCCAAGACGTCCTCCAAGGCGAACGCTGCGTCTACCAGTGCTGGCGCGAAGTCCGCGCCCGCTGCTGCGACTGGCTGCCCCTTCCACGCTGCCTCCACTTCCGAGGCCAAGCCGAAGGCCGCCTCAGTTGGTGGGTTCAACTATGAGAAGTTCTACGCCGAGGAGCTCGAGAAGAAGCACCAAGATGCCTCATACCGCTACTTCAACAACATCAATCGTCTTGCGCACAAGTTTCCCATCGCTCACACCGGGAACGTGAAGGATGAGGTAGAAGTGTGGTGTGCCAATGATTACCTCGGGATGGGTAACAATCCCGTGGTTCTTGAGACCATGCAGTACGTTATTTACAGCCCCTGTCGCTTCTTTCCATTTTGATTGACCTCAAACTTCGTGGCTTCCGCAGTCGCACTCTTGACACGTACGGCCACGGCGCGGGTGGTACCCGGAACATCGCCGGAAATACCGGAATGCATTTGGCGCTCGAAGAGGAGCTCGCCTCTTTGCACCGCAAGCCCGCGGCGCTCGTCTTCTCGTCGTGCTATGTGGCCAACGACGCTACGCTCGCGACCTTGGGTTCTAAGCTCCCTGGTTGCGTCTACTTCTCCGACTCCATGAACCATGCGTCCATGATCCAGGGCATGCGTCACTCTGGCGCCAAGCGTGTGATCTTCAAGCACAATGACTTGGAGGATCTCGAGATGAAGTTGGCGCAGTACCCCAAGGAGACTCCTAAGATTATCGCGTTCGAGAGCGTCTACTCCATGTGCGGTAGCGTCGGCCCCATCAAAGAAATATGCGACCTCGCTGAGCAGTACGGCGCGTTGACTTTCCTCGATGAGGTACACGCCGTTGGTCTGTACGGTCCTCGCGGCGCGGGTGTCGCTGAGCATCTCGACTACGACGTTCACAAGGCAGCGGGCCAGAGTCCGGACCCTATCAAGGGTACCATCATGGACCGCATTGACATCATCACCGGTAAGCTTACTACTAATCGTTCGCGACGTATATTGACGGCGCTTCTGCAGGTACTCTTGGCAAGGCTTACGGCGCTGTTGGCGGTTACATTGCTGGCTCTACGGACTTCGTCGACATGATTCGGTCGTACGCTTCGGGCTTCATCTTCACCACGTCTCTCCCTCCGGCGAACATGGCGGGTGCTCGCGCGAGCATCTCGTACCAGAAGGAGTACAACGGCGACCGTCAGCTCAAGCAGCTCAACGTCCGTGACTTGAAGTCCCGTTTCGAGGCGCTCGACATCCCGGTTATCCCTGGCCCGTCCCACATCGTCCCCGTCCTCGTCGGTGATGCCGCCCTCGCTCGTCACGCATCCGACACCCTCCTCGCGAAGCACAACGTCTACGTACAGGCCATCAACTACCCGACCGTCGCCCGCGGCGAGGAGCGTCTCCGGTTCACCGTCACCCCCGGCCACAACGTCGAGCAGATCGCCCGCCTCGCGCGCGCCGTCGACCAGACGTTCACGGAGCTCGGCATCAAGCGCACCTCGGACTGGCGCAAGCTCGGCGGCCACGCCGGTGTTGGCCTCGCGGACCCCAAGGCAGTTGAGCCCATCTGGTCGGACGCCCAGCTCGGTTTGGTCGATGGCACCGCTCCTGCTGTCCTCCATCCCGGTCAGAAGCGCGTCGTCGACCAGCGTGCGGTCCGTGTCACCCGCGAGAAGTTCAACGACCTCCTTGGCCCGTACGTCGAGCCGGCCGCGCCGGCCGACGTGCTCAAGAAGGAGCTGCCCCTCGCGGACCCTACCTTGGCCGCTTCGATCCCCGCGGCCGTCGAGGCCACCGCCTAAAGCAGAGGTTGAGGTCTATCTTGCTTTGCTCGATCCCTCCACCCTTTATCACGCTGTCTGTTCGTTGTCGTTCTTTTATCGTGTCCACGAACGTAGTTGTCCATCAGTCGTAGCAGTCATGTTGTGTAGTAGGAGTGTTGTGCGGAAGAGAGAGAATACAGATGAGAAGATGTGTGTCATATACGCCCGTGCTCTCCGTGTGTCTCAATGTGTGTGTGATACTATGATGTAGATGAAGTTAGGACGGCGAGTAGAGATGCTGCTCGTTTCCGTTTCGTCTCGAGTGCTGCGTTGTCGCTGGCTGTACTGTCCTTCGTTTCTGGCTCAGCGAACTTGACTGTCCGTTTTGTTGGTGAAGACTGCGAGTCAGTTTCCGCGGGTGCTTCCTGCTGTTCCTCCGCAGGAGCAGCGTTTTCGGTGGCTGATGTAGCCTGTGCTGCTTCTTTACAAGCCTTGATGAGAGCCTACGCGAAGTGCTGTTAGTGCGAGGGTAGCGCGATCCATGCTGTCTTGCGTCACGCACCTCTCGCGATCCGCCTTGTACGCCCTGGAGGTAACGATGTACGAGAGGCAAGTACGTCTCGGGTATCTGCGCTCATGGTTAGTCCTCGTGAATCTAGCCACAGCAGCAAGAGTTATACACTCACCGCTTGCTCGGACCATACGTTGCGAATGATCCAGTTCTGTCGCGCCTTGTTGAACTTCCAGCTCTCGGGCTCCTCAAACTGAGTAAAGGCGTAGTGCAGGGCTGTAAAGTCCCACTCAGTTTTATATTCGTAGCAGTGACTATATAAACACACCTTTTTGCGCCTGCTCCGTCAGAGCTTCGTCGTCGGTGGGGTCGGGGAGGCCGCACTTGGAGGCGCGCTTGCGTTTCTTCCGCGGTTTACTGCTCGATTCCGCCTCTTTCTGACCCTCCGCGTCGTCGCGTTCGTCGTCCGCGCCCTTCTTGCGCTTTTTCTTCTTATCCTTCTTGTCTTTCTTCCCCTTTACCTCCTTCACCGCCCGCCCCTCGGACTGCGCAGCAGGATCGACGTCACCGCCCGCCTCATCCTTCTTTCCTGCGCTCGCAGCATCTCCCTCCTCTCCCTCCTTCGCTGCCTCCTTGCCCTTCTTCTTCTTGCTCTTCGCCTTCTTCCCTGCTACTGCCTCTGTCTGCGATGGACCTGCCTCCGCTTCGGGATCGGTGGGCGGAGGCGCAGCAGCCTCGGGTGATGCTGCGCGCTCATCGTGTTTCCTCTTCTTTTTCTTCTTGGGTTCGTCTTCAGTGCGGTTTGCGTCCTCCTCGGCTGCGTGCTCGCGCTTTTTGCGCTTTTTCTGCTTCTCGGACTTCGCGACCTCTGCTACCGGCGACGACGTGTCGTCGTCAAGCGGCTGGGCTAGCTCTTCCGTACCAGCTTGGTCGGTTTTCTTTCCCTTCTTGGACTTTCTCGGCTTCTCGGCGTGGTCTTTGGTTGTCTCGCTATCGACCGCTGCGTTCGCCTTGGCCTTCTTGTCCTTTCGTGAGGGCTTTTCAGCAGCATCTGCGGACATGGGAGGTGGGTAGTAGACTGGCAGCAAGGAAGGCGCAGGCGCGAAAGATTGAGAGAATCCGATCTTCACGCGAGTGCGCCGCCACCGACGCGCGCGAAAGGCAAAGACAGGCGCGAAACACCGCCACGTGGACGGCATCAGGTACCCCGAGCGCGGTGGAAGCGCCGGATGTGTAAAGTGTCTCTCGATCGGCTCACAGGCTGACGGGATCCCCCTCACGCCGCCTCTCACCTCCTCCAGCTACTTGTACTTGTCTCCATTCCTCTCCCTGCTCGTTGTCTCAAGCACGACTCTTACGACTCTCTGACCGCCTCTGCACCACTCGGGATGGGTCTCTCGTTCTCTTCACTCGTCTCCACGCTCTCGTCACTCGTGCGCTGGAGCAAGGACCAGGATGTCCGGATATTGATGCTTGGATTGGATGCCGCGGGAAAGGTACGTGTATTGGTTCAATGCTCGAGACAATCGCCTGACCATATGCACCGTCTCTAGACGACCATCTTGTACCGTCTACAGGTGCGACAGATCCGTTCATTCGTATTCGCGTGCGCGCTTAATGAATGTCCCGTCGTTAGATCGGTGAAGTTGTACCAACAATCCCAAGTGCGCACGGCTTGTCTCACTGGTCGTGTGCGTGGAGCTGACGTGTGTTGCTCCCAGCAATCGGCTTCAATGTAGAGACCGTACAAGTACGCCGCACACGCGCTTTCCTGCACTCGACATGGTCTGACGCATAATACAGTATAAGAACATAAAGTTCCAAGTCTGGGATCTTGGCGGCCAGTCCAGTATCCGGTAAATCCTTCTCTGATGTGCCTCCTATTCGGCCGCTCACCACACCCGTGTCTTCGCAGACCCTACTGGCGTTGCTACTTCCCCAATACGTCGGCAATCATCTACGTCATCGACGCGTCCGACACCGACCGCCTGGACACGTCCCGCTCGGAGCTCCTGACGATGCTCTCGGAGGAGGAGCTCGCGGGCGTCCCTCTGCTCGTCTTCTGCAACAAGCAGGACGTCCCTGGCGCGCTGCCCCCAGAGACAATCAGCGAGAAGCTGGGCCTGGCGGGCGGCGAGAAGGAGAGACAGTGGAGTGTGCGCGGGAGTTGTGCGACGAAAGGCGAGGGGCTAGAGGAGGGACTAGATTGGTACGTCCTGGGATCTGGATTCGTTGCGTGTGAGCGCGCTAACACGACGGACGCGCAGGTTGGTAAATGCAATACAGAAGAAATAGCCGACCATCTCTCGCGGAACGGATTCTGTTCTTTCTGCTCATCCTTCTCTGGGTGCCTCGCTGCTCGGACACGACGCTACCGTACATACATACCCACTGTACATCATAATTATTGCCTTTTCTTGCCTCTATGCATGGACTATGCCTCGCACCATCGTCGTTCAAGGGCAGCGCGAGTCTATGTTATGCTACAGGTCGGTGGTATATATATACATACAAGCAGGTATCTCGCCGCCAAGAACTTTCTAAACGTCCGTGGACCAAGCCCAGTTCCACTTCATCTCCTCAGGATCGTCTCTACACTGGCGCGACACGTCCATATCCGGCCTCCACACTCTCACTGTGCCATCGTCCGCGCACGTTGCAAGCATACCGTCTGCCCAGTCCACCGCGCCCACTTCGCCAGTCTGGCCTTTCAGCTCTACACCCCGCACGCCAGACGCGCTCCGTGTTCGCCCTGCAGCAGATACGTCGTAGAGATACGCCTTGCCGTCCACGGCGCCCCCGCATGCAAGCCATCGCCCGCAAGGCGACGCTGCCATACGGACGTAGAACGAGTTCGTCTTCATCCGTGGATCGTAAAACGCGTGCGGATCCTCCATCTCCGCTACATCTGCTCCTGTGGCGATTGACGGCATATAGCCAGAGAGTGCGTCGAGCGATGGAAGCGAGTAGGTGTGCACGCGCGAGTCGATGCCCAGTGCGAAGACGAGAGATGCAGTAGGTCCGGTTCCGTGTGCAAGAGTGGTGATCCCTCGTCCACGACGAGACCCGCCGTACGCCGTGGGGTCGACCGATGTGAACAGCGGCTTCGGATGTTGCTTGGCGGTCTTCTTGGATCGAGTGCGAGTATTGGTCGAAGGCAAGCGGAGGTCCCAGAAGTTCAGAACACTGCATGGTGCGGTCAGTATGAGTAGAGTTCTCGAGGATGAGTTGCGGACATGACCTACCCGTCAGACGAACAGCTACTAACCACCCCGTGTGGATGCGTGTCCGTGTATAACAGATGCGTGATACCGGGTAAGGGCGTGCCAGCGACTACCTTACCCCTCGAGGTCCTTGACCGCGCGGGCTTACGTTCAAGATCATGCGCTTTGGGAATCGAGAGGACAGGAGGAACCTCTCCTCCTACGGATCGTTCCCCGACTCGTAGATCCCATAAGCATATTCCTCCATCTCTGCCGCCAGTGCAGAGGATATCGCCGTCGTGAGATGGGCCCCACGCGACAGTCTTGACAGTACCTTCGTGCCCTCGGAGGGTGTGTAAGGTGCGTTCCTGTGAGGGGACAGAGGGGGAGAGAGTTGTGATGCGTATGCTATGGTCCCCTGAAGCTGTGGCAAGTAGCGTGTCCGATGGTGACCATTTTACGTCGAAGATACCATTCGCATGAGGTTGCACAGTGATTCGTTGCGGCTCTATACAGACAACACTGAGTTAGGGAAATACCTTCATTTGTATAGAGAAGACGTACCGAAGTCCCAGTCGTCGCGCTTGGAGGTGTCCATGATATCCACAGACCCTTGTTCCGTTGCTACTGCTAGAAGCGGCCGGTCACCTCGTTTCGCAGCTACATGCTCCAGTCAGCATTGAACGCAAGTCAGGTCGCGCAGTATTTTCACCATTGGAATAGGAGCACGCGTAGGGTATGTTGACGAAGGACCCCACATTGTCTGAGTGGCATCTGAAGACGTTGGACTTATTGGACGATACAAAGGACTGGAGTATAGGACGCGATGGCACTAGGGTAGAATATATCAGGAACGCATTCCGCATGTAGCCGCAAGGGACGTACAATCCTGCACGTGCGTTGTCCGTGAAGAGCACCCAGAAGCGATGCGTGCTAAGGAGTTGTGAACAGAGAAACGAGACGCCTTTGACGCGTAGCCCGTTCGCGCCGGCACATCGTCGTCACTATCGTCGTCTGATAGTTGAGTAGCTCGACTCTGTTCCCGCTTCGGCCATTCGAGTTTGATACGCTTCTTTTCATGACCGCTGAGCTCAAGCTGGCTACCGCGTTTGCGCTCCGAGGGTAAAGTAGGGAGCCCGACAGAAGGGTTCAAGCGAGTGTCCGAAGAGCAAACGTTGGTACGATCCACAAGACTAGGGTCCGGTACAGCATACTGAGAAGCCATGGAACACGAACAAAGGCTAAGCAGAGTAAACGACGCGCTTGGAAGAGGGAAGTGCACAAACTGTGCAGTCGCGGACTACGACGCGTACGAAGACCACGTGATCGTGCTAATACTGCAGCTTTGCCGGTGGCTGAAGCACGCGGCGTCGCGACGAGCCTCGCACCCCAGAAGGACCTCGCGGACACCACACCTCGTTGCTTGCCTGCGGTTACCACAGTCCGCTTTATTAACCTTCTATCGTCCCACTATCGAAGAGGATCAGCACTCCCTCGTCAACACATCACTCGCGCTCGACGACACTTCCCATGCCGCCTACTAGGAAGCCCGTCCTGTCTGTGCCGGACTACCCCCGGCATTTGCAGGCAGTAAACCAGAAATGGTCAAAGTTGATCAAGAACGACCCTCGTCGTGTATGCCGTGCGCTGTCTCTGACGTCGCCCACAGGCGAAACCGTTGAGGGCGACACATTCGACGACATCCCTCTAATCTTCGACAACCTCTTGCCGGTTGCGAGGGTGTCCACGGAGAAGACATGGAAAGGCTTGGTCGAGGCCGGGATTGTGACTGCGCTGTGAGCATTTAATCTTACTATGCAACCCTCTCATCTTGTTCGGAGCCTCATCTGAGGCGTATGTGCGTAGATGCAAATGGGCGATCAATACCGAGCAACTCATCACGAAAGCGTATATGTTCATGAATGACCAAGGTGTTGCTGAGCTCTCTCAAGAAGCTATGGACTACGCGCGAGACAACGTGGGCCATTGCAACTCTTCCGGGATCGATCTATGCTAAAACCAGTCCTTGAGGATAGGCTCCTGGTCCTTACACGCCGGCATTGGAAGTTTTGTGCAATGCTGCGGTTTCCTGCGCCGTACCTCCGACGTCTACTGAGCAGAAGATGATTGAGGAGTTGAAGAAAAACTGGCCTACAATGATGCAACGCGTGCGGGACGTCTCTTATTCCCTGCAGCCTTTGGCTTATCCACTCAGTAGATCTGGTCGGACCCGTCTCTGACACTGGAGCCAGGTAGCGACCCTAGGCGGATGCGAGAGCGCGTCATCGTCGCGCAGATAGCTCACCGCATTGCCTTCGTCGACCCGACGTTCCTTGAGTGCGCACGACGCCCTTCTGCTTTCCTGAGCATGGATCTGAAACTCGTCTCTGCAGCGTAATTCTGAAGCCTTCAGACCTGACTCTGGCTGTTGCATTCCGTTACTGGCTATACTCCACAGATACGTACGACGCGATGGCCAACGGGTCTCTCATCTCTCCACTTCTCGGTACGGGCATGCCCAAACATTGGGAGGAGCACCTCAAGGAACACCCACCGCCGGAACTCCACGCATTGCTTCCACGAATTCTGCTAGGGTCGTCGAGGGGCACGGAGAAAAAGAAACGCACACCTAACCAAGCGGCGGAGTTCATCGTGTCGGTCTTCGCGGACCACTTCCGCAGACTCTCGGGTCGCTTCCTGATGGAGGAAATCATCCTATTCATCGGATTATTTGCGGCCACGGAGTCTTACGCACCTCTCTGCCGTGCTGTCTTCCGCTCGGAGGCCCTGTGGACGGCGTTTGCCAACGTTATCAAGCGAAATGCAAACCCAGGCTCTACAACCACCGAGGGGCCTCCACCGCAGAGCATCGCGCTACAAGTATTGTCATTGTACATCGACGTTGCAAGGGTGGCCGAGAAGCAGGGGTGTATCGATACGTTGGTCTATAGCTGGTTAGCTGGCGGTCTGTTCGACGCACTGGACGCCGCGATCGCCACCATTATCCAGAGCGCCAGGGGCCCAGGTATGCATCATGTCACACAGTATCGTTGACATCTCCGTTCTGACCCGCTTCGCCGCCTACAGTGCTCATGTCGTTGCTCCTCATGGCCTTGGACAGCAACTTGACGAAGCTGAGTCCCAAGACGCGCAAGAAGCTCAAGTCCGAACTGCCCCGGCCGATCACTATGGTTGGGCTGATCCTCCTTGCTACTAAGGGGAACCCGGAGCTGGACTTGTTCATCATGACATTCTCTGGGGCGGACCAGATTATCGAGCAGGCCCCGATGGAAAAGCGCGACCCTCGTCATCCTGTTTGGATGCTCGCTCCGTGGCAGGTTCTCCACCGGATCACGCACACCCTGCGGCCATGGCGCTATAGCTGCACCCGACGCGGCTGTGAGAAGCCTGCGTACACTGGAGGATGTACCCCGTGTGGTGTCTCTCCATACTGCGACTCGGAGTGCATGCAAAAGTGAGTGGTCGTCACTATGAGCCTTGACTTGTGGGCGTCTTTGCGATACTCAGACGCACGTAGGGACGACGAACACAAGTTCATCTGCCCGTGGGCACGATTGCTCACGCTCATGGCTGGGCCCTTGAGGCACAAGAAAGACGAGGCCGAGGCCATCATCGGGGACGGCGTTGCGCCCCAACCCGAAGGCCTGGTGGTTTCGACGCCGGAGGAGCTGCTCCAACGTATGCGCGAGTCGGGGAACACGCCCAAGGAAGTGGTCGACATGCTGGCGGACATGCACCTGGAGAAGGAAGGCGCCGACGACTCAGAAGAAGCGAAGACTCCGGAGCCGGAGGTGCCCAGCATCATCAGGAGCTTACAGGAAGCGATCGAGCAGCTGCACTCGTCCGACAGGCCGAGCACTGCGGTGACTGTGGTTTGAGAGGTCTGGGTGCGGTACAGCGCCATAATGTATTTCTCTTGACTCTCCCGGCGTAATCCTGGCATGCTGTCCTACCTAAGCACTCAGTCAAAATACACTCAAGAGGCCAACACTATCCAGCACCGCTAACAAACACGAACGGCACTAGTACTGTCGACTCCCACGTTACTCTATTCACGATCTCCGATGCAGACGCGACCTTGACTCTTTCCGTGGTCATTGCTAAGGCTACTAGCTCCTGAAGCTATCTGAGTTCACAGAGCACTGTACAGTATACTTCTCTCCGACTCTCCAACGCACTCACTGGCAGCTGCCTATCAGCGAGGGGTCAGCGGCGAGTCGCCAGCGACTGTCGGATTCAGCGCATCCAATGATGGAAGATCCACGTGATCGTGCAAACAATGTCGCTGTGATCACTGTTTAGGAACATCGCCGCCATTTGCGGCGGTGGTGACTGTTATGTAACTTGATCATGCTGCTGGTCGCGCAAGGTATTGCCTACAGGTGGATCTAGGTCAGAACTTCGACTGCATCACTAGCGCCATGCGGCCTACAGGTATGTAAAGGCCCCATGTGCCACTGATCACCTCTTTGTCTTCTTGCACCTGGAGTACGCTCGTCCGCGGCCCACTTCCCCTCGTCGTCCCTCGTCGTTAGGTTGCGATGAATTGCGCCGACGAAAGGATCCAGGAACTCCTTGACCAGCACGATCAGCGTGTCTCGCGATGGGAGAACATTCTCAAGACCGATCCGCGCCGCGCCGTGCGCGTCCTGGCATCTACGGGATATGCTACGGAGACTATCGAAGGGGATACAGCGTGGGATGTGCCATATATTATCGAGAACCTCAAGAGGATGTCCCACACGCCGAAAAGCGCTACCTGGAAGAAGCTCGTGGACGCTGGGCTCTTTGCTGCATTGTAAGCCTTTTCGCGGCTTCGCCGGCGTTGGCACGCATTCACGCCTTTGTAGGTGTAAATGCACAACCAAGCTCCGCGTGGCGTTCAAAGCTGGTAGTTCGGTGCCAGAACTCACTGAGGAACAGAAGAAGGCGCATATGAAGGAGGTGCGCATTTCTCATGCGTCCTATCAGGGTCGACCCACCATGCTCCATGCTGAATGAATTTGACTTCCTTTAGTTACCTTCTCCATGGTACGAACCATTGGCTATAATCTGTACCGCTGCCCTTAAAGCGCCTACCCGGCCTACGACGACTGCAAGGACGATGATTGAAGAAATCAAGCAACACTGGTCGGCCGTCGTACAGCGGGTATGTGGATGTCTCTTCGCCGAGCGTCATGAACTAAACCGCCTTCTGCAGATCTGGACAGAACCGGGGAAGAGCCTCGATGAAGATGCGAGCGTCGCGTTCGAACGCGCCATCGTTGCTCAAATCGTCCTGCGGCTGAGCACGCTCAATCCTTCATTCCTCCAGTATGCATCGCACATACCATGATGACGATCTATATCACGCTGCTGACCACATGGCTTATGCAGAGTGATCTTCGAGCCGGAAGACTTGCCGTTCTCTGTCTGCTTCCGATATTGGGTTCATGCAATCGCCCAGGAGGACTTGATCCTCAACAACACCCTATTTTTGACGCTACTCCAGCCACAACTTACCTCTCCCTGGAAGCCCTACCTTGCCACTCATCCGCCGCCGGCTAGCCAGGCGATCCTGTCTCGCATGTTGCTCGGTGCGAGCGAGGAGGCCCGGGCCCAAGAAAAGCGTACACCTGCACGGACCGCCGAAGCAGTTGTCGCCGCTTTCGCCAACCATCTCGCTATCAAAGGACTGTCTTTGGTGGCTGTGGGTCAGGAAGTGGAGCTATTCAAGACGGTCTGGACCCTTGCAGAGACGGAGTTCCCCCAGTTTCCCCGGGCTGTCTGCAAGGCCGACCGGTTCTGGGCCGCGATCCCTCCCATTGTACGCCGGTCCATTCGGGCCCGTCAGCGTGAAGATCGAGCGGTTGGGATGAATGCGCTGAAGCTATACGCGCAGACGATGTACTATACGAACGAAGCCGATGCAGAGCTGGCCGACGCGATGATCTATGGCTGGGTTGCGGGTGGGCTCTTCGACGTACTCGACGAGACCATAGATGCCATTATGGAGCATGTCGAAGGGCCTAGTACGTTCGTCCTATCTCCATGTTGTACCGCGCTCACACCTCATGGCAGTGGCCGTCACGCTCATCATGACCACGATTACCGGCGTATTTTCGAAGCTGAGCACGAAAACACGCGCGGCGCTCCGGGCCCAACTTCCGCGCACGGGCACGGTGTGGAAGATCGTGAAGTTTGGGCTGCGGCGCGGAGACAACTCGAGTGAGGAGCAGTACTCGCGCGACTGGGCGGACTTCTCCGACCCTCGCCGTGCGATGATGAACCCGTACAATCCGCTGTGGCGGCAGGGCGCGTGGGAGATGCTTGCCTCGCTCGGGTGGAAGGTTCGTGGCTCGAGCTACTGCTCGCTCCGTGGCTGCGAGAATGCGGCCAAAGGCCCGATGTGTGCGACAGGCCGTTGCACGCGCACGCGGTACTGCTCGAGTGCGTGCCGGAAAAGGTCAGTGTTGAATTGAGCTCAATATGCCAGGTTCAGATCTTGACTGCCAGCACACAGGGATAGGGAACATGTGGAGATGTGTAGCAAGAACTGGTTTATGATCATTGAGAAGAGCACGCGAAACGTAGACGTGGACGTCATGGCGATAGCGGCTCATGCTCTTGCCACATTGAAGAGATGGTTGAGGTGGCTGCTGTGGGCCGCAGTGACTCTTCTTGCACTATTCATCGGCTGTGAAATTTGATTAGCGGATGTAAGAAACCGTAATGTATCGATGCTTTCCCTCTGTATACATAATCTTGCTGCCAGAGACGTGTACGACAACTATGGCGTATGTATAGGTATCTACCTTGGTTCCAAGTGAGATCCACGCAACGGGCGCGACGATCAGGGCTAGCAATAGCATACTAGGCGCACACGTAGCTCCGCCTCCCCGTCCATTCGACGCGTCGTACTACTTGCACGCCCGACGCGTCCACAGTACCACGTGATCGCGTGAGTCACGCGTCGGGGAAAGCGATTTCCGCGAATTTCACCCGGCGAAGCGTGGTGGATCCAGTGTTCTGCAACTGCTCTCAGTGCTTTGCACGCAGCCTACTCGTGGTTTCCTTCCTGCTTTCTCCTGTCATCGTTCTGCAGCTGGGATAACTGCCCGCTTCACTCACAAACTCAACGTCAAAATGTTCCGCACACCCGTCCGTCGAATGGCCACCGCGGCGCGCCAGTCCCTCAAGATTGGCCTCATCCCCGCAGACGGCATTGGCAAGGAGGTCATCCCTGCTGCTCGCAGGGTGCTTGAGGCAATCGGATCAGACATCCCTAAGCCTGAGTTTGTCCCCCTTCTTGCCGGGTGGGAGGTCTTCACACGGAGCGGCACGGCTTTGCCTGAGGAGACGGTAGAGTGAGTTACTTAGTGCATTTAGTTGCGTTTTGCACTCGGCCTGACCAGTATATGTGCTGCCGCGCAGAGCGCTGCGGGAGTGTGACGGTGCTCTCTTCGGTGCAGTGAGGTATGTTATAGTCTTATGAAGGCGGCGCTATGGGAATGACGTCTTCTCTCTGCTCAGCTCGCCATCTCGGAGAGTGACCGGCTACTCTTCCCCCATTGTCGCACTCCGCAAGGAGCTTGACCTGTATGCCAACGTTCGCCCTGTGATCTCTGTTCGTAATGTCATTCGTTTAGAGAGCTCCCTGTTCAGCAGTCTGACAAAAGTTAGGTTGCCGCAAACCCCGAAGAGAAGCCCGCAGTGGACTTGGTCGTCGTCCGCGAGAACACTGAGTGCTTGGTAAGTATACCGTCATCTCAGTCCGATTCACATGCCGGTGCTCACATCATGATTTGTGAATAGTACGTGAAGCAGGAGCAGCTTGTGCCCACAGAGAACGGCAAGGAGGCGCGTGCGACTCGTCTCATCACCGAGCGTGCGTCGCGCAGGATCGGTAAGATGGCTTTCGAGATTGCGCTCGGCCGCCCACGCAAGGTACGACCCCTCCACCTTTTCCGATGACTCGTGCCGGAGGACTGAACTTGACCTGCGCACACAGCAAGTCACCATCATCCACAAGTCAAACGTCCTCTCCGTCACGGACGGTCTCTTCAGGGAGACCATCCGTCAAGTCCCCGTCGATTCTAACGGTCGCTACGACAGCGTGAAGCTGGAGGAGCAGATCGTCGATAGTGCCGTCTACCGGTAGGCAAATACGACGCTCTCTATCCCGCCGCTAGCTAAAAGAGCGATTACCCAGTCTATTCCGAGAGCCTCAGTATGTCTGCTTAACGAATGGCTGAAGGGGAATGTCTAACATGGTTCATCAGGATCTACGACGTTATGGTAGCACCTAACCTCTACGGTGACATCATCTCCGATGCTGCTGCTGCCCTCGTTGGCTCGCTTGGTCTAGTACCTTCAGTCAACGCTGGCGACAAGTTCATCATGGGCGAACCGTACGTATTGACAAGTACTCATGCTGACCGATACTGACGTCGATACTTTATACAGTGTACACGGATCTGCGCCCGACATCGAGGGCAAGGGTATTGCCAACCCCATTGCGGCCATCCGCTCTGCCGCGCTCATGATCCGCCACATGGGCTACACCAGCGGTGCTGACCGTATCGACCGTGCAGTAGACCAGGTTGTTCGGGAGGGCCAGGTGCTCACTCCTGACTTGGGCGGGAAGAGCAGCACGGACGACGTGCTCAACGCGGTGCTCAAGAAGCTCTGAACGTCGGACCCATTACACTCACCAATGCTCGACTAGACGTTGCAGATGTTTCGGCGCCGGCAGGTGAAACATTTGCATGTGTAAAATAGACGGAAGTCTTGCATACCCCTGTATATACGGTATTGTAAAATCGACTCTTCAGCCTGCCGTGCGTTTCATGAGTTCTAACCTTGGCTTGCTGCATTGTACAACGAGCAGCATGCAGCATGTACCGTCCGCGGATCTTGTGCCGGCCTGGAATTGACCGGTCGATCGAGCGACGGGCGGGGAGTGTTCTGGCGGAGAAAAGAAATTGCTAGGAAATGTTCCTGGCGGTGACGAGCGCCAAGATCCGGCGCGCCTACAACTCTTCCGCTCGTCGTATGCTATGATCCGGCGGGGCAGCCCCGCTCATGCAGCAACTCGTCTTTGCAGATGAAGGAGATCGTCAACGCTCAACTAGGCGACAAAACATCCATAAGAAGCGGCAATGCGGCCAGTAGTATGGGAAGCAATCAGAACGGCCCTAGAGAGGAGCTTGGCGGAGGACGAAGTTGAGGACGAATACTTGACTCACTCGCTGGTCACTCGACAGGCATCACCAGGATGACGAACGAGATCGATCCGCCCGCTGCGCTCATGGCCGAACCGAAGCCGCAGAAAAACATAAGAGCGCACCCGTAGATCACGATCTCTTCTCCAGTAGCAGCACCATTTTCCCCTTCCTCCGCATTTTCCTGCCAGTGGCACGTCCTGCGCCCGCCTCCAGGCACCAGTGACCAGACGACTCCAGACGAACATTCATTGCAGCTGATTGTTGGGTACCGCACCGGTATGGATCCCACCATCCATCCACCTCTAGACGACGAGTACGAGCTCTCGATCGTCCAGCCAAATTCAGGACAGCAGACGCCTACGGGCGTGCAAACACCAACTCCATATTCGGCGCAGTCATCGCAGGCAGCGCTACAGGCCGCTCTTGACGATGGTGTCACCGTGCAGGAGCTTGCGCCGATGGACCGGGGCGTCCGTGCATGGACGTTCTGCTTCTCCGCGTTCCTCCTCGAGATGATGATCTGGGGATTTTGCTTTAGGTATGCTTTACTTTGTAGTACGTCAAATTGTCGAACGTGCAGCTGAAGAGCTCTATGCAGTTACGGTATCTTCCAAGGTAGATATCCTTTACGTGGGATACTCGAATGCCGTCTGATCAACCGCTGCATTATTTAGATTATTATACCACACATGCGCCATTCAATAAGGCGTCGAGTGTAGCAATCGCCTCCGTAGGCACTGTTGCAATAGCCCTGCAGTATTGTGAAGTGAGTACGCGCTTCATATTTAATACCTCGAAGCACATCGCTTACCAGATGATTCGATAGGCATTGATATTCTTCCTTACCTTCGGACGATACCCAGAGTACCTGAAATTGGGCATGTGGGGTGGCCTAGCCCTCTACTTCTTGTCCATATTTTGCGCTAGCTTCGCCACTCAGGTAAGAGGAATATTTTCCTCATGCATCGCCCCCTTTCTTTGCTGATCGCAGTGGTTGCCTGAAGGTGTGGCAGCTAATCCTCCTGCAAGGAGTCGGGTTCGGGATCAGCGGCGGGCTGCTATACGTCCCCGTAATCAAGCTCTTGAGTGAATGGTTCTCGGAGCGTAAAGGTTTGGCCGGAGGCATCATCTTCGCGGGTGGAGGTGTTGGAGGTAGGCCACTCCATCCCAATCCTGCTTATTGAGACTAAACAGCTTCTGTCTCGCGCAGGCTTCGCGTTCCCTTTCATCCTGAACACCATGCTGGACAAGTTGGGCCTTGCGTGGACGCTCCGCATATGGGCCATCGGCTCGACGTTATGCGCAGGCCTGGCACTCCTGGGCATGCGTCCCCGTCTTCCCGTCCCGAAGTTCACTGGGAACCAGCGGCGGCCGCGCTTCATTCCCCCGCAGCTTGGATTCTTGAGGAACCCGATCTTCTGGAGCGTGGTAAGTACACAGATTTTCTTCTGATCACTTGACAGAATATGCTCACCCAAGTGACGCTTACTCAGTCGTTGACGACCCTTCTGCAAGGTCTCTCGTACTTCCCCGTCTCGCTCTACATCGCGAGTTTCACGCGGGCGCTGTCCTCACCTCTCACCGCGACCATCGTTCTCTCCGTATTCAACTCCTCCGCCGTCGTGGGCCAGATTGTCCTCGGACACCTCAGCGACATCTTCCCCTACCCATGGGTCATGCTCGCCAGCGCCCTCGGCAGCGGGACCGTCGCCTTCCTCCTATGGGGCCTCGCCAACGCGGCCACGCAGCTCTACTTCTTCGCAGTCATCTTTGGCGCATTGGTAAGTCATCCACCTCCACCTCGATTCGCATAGAGCCCGCTCACTCACGCACGCATCATAGAGCGGCGGCTTCTCGTCGACATGGCCCCGAGCCGCGTCCGACTGCGCGCGGGGCAAGCCCGAGTACGCTGGGCTCGCGCTCGCGAGCACCGCCATCTTCAAGGGCATCTCCGCCGTAATTGGGCCGATCCTCTCTGGGGTCCTCCTCGAGGCGGGCAAAGGCGCCGCGATTGGGGGCGTGTTCGGTCGGGAAGGCTATGGCGCCGTCGAAATCTTCGTCGGGTCGTGCGCACTCGCGACCGGGGCGGGGAGTATCCTTGTTGCGCGGGCGAGCCGGAGGGCAAGGGTATAGAGACGTGATTTGTAAGTTCTGAGAGGCAAGGATGGATCAAAAGCAGGGATGTCTTGGATTGTGAACATACGGGTAATGTAGTAGTCCAATATGTAGTGCTACCGCAACACACATAGAGTACAGTACATGTCCTCGTTAGACTGACAATACATAGATTCGATCTTGCACTTGCCTTGCTTTGCCATCTTCAGTTGGACTGTATGTGTACAGAGAGATCAGCGAGAAGCGTTTTACCAAGCTCCACAGTATACTCAATCGCCATGGCTGAGCGAGATGGCTTGTGTTGGAGCTCAAGATGGTGGCCTTCATTGACCAGACGGTAGGAGCACGACAGCAAAACGTATGGTAGATGAAGTGTCGATTCATATCGTCTAGGCTCTATTTATGGGTGTCCGCGATGAAGTGCCTTGCAATAGATTAGACGCGGACAACCTGCGTTGCTACTATAGTGTGTGTCCGTATGAGTGCACATGTTACAGTCCCAGAGTGTAGATACAGAGAGAGCGTACGACGGCAAACCACCGTTCGTTCTATACATAACGTCATGCCCAAAGGCGGCCCAAAGAGAGAAAGTCTACGCCGAGTAGGGCGTGCGGCCCGACCCGGCGGGGCGGTCGAGCTCCTTGATCAGGAGGTCGTTCATCGCCTTCGGGTTGTCCAGGTATACTGTTGGGGAACGTGTCAGCTCCTATGGATAACAGAGCGACGGGGCATGAGGATACGTACCATGGTGACCGGCGTGAGGGATCATGTACATTCTCCCCAGGCCGTTGCCAGCTTGGCGCATGCGCTCTACGGATTCCTTCCCGCCTTCTGGGTCCATCCAGTCATGGTCGCCGTCTGTATTCAATGCTGCTCAGTTTCGGAGAGGAATTATACAGTCTCGATGGTACTCACAGACAAACGTCACAGGTATCCTCAATGCGGATATTCGGTCAACCATCGGTCGTCTAGCATGTGCACCCGGAGCGAGTAGATGTGCTGCGGGAGTTGAGGTCAGCGCATGTACTATTTTCCAACAAAGTCAATACTCACATATACAATATTCACCAGAGCCCTTGGCCAGCGTGATGTTCATGATGTATTCGTTCATTGCACGAGTATCCTCTTCGTCGAGGCCGATAAACCGTCTTGTCGCGTATTTGCCAATAAGCAAGGGCCCCCAGAACAGCGTGGACCGCACGACTTGGAACGGGCTCCAGCCCTGCTCCCACAGATACGTAAGCACCTTGCGACTTCTCGACTCCTGCCGCTGAGCTTCTTGCTGGCTGGACTTGAGCTCCTCAACGCGCTTCGAGTCGGCAGGCTCTGGGCGGTCATGGTCCGTCGCGCCCGTTGTCTGCGGGTCTGTCAACTCGCGAGACGGTACAGTGCTGTTCGGATCCCGGGGAATGCCAGCCGGGGACAGGAGGATAAGCTTGTTGACACGCGTGGGATAGCGCAACGCGTATGCAATGCTCAAGTAACCCCCAAGCGAGTGGCCCACCAGCGTCATGGTCTCGAGGCCCATCTTGCGCCGCCATTGCTCGAGGGACTCAATGAAGAACGACTCGGCTTCCCGCACCCGGCCGTCAATGTCTTCTCGCTTAGCCTTGACCTGGAACGGGACGCGGGCAGAGCGGCCCATACCGAGCCAGTCGACCGCGTACACGGACGTGCCACGTTTGCCCGCCCATTTGCCAAGCGCAGGGAAGTTCTGGAAGAAGAATCCAAGTCCGGCGCCGTAACCGTGGAGTACGACTGCAGGGGGCGGGGCTTCGGGGGAGGGAGATGTGGCTGTTATCGAGAAGGTGTTGAGATAATGTTTTGGGTCATCGAGCACGACGCGAGAGCTTTGTGCGGTAACCGCAGTCGCATTGTCTGGAGTGGCTGGTGGAGAGCCGGCGGGGCGGAAGTACGGGAGTTTCCTACAGTCACTTTGAGGAGGCGTCATAAGAAGCGGAAGTGTGGCCGGACGCACCTTAGTAAGCGTTCCTCACTAGCAGCACTCCCTTTCTCTCCTGCAGACCACCTGCGAAGAGCATATAATGAGATGGTCATTTCATAAGCAAGTTGTATGGCTACTCACCAGCTTTTGACACTGGAGATAAATGTCGAAGGAATCTCTCTCGCCGGAGGGAGACTGGGTATGGAATCAGCCAGGGAGGAAGCACTATCGCTCATGAGCGTCAGCTTGGCGAGCCTATGGCGTGCGAGGAGTGGTCTAAGGACTGAGGAAGGCAACGTGAGAGAGCGCGAGGGAGAAGAGAGAGACGGTGGAGGAGAGAAAGAAAGAGGTGATGGTGGAGGAGGCGGGGAGAGCGCACTGTACTAATCATTAATGAAGGCGCCTCGTGCCGATCGTACGCGTGGGCGTCAAATCGTACCGCAGCGTATCGTGTACCACACAAACAAACAGGCGCCCGGTGCCGGGATCAAGACGCAAGCTCCCTCAGGGACCAGCGCAGCCCCGACGAAAGCCGGTCGGGATACCTTCCTAAGGTCGCGGCTAGGCTGCATACGCACCACATACATACGGCTTGGGCACATCCGGCATCTACTCTCCACGCAGCAACGCTATGGGTTGTTCCATTAGTCCATTCATTAAAACAGTAGGTGGTGACAGTATGAATCGCCTCCCGCCTGGGGCAGACACACAGCGTTTTTCCGCTTGAGGGCGAAGGTTTGCCCCTGCATACAGGTAAGGCAGGGAACACTGTCGCACAGGGTACCCACGAGCACTGTGTACCGTAGCACAAAGGCCACAGTATCTACGAGCAGACGACATTCAGCGTGAGCACTAACGAGCGTGCAGAAACGAACTCACAGGTTGCGCCTCTAAATACGCCTCGTCTTCTGTCCCCTCGTACCACCAATCTTGATGGGCGTCCTGTCCGTCACCCGCTTCAGCCTGTCCTTGACCTTCGCCCCGACCGACGTCGTGACCGCGGTGAGCATCGCCTCCCGCCCCGCGCCGAAGCCCTTGAGGAACAGCTGCCACTCATAGTCCGTCCGCTGCAGCTCCGCCTCCATCGCCGCGATCACGCCCACCGCGCACTGGTAGCCCGCCTCGTACCCGTTCCGGTTGCTCTTCTTGAACCCGAGCTTCCCGCCCGTGAGCGTCACGAGCTGGTTCCCGTTCGGCCGCGCGAACGTGATGATCGTGTTGTTCCGCGTCGCCTTCACCGACACCGCGTAGAGGGCCTTCGTTATCCCAACCTCCGCCTTGGCCGCCTTGACCGCCGCCGCGGCAGGGTTGGCGGGGTAGCTGTCGTCTGAGGGCCGGGGGGGACCGTCGTCGACAATTGCAGTCTCTGCGGCGGCTTGGGCTGGAGGGATGTCCGCGCTGGAAAGGTCCGTCTCCGGCACGATATCTTGCGAGGTCTCGAGGAACTCCGTGAGGTCTGGTGATTGCGAGGAAGAGCTCGCGCTAGCACATGCCCGAGCAGACGAGGAGAACGAAGCGGTCCATGCACGGTGTGCCACGCTTGACCTGAGCGAAGGAAGAGCTCTCAGAAACGACATGACGAAGGCGTGCCCGGCCTAGTGGCAGCAGAGACGTCGAGAGCAGTGGTGGCACGGAGAGAGCGAGAGCAAGCGCAAGCAAGCACGCACTGTACTCGGACTTGTTAGACTTTGGCTTGCCCAACGCGCGAAAAGGCACTGGCCACCTATGGGCGTCTACGAGCCCATTCCAAACTCCGCCCGGTGAGGGACTCGAGCGTCTATCCCGACTCTCCCGATTCACCACGAACACCGACTCGACGACCACCAGCCATGTCTGTGAGTCCTTCTGCCGTCCACGCCCTCCCCTGTACATGATTTTCTGACTGGGTGTTGTGATGAGTAGCTGGCAAACACCTTCTACAACGCTTTTGTCAAGCGCAACAGTGAGTAGTAGTGTTCTCACCTGGAAGGGTCGCCGAACGTCATATGCTCACCTTGCGTTCCTTTCCTCTTCTCCCTCGTCGCACAGGTGTGTTCGTGCCGACCATCTTCGCCGGCGCGTTCGCGTTCAGCATTGGCTTCGACCTCGGCATCTCGCAGGTCTGGGACACATGGAACAAGGGGGTACGTCGCACTACGCCTCAGAGTAGTTGTTTGACGAGCCAGACTGACGGCCTCCTGCAGAAGCAGTGGAAGGATATCCGTGAAAAATACGTACAGGACGCATAGAGGCGCGAAGCGCACGCTTTCCCTGTCGTACCCTCCACCAGCAGCATCCGTATCATATAATTCCATTGCTAGTCGCGGACACACTGTTGGCACGGCTGTGCCCTGCCCGAATCTGCGTGTCATTCGGAACGACCCGGCGACAATCCTCGGCATCTCATCAAGCAGAGCATCGTCGTCTTCATGCTGCGGCACCCTTCTCAATACTCGCTAAGTGCAGGCTGTCTGGTGGCGAGAGATAACAATGATATTGAAAGGAAAAGTCTAAGTCGAGGCTCTAATCCTAACATGGGACATCCGAGGCACAAACCAGACCGCGACGCTCAAGCCTCATAGCAAGAGCTTTGAGAAAATAAGTAGAAAGAGACAGAAGGCACATTATATGTACGTCGTCGTAACCTACCGAGAGGAAATGATACATGTACACGCCGCAAGATGTCGGAAACAAAAGAGTGGGATCTAACGTTCATGTGAGGGATGATGCATGCATGCGCACAACAAATGCAGACGAACAGGACGATACGACGGCTTAAGGATAGAAAAAGAGACGAGATACGAGATATGAGGGGTGAGCATTGAAGAATGAGAGATGATATATGCGGTTGTGAGTAAGTGGAGGAGGAAGGGAATGTGTGAGGGAAGAGAGACAAAAACTATGTGCACATGAAATGAGAACGACGAACGGGTAGAGGGAGACAGCCGGAGCGGCCTCAGGTAGAGATCATCCCGAGGTCCTCCTCGCCCTCCTCCGTCCTGAAGATCTCCTCAAAGATCTCCTTTCCGTCCGTGGACAGCGGCGGGAGCTGGTCCGCGACCGCCGCGGGGTCGTCCCGCGAGCACTTGATGCGCCGCAGCCGCTCCTCGTTCCATATCCGCTCCAGCGTCTCCGCGAGGTTCATCAGCCCGAACAGGAACCCGCGGTCGGGCTGGTCGGGGTAGTGCGGCGGGAAGCGCGCGTAGATGAGCCCCGTCTCCGGGTCCACCTCCGCCTGGTAGCCCTTCCCGCTCGTCACCTCCTCGACCTCCCCGCTCGGTGGGTACGGCAGCCAGTCGCGCCCCGTCGTCGTGTGCGCAAAGTCGACGAGCCGGATCTGCACCTCGCCGCGCTTGCGCCGCCGGCTGCTGCGATCAGCCACGGGCCCAAGGAGCAGGTCCTCGCTGTGCGAGCGCCGTAATGTTGGACGTTGAGCCCCACCATCAGTCGTGTTGGCGCGACCATCGAGCTGACGTCGCTCGAGAGACTCGCCGCGCTTGCTCCGCGCAGACGGGTTCTCGAGCACGGACGCGCGGAACGCCTCCTGCGCATCGCGGTCGCCGTCGTAGATCATGAGCAGCGAGCAGCCATAGAAGCGGTAGCCCTTGAGGCGGTTGACGATGCGCGCAAGCGCGTACACCTTGCGGAGGATGACAGGAATCTGGTACACGAGCAGACGCTCGCCGTCGTGCAGGAATGACTGGAGCACACCGGGGAAGTCCTCCGGGCGCACCTCCCGTCCCTTGTACTTGTCCTGAGTGACGTAGGACTGGGTGACGTGGTTCCATACCTTCGAAACAAACCACACCGCGTCAGCGAACCGAGCAGAAAGCGCACACCATCAAACCCAACATCCGGTCCATGGACATCCAGGCACGCGGGGGAGGCGAAAACCTGCTGCGCACGCGAGCAGTTGCCGCCCCCTACCCTGAAAGCGACCACAAGCGCAAACAAAGTGCCAGATGCCCCCCGCATATATAGACCATGGCGGCGTGAGGAAGCTAGCAAATGAACGACGCTCACCTGCATCCCGCATACACGCACCCCCAGAGTCTTGCTCGTCGTCCGCTCGCACTTCTTCCGCTGACTCTTCTTCTTGGCCGGGGTGGCGTCCATCCCGTACTGGCGCGTGCCCATCTTGAGGTCGAGGACGCACGAGTACTTCAGCCGACCTGTTAGGTCTTCCATCAAGATGAAGTGGTTCTGCCGTGTCACCGCAGGGTCGGCGTCGCGGCACAACGAAGGATCATGTGGCTGAGTCTGTAGAGGAAGGGGGAGGAAGGAAGGTGGCTCGGGGACACTGGATAGCTGGGGTTCGTGCGATCTTGAACGACTCCGACGATACGAACGCGCTGCAAACGACTCGCCGTTTCTATCCTGCGCAACCGCGCCTCCGTCGTGCTGAGAGGCCTCGAAATCAAACACTTCAGGTGGTGCGTCGTTGTGTTGCTTCGGATGCGTGGGGTACTGCCCGAGGTTGCTGATCTGCCGCTCGCTCTGGACGCGCCTCAACGGCTGTCCGAGGATGCTGCACTCCTCTTGCCGAAGACGCTCGACCCTGCTCAGCTTCTTGCGTCGCTGACATGGGTGTGCGCCGTCGCTGAAAGGCGTCCCGTCTCCTTCGATATCCGCGACGTCCCCGTCGTCGTCCGCCCGCGTACTCGCCGTCGACCCACGTCCAGATACCCGCCGCGAAAGCCGGCGGAGGAGCGTGCTGAAGACATGGTCCTTGAACTTCGTGTTGACGACCGTCGAACCCGTCCCGCCAAAGAAGCCATTCTGGTACAAGCTCCCCGGCGACATGGCGCCCTGCGCAGATATGCTCCGTGCAACGGGCACGAAGGACTGCCGCGGCGAGTTCGTGGGCGTGCGACTGTCCGCTTCCTCCGAGGTGGAGGAGTACGCGAGCTTGCTCGTCGGATGGCGCGAAGAAGAGCCGCAGGTGAAGTTGCGCGAACGGAATGCGGTCAGAGCTAGGTCGGGACTTGACGCCGTCATCGCACTCAGGGACGGCCGTCCAAGACGTCGATCCATGGGTCGCCCAGACGCGAATGAATGCGACATCGAGCGGTGCCGCGAACCGCGCAACAGCCATTGGGGGATGATATGCCTGTTGTAATCGAGCGCGACTTCGGGCAACTCCGCAGCTTCCTCGACGTCGGTGTCGCCCTCTTGTTGTTCCGCGGAGGTGCCGTGCGGACCATTCACGCTGTCGCCGGCAGACTTCGGGAAGAATGGGCGACGGAATCTCGATCCACCGTTCGCCGATCGCGGGGCATCATCCGTGGACATCTTGGGTGATACGCTTGAGCTCTTAGGAACTCTGCGATAGCTCACGAGCATCACTCCGAGATAGCGAGGAATGAACTCAAGTAGGGGAGGGGCTTCCCGTTCTACCGCCTCGTAAAACAGGTTCTCGCGCGAAACAAGCGGCTACGATAGTGATGCTCGACATGAGTACCTTGTTGATTAATTGCGGGAGCAATGACACAGACCTTGCACACTGCACGCTTGGTAAACTTGTAGATCGCACTATGTCCGCCTACCTGGTTCCTGAACGGCCGTAGAGGAATATGGGGTAAGCTCTCCTGTGAGAAGCTGAACAGCCCTGGAGCATCAGCGAATTCGCTGTCAGCAGCGCCGTTCACATTCTGTGAGCCATACGCCATCTCGTCGTACGAGGATAAGAGTGCACGTTGTTGACGTTCGTCGTCTTCGTCACTCGCATGGTGAACGTGGGGTTGAGGATGAGGACTCGTCCGTGAGGGTGAAAGGGGAAACGGAGAAGATGCAGACGTCGTTGAAGTCGTGGTGGTGGCCGATGCGGTCTCCCATGCCGACTCGTCATCCGTAGACCAGGGAGAGTCGTAAGGGTTGGAATGAGGTGCTATTGGAGGGACGGTGAAGGGGTTTTCAATGGGCGCCTCAGGAGAACGTGACCGTGTCGGCTCGCGGAGTGCAGGTGGAGGAACTTCGTGGAGATCGAACGGCGAGACCGCGCGCTCGGCCGAGGGGTGCGGAGGACGATGATGATGCTCAACAAGTGGTGATCGAGAGGAGGGAGAAGGTGGAAAGCGAGGGCGATTGGGAGACAGCGAAGCTTGAGCTTCTTGGAGATACGTCGAACCAGAAGAGGCAGTAGACTCAGACCCAGGCGAGCCAGCAGCCGCATCGGGCGGTGAGGATTCTTCGATCCATACACTTCGTTCTCGTGGTCTGCCCCGGCCGTCCTCGTCGCGACCAGCTTGGACCGCCGCACGCCACTGGACAAGGTCATTGAGCACCGTATCTCGCCGCGATAGCGTCCGTTCTTTACGTCTCCTAAAATCCTGTTCGCGAAGGCTGGCGAGAGAGCTGGTGCTCTCGCGCGTCCGAACGCGCTCCAGGCCGGTCGTGCTCTTCTCCCTGCGGACCGCTGCGGTCTCGCGATCCGGCCAGTCTGACCGCTTGACGAACTCGAACTGAGCCTCGCCGACTTCTCCAACAGGCACACCACCTCTTCGCTTGGCGCGAGGAGAATCGGGCCTCACGAGCGCGAGAGCCTCGACCTCATCCTTCTCGGCTGTCGGACTCGGTGCGGTCTCCTTGAAAAGGTCAAGGGACGCTGCGACCTTACGGCCAATGCCGGACGTTGAAGAGGATGGGACAGGACGATCGGGGCTAGAGGAAGAGCTGGAATATGGAGGGGAAGGCGATCGTCGGGACGGCGCGCGCAGGGGTCTGGCGGGAGAGACGGGATGAAAAAGTTCTGATTTTTTGGACGTACGGGGAGACGGCATTGTCAAGGCTCTCTCTGAGGCGCGGCGGAAGGCCTTGCGGTATGCGACGCGGAGAGTGGGATTGGCAGGTTGTGTCTCAGTTCCAGAGCCATCGGACTCGCTGTCGGAGTCATCGTTCCAGCCGCGCTTTCTGTGGATCTTGTGGGAGTGGGTGCGAGCAGGTTTGGATGGGAGGGTGAAGATGCGAGGCTTGCGAGGAGCGGGGGAGGCGGTGGGAGTGGAGGTAGCGGTGACGGTGGCTGAGGTTGACGGAGAGGAGGGATAGGGAAGAGACTGCCTCTCGGAGCGTGAGCTCTCGGAGGCGGGATTCATTCACGAGGAGGGGCGCAGAGATGCGAGTGGGAGAGGATGGAGGGCGATGAGAGCGAGGGGAAAGGGGTTAAAAGGAGGAAGGGGCGGGAGGCGGAGGAAGAGGGAGTAGATATAGGCGGGCGCGGAGGGAACGTTGGTCGTGCGCAGATCTGACGTTGGCCGAAAAAGAGACGGAGGATGGATGGGGGAGGAGGGAGAGAGAGCGTGAGTGAGTGAGATGATGTGCGCGTAATTGAGCGTTTTGGCTTTGGACACGAACCAGACGGGCGAGAACGAAAGCGTGCGCGATAGGAATCGGAGAGAGAGAGAGAAGAGACTGAAGACTGAGAGAGTGACGATATCCGCCAACGCCCCTCCCTCTGCTCACCGGCCCATGCACGTGGGCAACACCCACCGACGCTGCTGACAAAGCACCGCCCTCTTGCCTCTCCTGTGTCCCCCGCCGCCCCCAGCCGCCTCCTTTGTCTTGCTCCTCTTTCGCTTGTTCCCGCCCATCCCGACCCATTTGTCTTGCTCACAAAAGGCTCTCCCAACGCCTCTCGCGGGATCCTTGTCCCGCCCTCCATGTTGACGCTGCTATCACTATGCCATCCCCTTTTCTCCGCCCGCGGCATGCATCTGCACGCACGTTCGACTCCTCGCTTCCCTCCCAAGGACGCCCTCGGCCACAGTTTTCGGGTTTGGTCACAATAATACCGCTCCGTAGTCATCTGTTCGACACTTAGCGTTCCTCTCGCACGACACCCCGTGCTTTACATCGTGGAACTCTCGTCTGCATCCTCCAGCGAATGAGCGAGTGCACGGTGATCATGCCCCTCCATCCTCCCCGGAGAACGCTCGCGCCCAAACCCATCCAACTTCTCCGTTCCTCTGACACAATCCCGCGCGCCCCGTCGCCATCCGTGCTATCTACGTACTTCATGAACTTATCCACCCACTACGGACGCATGTTCATCGTCCCCATTTGGTCCCCTGAATCTCGCCCACTTATGTGTGGCACGACCGGATTCCTCGCAGTGAGCACACCGATATGGTCCTCCGGTTGTTCCTTCCCTCGTCCCGGAGTCGTCCCGGTACCTACGTAATGATTACAGTTTACCTCGACCCGCCCAATCAGCGTTGCGGTTTACAGCCCCCGGCGGCCTCGACCTGCGCGCCCCGGTTTTCGGGTGCGCGCTATGGCGACCGCTGCGCCGGCGTTCACCGCGAGGCTCTGAACCTGTCCTGAACCTGGTTCAGAACCAAGCTCGCGGATGTTCTGAGATGCGCTGCCACTGCGTCTGTGCCACTGTATCCGCAACTTTCCTGCTCTATGTGCGCATGCGTCCCGACGATGACGATCAGGTGCAGGACCTAGGTTGTACCTACGAGATTCACCGCCACCCCTGATGACTCCGGACCTTGGGAGCTTTGCGCATAAGACCCGGTGCGCGAGCAGATGACCTCGTTTGTCTCGCGGTCGTGATGCCCTTGTCTTTGACTCTTTGGCCCTGCGCGCCTTCTTCGAGTCCGTCTTTGCTTATCGTGCGTCCCGGCCTTGTCGCCTTGTCGCAATCTCTGTGGACGACGACCGTGAACAAATGAAATTGGGATCCGCTGTATGCTGTGCGTGCTTTCCCTCAGTGATTATCTTGGGCGCGCGTTTGGACTACGGTGTCCAAATACAACTTGTTATCGAGGTCATCTATTGGCCCGACTCGTTACAAGCAGACGGTCTGGAAGGCGCATTTGTGCTCAATCGGCGATGCCACTTGTCCGCGCCTGCGTATATATGTAACGAGTACGAGGAGTTGAGGTCAACCCGCTCGGCTGCAGTTTGTCTGCAATCTTGTCTCGATCACTAGGACGCTCATCCACAAGCCCAGCAAGATCTCTACAGCAGAACACAGTGAGCAGCACAGCAATGAGTTGGGGCAGACGATCTCAAACATGTGGAACAGAATCTCCCTATGCAAAACCACGACGCCCCCATTAGTTGGTACACACCCAACCCCTCCGGAGCACAGTACAGCAGCTGCCTGCTCTGTCGCGTAATCCACATCGGCAGGATCTCCCAATCTGAAGGTACGTACATCACTTAACCCCGTCAACCGGCCAAAATCGCGCTCACGTATAGTGCTATCTCTGTTACTCTGTATGCCCAGGGAACGCGCCCATATTAATGCTCCAAGACTTCCCGGAGGCGATGTTCGCACATGCCCCGGGGAGCGTGGGCCAGCCCCCAGCGGAGCTCGCCCATACGCATATCGTGTGCGTTCAAGGACGAGGGCAAGGGCAAGGGCAAGGGCAGGCTCCGAACCTGCAGCACACTTCTATCGCGGGCATATACAGGCTTCCGCCGCCAACGTCGCTCCCCGCAAATATGCTCAGCACTGCTAGCGCGGCGGGCACCCGGGCCTCCTCTGCGACTCCTTCGAGGAACGTCAGAAGCCCCTCTCCGCCGCCCGCTTTGTCCTTGGCAGTGCCCGAGCACTCTCAGCACGCGTCTCGCCGGGGATCGCGAGTCCCCGACACCCCAAGTACTCCTACGGGGTTTGGGTACAGCAGCGGGGACGACTCTCCGGCGAGCGAGACGGACGTGTCTAGTCTGAACAGCCCCAGGACCCCACTGAGTGCGAAAGAGTATGGTATGATCGCATCTGCGCTCATGCAGAGGGCAGGCAGTGCTGCTCCTACTCCCGCACCACCGCAACGGCCGCAACCAAGCCATCAAAGCAAACAATCTCAAGTACTCCAACGAGAGGCTACCCTTGCATTGAGCCCGAGCCGGCCTGCCAACCCGGCGCAGAACCCAGGCTCTCCTACGGTGCAAAAGCGGCACGAAAAACAGCAAGAGAACGCCGCAGCATCGTCGTCCAAAGCCCCGCAACAAAGAGAGGTAATCGACGTGGACGCTGACGAGGATGAGCAGGAACGCGAGAGCTTCGGGGTTCCGTACGTCCTCCTCGGCCTCCCCGACCCCACCCAGCCGCCCCCTCGTAAGCACCCGTTCCCTCCAAACCCCCACTCCACCCCATCCTCTTCCGCACCGCAGCACGCTAACATAGCGATTCACGACTCCGGACGGTAAACGTTAACCCCAGTGACACTCACCGCCCGACTCGAGCGCGCCCGGATCGAGCTCGAGGAGAACCAGCGCGCGCGGCGCTCCCCGGAGCTCGCCCAGCGCGCGGTGCAGCTCTGGGTGCCCGCCCTGCGCCGCTTCCTCGACGTGGTGCAGCGGTGCGCGCCCGAGGCGCGCCCGAGCCCGGCGGACATCAAGGCGCGCGTGGGCGCGCTGGTGGACGTGCTCGCGGAGCTCGAGGCGCGCAAGAACGCGCTGAGCTACGAGGCGTTGCTGGTACGTGCACCGCTGTCATCTGTGTCCACGGCTGATGAGCTGATGGGAGCTGTGGGTCCGCCACGGGTGGTCCTGATTTCGTTTTTGTTGTTTGTAGAAAACGGGGCTGTACAACACCGTGAAAGACCTTGCGGACGCGAACCGCAACACCGAGAAGCTGCCGGTCAGCGACCGCGCCAGGAAGCTGATCGAGCACTGGAACGTGTACCTCCCGGGCATCCGAGTGCTCGCCAAGGACTTCTGATGCCCAGTGCCAGTGCCAGTGCCAGTCGCACAGGCTGCACAGCGCAAGAAAGCCAAAAAGACTGGCTAGCGTGCTCAATCGCAAGATGATCAAGCTTTAAGCATTTTCCTCAGAAGATCCAGACCTATGGCCACATCGAGAACGCGACAACCACAACGACGACGACCCAACTGACTGCTGATGATATTATCGAGAAGACCCTGATCTGTGTGTATGTATGGTACCGCGGAGAATATAGCGATGTGTACTGTAACGTATGTGTGCCCTCTCAACTGTACAACGCGCGCGCATGCACCCCTTCGCAAGGCGCGCGCGACGGATATGTGCGAGACTCGGAAGCGTACGTGGACGTCGTGACGGTGACGGTGACAATGTGGATGCAAAACACTGTTACATGAGATGGATGAATGGTCGGGCGGAGATGACGGAGTCTATGACGGGCCAGGTGGAAATTGAGAATTCGAAGGCGAGATGAGGATGGGGGTCGGATCGGACAAACGCACGCGTGCGTTCGTACGTGCGCGACGGAGGCGACTGAGGCTTCTATGAACGTGCGTGGGCGGGGAGCACCGTGTGGGACGACGTACGTAGCGTACGTGCGCCGCGCGCGCTATGCGCCCGTGAGGTCGATGACTGGCTCGTCCAGCCGTCGGCGCTTCGCCGCGGGCTCCTGTTCTGGCCCGTCGTCGTCGTCAATGACTACAATCGGGGAAGGGGCGTCGTCCGGCGGCTGCGACGACGTGGGTGGCGGTGGTTGTGCGGGCGTAACGCCACCGGCGTGTGGGGATCCCACGCCTCCGGGCGTAGCGGACGGTGTCTCGGACATGGGTGGCGCAGTCGTAGGTTTCGGCAGGCGCGGGGGAAGGGGCGCCGTAGTGAACGGTCCGGAAGTCGGCGCGTCTGCTCGCGCGGTCGCACCAGCGGGTGTTGAGCCGCGGCCCGTCGCCCCACCCCGCCCTCGTCGGGGACGTCCTCGGCCTCGTCCACGACCGCCCTCAGCCTTCAGCTTCTCCTTGTAATACCGCACGATGTACGCCTGGAGAATCTCGAGCGCCTTCTGAGCGCCAAGGGCCTCAAGATCCTGCAGATGTTGAGGCGTGAGATGCGAGAAAATCTCCGGGTTAAGGATGAGGGTGTTGTCATGAAGGACGATAGGCTTTGGTGGCGAAGCAGCGCCGCCATTTGAGTTGGAGGAAGGCACGGGTCCTACCACGATAGGTATTCGCACAGAGGCTGGGATGGTGGAAAGTGGCGTGGCAGCGGGCGTTGGTGCACCAGCAGGAGGGGAGGCTTGCGAGGCCGATACGGTCACGTTGCCGGTGGTCTGACCAGGAGACAGAACGTTACTTGTCGGAGGGGAAGATGCGGCCGGCGCAGCGGCAGGAGGAGACGCCTGGGCGTACGGCTGTAATGGAGGTACCTGTGTGATAGACAGAGGCTCGGCTTTGATGGGTGGAGGTGCAGATACGGCAGGGAGAGGTGGTGAAGTAGAGGTCGATGCAGCATTGGGTGGATATGTAGGGTTCGTAGACTTCAACGCAAGAGGCGTGGAGGTTAGAGGTGGTGGTAATGATGCGCCTTTAAGGTCACCCTTGACGCTTCGCTTGAGCGGAGGTTCCAGTGGTACGACTGCCTTCCCCTTCTTACCGCCGATCTTCTCCTTGCCACCAACGCTGCCAACTACAGTGCTCTGCTTGCGAGCATCGAGCTCCTCGAATGCATGTTCGTGAGCATCGTCAACTGTCCAGAGTGCACCCTTCCCTTTCTCGTCCTTACTGCGAAGCAGCT
The DNA here is from genome assembly GCA_022385745.1 of Cubamyces sp. BRFM 1775. Lineage (NCBI taxonomy): Eukaryota > Fungi > Basidiomycota > Agaricomycetes > Polyporales > Polyporaceae > Cubamyces > Cubamyces sp. BRFM 1775. Next base: position 267,521 of record MU278480.1, on the reverse strand, counting down.
TCTTGAACCCCACATTTGATGATAAGTTATGTCGCACAGAACTCTGGGGGACATTATTCAGTACCGTCATAGAATACCATGATGGTATATGCTTACCTCCCAATCCTTACTACAATACTTATACCAATCGAAGGAATCCTTGATCCACTGGCAGATTTCCTGCAAAGAAGCCTTCCCACCGAGAGCCTTGATAGCGCGATAACATAGTTGCGCATAAGTGAATGGTGGCTTTGGTGGCATGACCTCGGGAGGTGGTAGCGGAGGTGGAGGGGCATCTGACTTCTTGCGCTTCTTCGAGTTTGACTTCAGATGTGGGATGTTATTAGAGTTGGGAAGTGAAACTTCCGGCAGTGGCGGGATCTTGGGTGCTGTGGCATGAATGCTCACAGGCGGGGGTGAGTCGGAGGGTAGGGAGGAGGGAGGAGAGTAGGTCGTGATGTCAACCGATGGGGAGCGTGCTCGGTTGCCTGAAGATTGTGAACTGGGTGAAGGGGAATCCTCTGGGGGTGCGGGTGGCGGAAGAACGAAGAAAAATGTCCTGGATGCGATCTGTATCTGTGCGCTACATATGATGTTAGATACCTCATGCTATGTGGATCTGCATGAAGGACGTACCGGTCACCCAAGGGGACTTTGCTACCACTGCCTGACCAGACCCCGTCTACCCATGCTCCGTTCCGACCGATGACGATGAGAACAAAGCGTTCTTCCTCCTCGTCATACTCAATCTTAGCATGGAGGCGGGACACACTCTTCAGAGGACCAAGATCCACGTCGACCTGGGGGTTGTCTGAGGAGGAGGCAGTGTTCGCTGGAACACAACGTCGGCCAATGGTAACATTGAGCGTCTGGAGATAGTACACGAAGTTGGGGAAGACGAGGCTGTAGTATGCGCTGATCTTGTCCTGGTGCTGCTCTGACTGCTCCGGCGTGGGGAACACGACGTGTTCGGGGGTATCCTGCTGGAGGGCGGGGGCAACGGTGGCCATAGCGGGCGGGGCGGGCGGAGGGAGGAGGTGACCGAGCACGTTCAAGAAGACGCCGTGAGCGTTTCTCAGTCTGCGTCTCTTGCTCTCTCTCCGTCCCGCGCGCCAGTCACGCTCGGCGCTTCCCGGCACCCTCCCGATCATGCCGATTTGGCCTTGTCTCTCCATTCTCCCTTCCGTCACTCGCACGTTCCTCTCTCATCCAAGCCATAGGCCACCCACCTGACCCCCTCTGCTGCTCGAGACCGTCATGGCAGAACCACTCAAGGAAAAGGCTGAACAGAAACTCGACACCCTCGCTGACAAGAATGTCGACTCTACTGACTCCGACCTCCGGTACATGGCTTATGGTGCCCGGCTGAGGACTGCTCTCCGTGCGGGGCACCGGTACATTGCTTATGTGAGTCTCAGCTCGGAGGCTCGTCGTTGTAACTAGCGATAGATTTACGCCAGACCAGTGATGTGGGCGAAGCGTTCCGTCCGGTCGTACATCCAGCGGTGGTGACCGCAGCATATGGTATCTCATGGCTCTATCTCGCTGGGTGAGTGGTAGCATGTGCTGTTCCATCCCGTATCTCCCCCCTCCTAATATAGCTTCCTCTCGTCCAGAGACGTCGGGTATGAAACATACAAGGCGCACCGGAGAGGGCCCACCGCACTCGAGGCCGCGACTTTCTCGGAGCCAACTCGCCTTTCGATGGTCGCGGTCAAGCGCGCCGTCTTCCAGTCGGTCGCTTCGATGTATGTGCCTTCGGAGGATCGTCGATGGTCACGACACTGACCTGCGCTGTCAATTCCAGGGCACTCCCAGCGTTCACGATCCACACTGCCGTCAAGCAGGCCAAGAAAGCGTTCGTGAACGTGCAGAACCCACGCGTGAAGAGCTGGGGACCTACTGTGACCGGTTTGGCGATCATTCCCGTTCTGCCGTACCTCTACGATAAGCCTGTGGAGCATGTCACCGATATCGCATTCGAGTGGATTGAGAAGCAGATCGCCGCTCGCTCACAGGGCTCTGAACAGGGCAAGTCAGAACTCTGATCCATTCTTGTAGTATCTCTATATCTTCTATACAATATAATCTCTCCGTTCTCCAAGCTTCAAGTCTTGGCTCCAGATTGAGTTGCTACATTCTCGAGGCCTGCAATCTCGCAAGATCTAGTATTACATGGTTTCTACATCACTTCATGACTACGGCGACCTTCACTGTCCACTACTGTACCTATGCTATATGAGACAGGCGGGCTAGTGGTAAACGACTCGGGAAAAGCGGATAAAATGGGATAGGACAGGAATCAAATAACTCAAACGGGAATGGACGTGCGAGTGCAGATACGATGCAATGCAATGCGAGCGGGGTGCATGACAGTGAATGAACGCGCGAAGACACCAAGACAAGAGCGACGCGAAGAGCAAGAACGGCAAGCAAAATAAATCACAGCAGCCGACCGAGGGCGACGGGTATCGAGCTAATCGAGTTCGGGGGAATCACGCCCACCTCGGTGACGACGGCAGTGATGCAGCTTGGTGGGGTGAGGTCATAGAGAGGATTGAGGATCTCGAGATTCGGCTTATTCTCGAGCGTGAGAGACTCCCGGGGTTTCGTGTTCGGAAACGACGAGAAGAGATCACCGAGAGGGGCTGGACACAATCAGCGTCAGTCGGACAGCGGGAAAGAGCATGCAGCAAGCGACTGACCAAGTTCGTTCTTCGTAAAGGAATCTAGCTGTATGCTCTCGGAGAACTTGTACGTCTCACAGCAGACGACGACTGGCACGGAGTGACGCTTCGCCATCATCGCTACGAGAGCCGTACCAGCGCGAGAGTAGACGGCGCCGTTGGTGTGTATTGAGTGCGCGCCAACAAACACGGTCGAAACCTCGCTCATCACCGCACCAAGCGCAGGCAGCAGGAGATAGGTGCACTGAATGCCAGCCTCGGACAGGACGGCGACGAGCCGCTTGCCTAACCCACGCCTGTCAGGCCACGCACTGGACATGGACGAGTCATGGATTCACTCACCCTCGAGCATCGGTCTTGAGTCAACCACAATGACTGAGAAGCTGCGGCCGAACGCGTGGGCTTCAAGCAACACCTTTTCCACCACAGACGACCTAGAATGCAAGCGTAAGGTCTACGTCGAGCCTAGAATGTAAAGTACCGTACCTAGCATATGTGAGAATTACGTCCCCGTCCTTGATCTTATTGCTGGCTGTCTCCTGAATGACCTGGTCCGCAATGATAATTCGCTCGCGAATGTAGGTATCAATTTTACGGCAGAGAGCATCCTTGGCCTAGATGTACACATTGAATAAGCAGTGAGGTGATAGTGAGTAAGCCCGTCAACTACTTACGTCTTGCTCGGGGAGGTCGAAGTCCGTCCCGCTGATGTCCAGTTTGAGCTGACGAATGGCGTTGCCCATGGTCACCGACATGGGCCGTGCAGCGACAAGATGGCTGATTTGTGGCGAGAGATAGGTCATGAGATGACGGGAGAGGGTGTGGTTGGGTGGCGTAACATAGTCTTGTATGATCTGGGACGCTTTGTTCAGCGGTGGCTAAACGACCTGACCGATGTCTACTCACCGTCTTGAACGCGGTGAGAGTAGCAATGCAACGTGCATTCGCGCCGGTGATCTTGAAAGTGGAGAACTGCAGAGCGAGCCGGGCAATGGCGGGGTGGATGTCGCCCTTCGCGGCGCTGACTGGCTTCGGGAGACCGAAATGCGAGAAGATGAGCAAGCCGCGGGCTTGGGAACCCTTGGTCATAGTATCAGCAAGGGTGGACGCCTGTCCAGCCTTCGCCTTGTCGGCAGCTCTCGTCGCGGCGGGTGCAGCAGGTCGTGCTTGTGCGTCCGAAGCGCGACTAGGTTTTTGTTTCGCGGCGCCGCTCTGGGATGCGGCTTGATCCTTTGGCTTTCCGCTGGGCTTGCCAGGAGCGCCGTTGGCGGCAGCTTTTGCGGCTTTCGCGGCGCGCTGCCTCTCTTGCAGCTCGCGACGTTCAGCTTTCGTCCTGGCGATCAGGAGCCCGTTAACCACACAATTTCGATCGGATCTCCATCCAAGACTCACATCGCCTTCTGCGACTTCTGCTGGCCCGTCGAGGGTTCGCCATTCGGAGGTCCAGCGGGAGGGTGAACATCGAGCATAGGTCCTGGTGCCATGCCTAGGATTGTATTTTTTGAGAACGGAGGAGGTGCGGCGAGATGTGGTGTAATGCGTGCTTGTCTGCACGCGAGCCTCAGATTATTGGATCGAGTCAAGTTGTCTTAGCGCCCATCTCCGCCTCGACGCGGACCGCCACTCCGTCTCGGAGTTTGTCTGGGCGTCTACACTCTTGTTTCCTGCGCCGACGCTTACATCAGCCGTGGCGCCCCCGCGCCAATGGCCAGATGCTCGCTGAGTCCGCTCATAGCGCAGTTCACGACTCTTTAGACACGTCCACGACGACCCTCCACCCGCAGACTCTATTCTGCACCTCTTCATTGTCCGTAAAGGCCCAGCACAAACATGGTATGTTGATTATGCGCATGTTGTCAACCTGGCAGGTGCTAATGCCACAGTTAGGGTGTTCCGGCCCTCTTTCGCTGGCTCAGCAAAAAGTACCCCAAAATCAGTGAGTTACAGCCGTCTCGTCATTACGGACCTCAAGCTGACTTGATTTCCAGTCCTTCCCGTCGTAGAGGCGGAGGAAACGAAGGTACCTGATGCTGAGGGTAACGAAATCCCCGTTCCAGTGAACATGGCGGATCCGAACCCCAACGGCGTGGAGTTCGACAACCTCTATCTGGACATGAACGGTATCGTGAGTGCTTTGCCGTACATAATACAATATGTTGTTAAGTGCATGTGCTACAGGTACACCCGTGTACCCATCCGGAGGGCAAGGTAAGAACGACGGCTGCGTGTATATTGAGTTTGAACTAAACGACGTGGACCGTAGCCTGCACCGGAGACTGAAGAGGAGATGATGATTGAGATCTTCAACTACACGGAACGCGTTGTGAATATGGTGCGCCCTCGGAAGCTCCTATTCATGGCTATTGGTGAGTGCTATCGTCGTGTCACAACGCTCTCGTAGCTCACAATGTTGTAGATGGGGTGGCACCACGCGCAAAGATGAACCAGCAACGTTCTCGTCGTTTCCGTTCAGCCCAGGAGGCCAAAGAGAAAGAGGAGGCGCGGAAGGAGTCCATTGCCCTTTGGGAAGGTGCGTAGCGTACTGGTTCGTCCAGATTCATCAAAATGACATGGCCTCTCGCGCGCAAAGCTATGGGAAAGACTCTCAGCGAAGAGGAGAAAAACAAGAAACCGTGGGACAGTAACGCCATTACTCCCGGAACGCCTTTCATGGATCTTTTGGCTGCCTCTTTGCGCTATTGGGTTGTCATGAAGATGAACACGGATCCCGGTTGGAAAGACGTAAGCATTCTATTGGCATGTGCCGCAAGATCGCCCGGCCAAACTAATATGCGCCACCTGCAGCTCCAAGTCATCATCTCCGACGCCAGTGTCCCTGGCGAGGGTGAGCACAAAATCATGGACTGGATTCGGCGTCAACGTAGCAACGATGGTCATGACCCGAACACACGACATGTGATTTATGGCCTGGTGAGTCGATTTGGCATGTCTCTTCAGCACACCCTTCTCACAGATGCGACAGGACGCCGACCTTATCATGCTTTCTTTGGCGACGCACGAGCCGCATTTCCGTGTATTGCGTGAAGATGTCTTCCACCAAGAGGGGAGCCGTACCGCATGCCGGATATGCGGGCAAGAAGGGCATTACGCCGCGCAATGTACGGGGACGAAGGCGGAAATCAAAAAACCGCCTCCAGAGAAGAAACCGTTCATCTGGCTCGATGTTGCGATTCTCCGGGAATACCTGGAGGCGGAACTGAACGTTCCGCAGGTCCCATTTCCATTCAATTTCGAGCAGGCAATTGATGATTGGGTTTTGCTGATCTTCTTCGTCGGAAACGACTTCTTACCCCACTTGCCCTCTCTCGAGATCCGAGAAGGCGCAATCGACACTCTGCTGAAGATATGGCGTACTGAGTTGCCCCGCATGGGCGGCTATATCACGAATCATGGTCAGCTCGAGCTGTCGAGAGCGCAGATCATCCTTGAGGGACTCGCAAAGCGTGAGGATGAGATTTTCCGACGAAGGCGCGAAGGTGAGTATCGTTACTGACCTCGAAGCATGTGCGCTCATTGACATTTGTGTGTAGCTGAGGAGCGCCAAGATCATGCTGCGAAGCGTCGGAAACTTGAGAAAGATATCCGTGACGGCGTTGTTGCTCCCTCTGCCTCCCTCAATCTCACCGCCGCACCTTCTGCTCCGTCATCCCTCCCTGCTCGCCCAGACTTTGCCGCGAAAGCAGACAGTATTGGCCTAGGTGGCCCCAAGACTGCTGAGACTGCCTCCCACGCTCCTGCTGCAGCCCGTGCTCTCGCCGGATCGAACCGCGATATAGTAGCGAATCGCCATGCCATCCGTCTGGCGAATATGAGTGCGGCTGAAATGCTCAAGGCCGAGATGGGTGTACCTCTCATTGCCCTGAAGCCCTCCAAGTCGTCCACGACATCTAGTACCTCTGCGACGTCTGCTTCGAAACCCTCCGTAGAGCCGTCCGGTTCGAGTACGAGTGTTCCCGATGCCAACGAAACCGAGATCCCCGGCTTGGGTGCTGCATCGTCTGTGCCTGATTCTGGCAGCGCGGAAGCAAGCGCTTCTGCCGAGCCTGTTCTACCAGTCGAGAACGACATAAATCTCGATGCTGACGGCGAATCAGCGCCTCCTACGGTCGAAGCGGAGGATTTGATTATGAACGACGATACTGCCCCGCGGGGTGTCAAGCGGAGCATAGATGAGGTCGTGGCTGACGATGCTGAAGCCGATGCCGACGCTGATGCCGACGGGGATGTGGTTGAGGATCTTGGTTCAGACGATGACGAGGACTCGGCTCCTACCAACACCTCACTGAAATTGAAAGTCAATCCTGACGGTACTGTCGAGCAGGAGGACATAGTGAAGTGCGTGTGAATCTCTTCGTGAGTTGCGTGCGGTTGTGTTGATGGCTTGAATCTAGACTATGGGAGCCTGGATACAAGGAGCGTTACTATCGCCAGAAGTTTGGCGTGGATTACAACGACAAGGCGTTCAGGAAAGAGTAAGCCTCTCGGAAAGCATCACTAGTTTTTACTGTACTCATGCGTTTGGTACGCAGGATCACGACGCGATATGTTGAAGGGATGGCCTGGGTATTGCAGTATTACTACCAGGGCGTACGTCACAATTCACCGCGGAGCAGAACCACATCTGACTTCTTCCATCAACTCTTACAGACGCCCTCGTGGCAATGGTACTACCCTTACCATTTTGCGCCATTTGCTGCGGACTTCGAAGACCTCGATAAGCTGGACCTGAAGTTTACTCTGGGCCAGCCTTTCAAACCCTTTGAACAGCTCATGGGTGTCTTCCCAGCTGCAAGGTACGCTTCCCTCCGGACTTCCCGTTCGCGCATTCACTCACGGAGACTTCTAGTCGGCAGCATATACCTGCGACTTTCCACGACCTCATGACGGATTCTTCGTCTCCTATCATCGACTTCTACCCGTCCTCCTTCGAGATCGACATGAACGGCAAGCGGATGGCTTGGCAAGGTGTTGCACTGCTTCCCTTCATCGACGAGAAACGCTTGCTCGATGCTATGGGCCCCCGCTACGACAATCTATCGGATGACGAGAAGCGAAGAAACAAGTGGGGACACAACGTTTTGTTCGTGTACGAATCAAACACGCTATACCCCAGTCTAGAGGCACTATATGGCAAGCGCAAGAAAGACGAGGTATGTTTTGCGTCTCATACTGTAAACGATGACACTAACTATATTTCCGCAGCCCATGGCGATCAATGTGAAGGTTAGCAAGGGTATCAGCGGGTCCTTGTTGCCCAACCCAGACTGCATCCCCGATTCTACGTACTTCAACCCGCTCCCCTCCCAGGACCTGCCGGATATCAAGAACGATCGCTCCCTATCGGCGCTGTACCTCTTCCCCAAGCAGTTGTCTCCGCACCGTTCGATCCTACTTCCTGGTGTTCGGAGACCCAAGCCCATCCTGAACTCTTCAGATTTGGAGACGGCGCGACGTGGTGGCCCCGGTCGAGGACGCGGAGGCGGTTACGACAGAGGTGGCCGCGGTGGGTACGGTGGACCCTCGCATGGCCAAGGCAGGGACTACGGCAACCGCTCCAACGGCAACTGGCAGAATGGGTCGCAGTACGGCCAACAGTCCTATCAGACGAACCAGCAGTCGTCGTACCAGTCTTACCAGCGAGGCCGTGGCGGCTTCTCCCAACCCAACACCGGCTCCCGAAGTCAGTACAATGACTTCACCGCCCCTTCGCGCGGACGCGGTGGTGGCCCGTCCCGGGGAGGGTATAGTGGCTCACAGAACAATTCATACGATGGATACGGGAACCAAGGAGGATATGGCGGTGGCGGCGGTCGTGGTGGCTACGGCGGCTACAACTCAGCAGGTGGTGGCTACGGCCAAGCCGGCGGTCAAAACCAGAACGGATATGGCCAAGGCTATAATCAGAGTGGTGGATCCTATCGCCAGGGCGGTCAGGGAGGGTATGGTCAGAACGGCGGGGGTTACAACCAGGGCGGTGGTTACAACGGAGGCAACCAGGGCTATGGCGGGTATGGCGGCGCCCCTCAGAACGGTTACGGCCAGAACAACTATGGCGGATACGGCGGAGGAAACTCCTACGGTGGTAACAGTAGGGGTGGGTACAACAACGGCGGTCGAGGTCGGGGGCGCGGTGGTCGCTTCTGAGCACAGCACATCTCGTGGACTGCATCTACCGTAGTACCTCATAATCCGTGTTTATGTATATGCTTCGATATCGATGTACACCAGCATGTTTATGGAACCCGCTTGCGGGCCGACTTTGCCATCTATACGGGGCATAAGGAAAGGCGTACATACAGCGAGAAGTCATGAAAGATACAAAGAGATGCGGTATACCAAGGATTGCAACATATGTAGGTCCTCCCAATCATTCTACCCATGCTTACACACATACAATTGACTGCTTCGATTTCTTTCCCGATTGAGATCCCTCAGCTTCCCTTCCTATACGTCTTACAAGCCTTCGTGAGGCGACACGCACTGCAGATATACAGAGTACGTCCTGTCGAGCTCCTTCGCGCGCTTCCGGATCTTCTTGTCCATCTTGCGCTTCCTGCGCTCAGCCTTGCGCTCGCGGCGGGCACGACGCGCCTCCCGGAGCTCCGACTCTGCCTGGCGGCCGTACACGCCACCATATGCGCCATAACGGTCGCGCTGGCGCTCCTCCGCGGACTCGTCGTCATCGTCGGAAGAGTCCGAGGGCGAGGACACGTCGTACTCGTCGAACCCAGGCAGGTTCATGTCGACCGTGCCTGCGAGCCGTCCCGAGCGCCGCTCGCGGCCCTTGTAAAGCACCATTTCGACACCGCGCGGGCGGAAGAAGGAGGCGTTCCAGAGGTCTATGACGTCCGCAGCGAGCGTGGAACGCTTCGGCGGGCGTCCGTCTGGTGAATACTGCGGGACGGGAAGGGTGCCAGCCCATGCCATCGCAAGGTCCTATCAAGGCGTGTATCGTCAGACGAAGCCCTCAAGAAACGAGATGCATGTGTTCACTTACTTGCATGAGCCTAATCCAGTCCTCGTGGTATACATCGTGCGGGACGAGCACGGCGGGCATGCGGGGTATCACGTCGAGGAAGTCGTCCATGTCCTGGATCTTCATGATGTCGAACTGCGTGTACGGCTGCGCGCGGTTCGGCGGGCGGCTGAAGCCCTCGGGCACGGTGAGCATCGCCTGCTGTTGCTGGGGGTCGATCTGGGCGCCGCCGATGCGCGGGGACGCGTGGCCCGAGATGCCAGAGCTAGCGTACGTCGCGGGCGCAGTGCCATACGGCGCACCAACGGGGGCCCCGTAGACGGAGGACGTCTGCGGGTTGGCGTAGATGTTCGCAGCTCCGGGCTGGCCGTACGGGCTGGGGCTCACAGCACGAGCCATGGGCTGGCCTTCAAGCACATGTCCTGCGGGGTACACCCCGGTGTTAGGAAGGGGTGCAGCGCCAGCGTAAGGCGAGGCGCCACGCTGCATCGCAGCAGCGTACGGCGAAGCAGCGCGTTGTATGCCTGCACCACCGTAGGGGGACGCCGTACGTTGGATTCCTGCCCCGCCGTAGGGCGACGCCGCGCGCTGGATACCGCCGCCGCTACCACCGTAAGGGGATGCTGCGCGCTGTATTCCACCGCCTCCGTAGGGAGATGCAGCACGTTGAATGGCAGCCGCCTGGAATGGCGAGGCAGCACGAGGTACAGCGTATGGCGACACTGGGCGTGGGGCGATGGGAGCCTGGTACGGAGAGGAGATTGAGCCTGCAGCGCGATACGGGGACACGGGGCGAGGCGGGATCACGTCGCCAGGACGGGGTGAGGGCGGGTGGTACGCGGCAGAGGTAGGATAGGCACCGCCGGGAGCTGCAGCGTACGTCGAAGTGCTGGAGTAGGTGGTACCGCCGTAAGGAGCGGAGGGGTAGTTGCCTCCGGTCGCAGACTGGTATGTGGATGTCGGGCGGTCTGCACCGTATGTAGAGTTGCGGCGCGAGCGCGTGGTGCGCTCTCTCTCATACTCGCGGTCGCGCTCACGCTCACGTTCTTTGTCACGGCGATCAAGTTCGACATCGCGCATGCGACGCTCGAGCTCAGCGGTGTCGTACTTGTCATACTTGTCGTATTTGTCGTATTTGCTGGGTGCATCGTAGTCGCCGGGGACGCGACCTCCGTAGCTGCTCATCCTGCGGGAGTCACGGTCGCGTGCATCCTTATCCCGTGCACGGCGGAGATCGTCCTCACGGTCGCGCTCACGATCACGGTCGCGGCGATAGTAGTCATCATCACGGTCGTCGCGGTCGTACCGATCCCTGTCGCGATCGTAGCGTCCGGAGGTGCGCGAGGCGTCGTCTCTGCGACGGTAATAGTCGTCATCGGCAGCTCCGCGTCCCTGAGGAGCTGCAAAATCCTGCGCGGAGCCGAGATGGTCAGATCCGCATCGATACTACATGAGTTGCTTGTACGCACGGGGCCAGCAGGGATTGCATTGGCAGGTAACACTGAGGTCGCTTCCGCAGGGATCCACTGGATACCACTGACTACGCCCTGAGGAGTCTGATAGCTGCAATCAAGGCGCACATGAGCATCGATCTGAAGGATGATCGGATGTTGCGCTCGCGTACCTCGCAGGGACCGCTCTGATCGAGGAGCACGAAAGTCAGCTCAACTTCCTCTGCAGTACAAGATCGACGAGAGGGAGATGATGCGGAAAAGCTTAACGCACTTGAATGGATGGTAGACAACCCGTCCATCCGGACCGGTGGTTGTTGTGTATGTGATTGAGCCAGGCTGGATCGATGCCGCCTGCTGGGGAGTGACGTTGGGATACGGTGCGGGCGATGCATGTGAGATGACGGGGGACGTCGCCCCGTATGACTGCGCATAGGAAGCCATGTTCAAGGCTGAAATCTATGTTGTTTTTGTGTGGGATTGGTCGTGGGGAATGCGGCGAGTAGATCGGGGTGGACCGACGCCTTGGGCTTCAATCAGCCTGTGCGCGGAGAGGCCGTAAGACAAAGGATGGAGCAGATGGGTGAGGTACTGGGTCAATGCAGAGGCTCAGATGCCCTTGAGACGGGAGAGAGAGCGGGTTTATCGCAGCGATGCCATGATGATCTGAGAGTATATATACTTGGGAGCTTAGGGCCCCGATTGCCTTTGCAGCGTGGTCAACGGCAAGATCCAGGAGGAGGGATTAGCCGAAGTCGTGTTCAGTATCCGACCTCGCTGAGTCCCCGAAGCCGGCCTCAGCCTCAGGCACTACCCATAGCACCATACAGGAACGCAGAGAAGATCCAAAGCTGGTGATGATAAATAGAGAGGGCATAGCGCATTAGAGATCGTGAATAACAAGTACAGTGAAGCCAGTCCATAGAAACCCATCCTCATGAGAACCGCCACCAGATGAATATAATCAGAAGGAACACAACGCCGCCAATGGGTGCATACTGCCGTAGCATCGCCTGGAAGTTGATATTCCGCGCCGCTCGGCGGTACTTTTCGGACTCGGACCGCAGAGAGGTGGACAAATGAGACATTCCTGACGACATCGCGTATGTTACCCGATGCACGACGTGCGGGCTGAGGTGCACACTCACTGTCGAGCGAATCGCCTCTCCAAAGGAGCTCCTCCATGTTCTTTGTCATGATGCGCGTGACGTCTTGCAGCTCGTCGTTTAGTTTGTCCAGATGCGACGCGCCGGCCGCACTAGCAGTCCGCGTGTCTTGGTATAGCCGAGTGGTCTTTGACATGAACGTATCTGTACGCACAATGGGCGTAAGGTCGGATCGGCCAGAAACTGCAGGATCGACAAGTACGTACCGAACCCGACAAACGCGTAGGGTTTACGGACGGTGTCTACCTTCGCACCGTACGACAACTGGAACTCCTTCGAGAGTTCGTCTAGGTATGAGAATGCGAGCTTGCGAGGGTATGACTTGTCGGTAATGACGAGGAAGATGACATTGTCGGCTATGAGATAGCTGCAGGGTAGTAGCCGGGTAAGCAAGAGAGGTTGTGGCGCAAGCAATTGCAGTACGCACTGTAGGGTATACGCTCCGCTTTCGATTGAGCACCGGGGCTCCGAGTTGGCCCCTATTCTCCGGAAGATAAGCTTGGCCTGTTGCTTGTGTTCTGACAGGGCTTGTTCTGTCTACTCGGAATTAGACAAGTTGATTGGTTGCACTCCGACAAAGATATCTAACCTGCTCGTCGTCCACACTCGCAGCCAGAGGGAGGGCATCGGAGGCCCGCACAACAAGTGTTGACTTGACCATGTTCAAACCAAGTTGCAGTCTAGTAGTGGTACAGCGAGCGAGAAAGCCGGGATTGAGGAAGAAGGTGGATGCAAGTGCCAGGTAGCGTAGTTGGGCGCCTCTTCCTCTGGGATACGTGGTGTCAGCTCACGTGCAGTGGCCCTAACCCCAAACAGTGGTTAGGTTTTGGCGCCACCTCTGCCCGGCTAGCCGGTGTCGAGGCGAGTCCCGGTCAGTCCGGATGATATCACAACGTTGTCTGTTTGCTTCAGTAAGTAGCCATACTTACGAAGACTATCAGAGGATACTAATGCCAACTAATGTGATGTTTATTCTCAGTAAGAACCACCGCCCATGCCCGAGACATCCAGGGGTCATTTGACGAGATGCGCCCATCATCAGGCTAATAGGCGTCCTCTTATATGCAGTCGCCGGGTACTGGCATCCTTCTCTCCACGTCCACCATCTTCCAAGTCCTCCTGGCTGATCAGCTTCACGTCTCCCCCCTTTAACCCACACGTATCCGGAAACTGAACGTTGCAGGACACGATGAGCAACCTATTCAACGTCAAGAAACAGGTCCGTATATGACGTCGCTCCGCTTGTACGGCCCATTCAGGACTGATCGTGGCTCTACCACTAGCTCACTTTCTACGGTGCCTACCACGATCACCCCGTCAATGTCGCCATCCATATGATATTCGTCCCGACCATCCTCTGGTAAGTAGTCAACACATATCGCAGAGGGAACTGTACACCGACGTCATCATAGGACGGCTCTGGTCATGGGCACTCGTGTTCCTACTCCCTCCTGGTTCCCCGACATCCACTTTGTATTCAATGAATACCTCGCCTTTGACTTTAACTGGCCCGCTCTCTGGGTCATAACGACCCTTGCGTACTACTACGTCCTGGACCCCACTGCTGCCGTAAGTACCTGCAACCGACGTCCTCGTGATTGCCATTAAATCATCCTTTCTAGCTCCTTTACACCCCTGAGATGGCTCTCATCGCTTTGACTTCCGCTGCGTTCGCCTACAAGCCCGACGCAATCAAGGTGGCAGGCATCGTGCACGTTATCTCGTGGATTGCGCAGTTCATCGGCCACGGCGCGGCGGAGGGCAGGTCGCCTGCGCTCCTCGACAACCTTCTTGGCGGTGAGTGAGCGGCTGCCAGGCCGCATTTCTTTCAGTCGCGCTCGCGTACTGAACCGTCTGGGCACAGCTCTCGTCCTTGCGCCATTCTTCGTCCACCTCGAGATCCTCTTCAAGTTGGGCTACAAGCCCGCTCTGCGTGACAGCATCCATCAGGGTGTGAAGGCGGAAATTGCGAAGATCAAAGCTGAGGAGGCCAGCGGCAAGAAGAAGGCTCAGTAATTGAGCACCACTTATGAGCGTCCACTCGACACGCTGAGGACCCTCACCCGTATGATGACGCTTCTTTGACGACTTGCTGCTACCTTGGAACGTTCACTTGCTATAATGTTCTGCTCTAACGATCTGTAGTCTCCCAGTATCCTCTAACCTCTTTGACTATTCTGTACAATATCTAGTTGTACAACAATTGTTTACTACCGCACTGTGGTTCCCATTTGTCCCCGTTTTTCAGACAAGGCTCGAAGGAGCAGGGAGGACCTGCTCGCCCAAAGGAGTGACATAGCATGAGGTCAGACCACCGTCGACCTTGAAGTCGGTGCCCTATGCAACACGTAGGTATCAGTAATTGACTTGGACATCAGTAATATCAAACACACCGTCATGTAGCTGCTGTCGTCGCTGGCGACTACCCACATGAGTACCGAAGGGTTAGTCATCGATTCAATAACAACGGCATGGCCAATCTGAGTAGAACGTACGGAAGAGGGCGCCCTTGGCAACCTCGATGGCCTCGCCGAAGCGACCCATCGGGAGATGGACGAGACGGCGGTCGCGCTTCTCCTGAGTGTTCAGGAAGTCCATCAGGAGCGCTGCAGGCGACGGCGGGCGGCCAGGGGAAAATAGGTAAGCGACGGGCGGTTATGCGTAGGGCAGTCGGAACGAATGCGGGAATACGGAGAGCGAGGTGCGGGGAACGTGGGCGAGGAGTAGGTTAGCGGAGTGTGCGAGATTGACGGCGATGGAGGGGATAACGTACGCGTCTTCAGAGGACCACTGCACGTCAACGAGGGGTTGTCGTTCCGTTCAGATGTCGGTTGCAATGGAATTGTCAGCATTTCGCGCACTGATGAGGAAGGAGGGTGGTTGGAGGTGTACGTACGGGCAGATGGAGTTGACGCGGATGCCTTCCCGGGCGTGGACCATAGCCAACTCACGGGTCATGGAGAGGACGGCACCCTGATAGTGATAGAAGCCGGTCAACGCGCCCGCATTCACGAACGACATCCGGGCTGCCTACCTTGGATGCGGTGTCTGCATAACGTACACGGGACAACCATCATTCGGTCAGAATGCAGGAATCGGATGGTCGAACACGGTAGACAGAACGCACAAGCCAATTGGGGCGTCGCCGCGCCCATGAGCGCGACGAAGCTCGCAGTGTTGATGATGCTCCCACCGGTGTGCAGACCCCGCGCGGGGTCGACCGGGTTGTTGCGCATCGCGAGGATAGCGTACTTGCAACCCCACCAAACGCCCTTGACGTTAATCTGCATGGTAAGGTCCCAGATGCGCTCTTCCGTGTTCAGCGCGTTGTCGTCCTCGGGGTGCATGATACCTGATCGTACATAGTCAGCCGGTTGCAGGAGACGCGTGCCGGGACAGCTGTGAAGCCGCCACAGAAGTTACAGATACTCACCCGCGTTGTTGAACTACCGGGAATACATATAGAGTTCAGTGTCGAAACGACAATCCTGGACTGGTAAAGGAAAGAATGCACCGGTGCGTACCATGATATCGAGACGGCCGAAAAGTTCGACAGCCTTGTCCACGGCAGCCTTGACATCCGCCTCCTTGCCCACATCCGACTTGATCGCGGCAGCCTTCACGTTCGGGTAGCGCTGCTGAACGAGCGCGAGGGCCTTCTCCGCCGCTGCGAGGTTGATGTCGACCAGGAGCACGTCCGCGCCCTCCTGCGCGAAGAGAAGCGCGGACTCGAGCCCGATCCCGCTGGATGAACGCGATATGTGCCGCGATCAGCTAGCTGCATTTGCCGGAACCGCGTTTGGTTCGTTCCTACGACACTCACGAGCCAGCACCAGTGATGAGAGCAGCCTGCGACAGAGAAGAGGATGCATGACGCCATTCAGTCAATGGCAGCTGTGCGAAGCGATCGCGGCGGCATTCGCACCTTGTTTTGAATACGACCGGGCATGTTTCCTGCTGCGCCTTGACGATGGTAACGCTATAGTGTGATGGTGGGACAGACCAGAGGACAGTGAATGCGAGATCGCGAATGAATTGGACGTTGACTGGTTATGGATAGGGCCGAGATAAGCTGTGCTGCTATATCGACTCGAAGGGAGTCAGTCCGGCCAGAACGCGTCGCGCGTCGAATCGACAATCGATAGCAGCCACCCACGCGTCCCTCGCGCGACTCGGACCATGGCAGAATCTGTCTCCTGGAGTCCTTGTTTTCCGCGCGTCTGGAACTCAGCCCTACCAGCTGATCCTCTTACACTGATATATGGTAGTATATGGTCCTCAATCCTGCACTTTTACGATATCAGGCCTGGACGTCCTGCTCTTCCGCAAATATGTTCTGATCAAAGACCAAGAAATGACCAGACTGGTTCCTGCCGCAACCAACCCTCGAATTGACTGGCCAAGTCTACCGTCGCGCATGACGTCCAGGCACTCCGATAGACTTCTGTCCTGAAGCTCAATGTCTTACCCAATCCCGGACCGCGGCATCATGGATCTACGCCACTGCAAGGTAGCAACGCGTGTCAAGCCAGAAGTTTAGGGTATCTGCAGCTGCGCATTGGGGACGTCCTCGGAGATCGTCGACGACGGGCTGGTGTGTACATAGGAGATTGCGAGTGATAGAGTAAGTGTGCTCCTGTTGGTGACAGAGCGTCCTTTGCAGATTCGCCTCCATCCACGCCGCATCGTGGTCAGCGTAGTCACCACAGCAAAAACTGACCGCTCCCCGGCGAGTCTCGCGGAGATGGGACGGCGTGGAAGATTCTCAATCCCGAGATCCTCTACGCCGCGTGCGCAGCTATTCCGTTCTCGACTCAAACTTCTATCAGCGCTCGCTCTGTTCAACTCTTTGCATTGGTGCTAATCTTCGCAGCTCGTTCTCATAACGACTGCGAAGTCGAAGCCTTACGTCCACTCTCGAGAGCATGACACCGGCCACGGGCTTACTATGCAGGCTCGGTCAACTAGCTATACCCCTCGGACATCCGTTCTCTGGCGCATGAGCAGCGCAAGCTCGCTTAGTCGACCCGGATCGCGGGATTGGGCTTCTCCAACGTCGGGAACCGCTCTGAAAGTACCCGGTGCGGGGTCGTTAGATCTCATCTTGATGGCGGTCTGAAATGGTATGCCTCCGAGAGGTCGCGAGCGGCGCCGCGCACCTTCCAAGGTTTCTATCGACCTGGACAACGACCATGTTTAGCAGCCACCAGCGTCTGCGCTCGCTTCGTGTCTGTGGCGACCGCTGAGACCGAGGCGATCGCGACTCGGCGTGGGCAGTTGAGACCTGGAAAAACATGGGCCTCCTGATGGACCTGCGGATTTTCGTCCCCCAGAAGTTCCTACTGAAATATGCGGCCCTTAGACGAGCCGTCCATGTCCGCCAGCCTTCGCGCGGTTCAGACCGTCGAACACGGCTGAAACGCGCGGAGGAGGCGGGATTCTTGCCATTTTCTTGGCGACACACCCGGGTAACGCTAAGAAGCTCGGCGCCGCTGCACGTTTCGAGATCTTCGGTGTGTGCACGCGAGACGGCAAGTGAATTGGACATGGGCGCCTGTGTGGAGGATGGCCAGGTCAGAAAGGAGATTCAGGTTCATTGATGGTTTAGCGGTTGATCGATTCGCCCTCCAGGCGACGTGGATACACATTGCCATTCGAGGGAAGAGCAGTCCACGAGTGACGAGCAACTTTCTGCTATCAGCCATGGCCAGAACGGGACGACCCTCCTCGCCAGATGATCAATGCGCCGCGGCACCAGCGGTGTAAACTTTGCACGTCCCTGGGCCCCGCTATATAACCATTCGCCAAGCAGAATGGACGCCATTCTCCCCTCCCCTCCCCCTCCCCCTCTTTCCGTGTACTACTATGGCATACACGCCGACCCTCCTGGACGCCGCTGCCATCTTGGTGGCGGTCATTCTTTTGAACAGCTTCTTGAAGAAGAAGCCGAGGGGCCCTCTCCCTCCGGGCCCCAAGGGTCTTCCCCTCATCGGGAACTTGTTGGACATGCCCGCCAGCCACGAATGGCGGACATTTGCCCAATGGGGCGAGCGTTGGGGTACGCCGTCTTCGTGCCATGTATACCTTGACGTTCTCAATTTCACACATTCGTTTCATGTGCAGGTGATATCATGTCTGTCACCTTCCTGGGACAGCCCTACGTTATCCTCAACTCGGCCAAGCACGCGATTGAGATGCTCGAGAAGAAGAGCTCCATCTACTCGTCTCGTCCCATCATCCCCGTCGGTGGTGAGCTCGTCGGCTGGAACCGGACTCTCGCCCTCCTCCCTTACGGCAACAAGTTCCGCGAGTACCGTCGTCTCATCTTCCAGCTCATTGGCAGCCGGAAGAACATGGAGCGGTTCATGCCTCTCGTCGAGAACAAGACTCGGGACCTCGTCTTTGAGATCTTCCAGGAACCGAACGAGCTTCTCAAGCACATTCGCAAGTCAGTGATTGGAATGCTTTTCTTGCCGCGCTGAATGGAGTGTGCTCATGACTGATTGCGTACAGGTCTGCCGGCGCGATCATCCTGATGATGTCTCACGGATATCAGGTTCAGGACGAGAACGACCCGTTCGTGGCCACTGTCGACGAAGCCATGGAACAGTTCGCTGTCTGCACGGCTCCCGGCGCTTTCCTGGCCAACATCTTCCCCGCTCGTACGTAGTTCATGATGAAATCCGGGACCACCGGTGAACACTAATCGTCTTCCCCACCATTCAGTTGCTCATATCCCCGCATGGTTCCCTGGTGCCGGTTTCCGTAAGATCGCAGCTGCGTGGCGCAGGACTCTCGACGAGATGTGCGACAAGCCCCACGAGTTTGTCAAGCAGCGGATGGTACGTAACCCGGAGTTCACAGAGGAGTGTGGTACCTTTTCTCACGTTCCATTTGCCAGGCTGCCGGCACCGATATTCCTAACTTCACGTCGAACAACCTCGAGGGCGATATCACCCCTGAGCGCGAGGAACTTGTGAAGAACGCGGCTTCTTCCCTCTACGCTGGTGGTGCTGACACGGTAAGTTCTCAGCCTGATGCAAGTCATGACGTTGTCTTATCTCTTTCACAGACGGTCTCTGCGATCAACACGTTCTACCTCGCGATGACCCTCCACCCCGAGGTCCAGGAGAAGGCTCAGGCTGAAATCGAGGCTGTTATCGGCACGGATCGTCTCCCCACGGCTGAGGACCGCGACAACCTTCCCTACCTGAACGCCATCTACCTCGAGGTTCTCCGGTGGAACAACGTTGCGCCTTTGGGTATGCATATTCCATCTAGGCCAACATGATGTGGGAGTGCTGACTTTTTGCTCGGCAGCTATCCCTCACCGCGTCATTGAGGATGACTTTTACGCCGGTTACTACATCCCGAAGGACACCATCGTCATTGCTAACGTCTGGTGTGTCCATTATGCTGTATTCGTGTGCGAATAGCGTTAACTCACGGACTTTGAAAGGCGCATGCTCCATGACCCCGAGACCTACAACGACCCCATGTCCTTCAACCCCGAGCGTTTCATGGCTGCGCCCGGCAAGGAGCCCGAGGCTGACCCCCGCAGCATGGCCTTTGGCTTCGGTCGTCGGTATGTCGATCTGCGCCTCTTGAACTGATGTTCTCCCTCTCACAAGCTTTCCTTCCCAGCATCTGCCCCGGCCTCCAGCTCGCGGACGCGTCTGTGTTCATGGCAATCGCGATGTCCCTTGCCGTCTTCAAGATCTCCAAGGTTGTCGAGAACGGCCAGGTCCTCGAGCCCTCCACGGACTACACCTCCGGCACGGTCAGCCACCCTCCGGCGTACAAGTGCGACATCAAGCCCCGGAACGCCAAGGCCGAGGCGCTCCTCAAGGCTCTCATGGAGAACAAGTGCGAGTGAGCTCGCGCTTGGCTTCTCGGTTCTCCCTTCGATATTCGCCTCCTGCTTAGCAGGCATCCTTGGTTCCGTCGGGCATTACTCTATGGGCATGACATCCGTGCCGTCTTGCATACTCGATTAGATAGATATCTCTCGTCTCCCTCACTCCGTCTCGGACAGTCGTTCCTTACCATCTCCTCGGTCGGACCCGTCGCAACTGGCCGTGTTGTATAATGCAATGCGATAAAATTCCCGGGAAACCACATAAGATGTGATAAAACCTGAATGATGTTTCGCGGCCCCGCCCGACGATAGCACGCTCGATCCTGAGCATTTTTCACTTCCAGGTTTCATTGCCCTGCAAGGATGTGAGGATGTGGGCGACACAGTAGAGTTCAACTTGGAGTGATACCTGGTACCTGACCATCTCCAGCGGCGAATGTCAAGGCACAGGGACTGCTGCGCGCTCCATTCTTCGTGGCATTGCATTGCCACTCCCCTGGGGGCTCGCATATAGTATTACCACCCTGCATAAAGATGTCCAGAGTTCAGGGCGGTGTTTCTTGAGGCTGAAGTATCGTTGTTAGTAGCCCGGTCGTACACAGTGGGACCGGTCAACCATGAAATGTAGAGCAGCTATGTATCAAAGGGAGTTGTTATATGGCCTACTAAATGGCTACTAGACTCGGTAAGCAGTTAAGTAGTTATCAGGAATTCGGTACCGCCACAAAGCTTCCGTCTGAGCGTCTACACATGTTGGTACCTTCCAACTGGATCCATTCATCTCGCATTCAAGTTTGTCGCTGTTCTCCTGGCATGACTCCATGTTATGATCTAGCCGGCGCAAGGCAGGGTATGCGCCAGCTTCATGCAGGGCGCACAACCGGGCTTCCGGCACTGTATGCGCAGTAAGGGTTCGGTCGTATATGGATCTCAATCATACGTCCTAGTTACGGCCAGGCCTAGTCTGTCGCCCTCGCACCCCGCCGCCAAAGGTTGTTGGACACATCACGCTCGACCTCCCGAGGCACACGGGCGCGGGTAACATGGAAATGGCACAGTGAGTGCTTCGCTTCATTTGAGCCGGGCGCATGAGGGAGCCGCGACATGTCGCCGAAACTCGTGTTGTCGGGAAGGCGGGTGGCAATGAAGGGCTCATATCGCGCTCTTTTGTCTCTTCCACCGCCTGATGCGACTGCATAAGCTAGAGGTGATGGCAATCCCGTTCATCCGCCTCTCCGCGAGGTGTACGAGCTAGCGGCTGGGACGTGTGGCGAACCTTGCCTCTTCTAGCCGCCCGCACAGAAGCGCTGAGGTATTGTCTCCAGCGGCACCATCGATTTGTCGGAACCAGCGAGTGATAGTACGGGTCGCTCTGATATCCCGGACATCCCAGTAGGGCAATGTCATTCATTCAGCGGGATCTCAACCTAGGCTCCGAGTAACCGCGGCGATGGCGAGTGCTGCCGCCGCGGGGTACTCAGGCGTCCCTTGTCCGGCCGGAATACGCTGAACGAGGTGGACGTGAGGTGAGTAACGCTGCCCGACAGGACTGCGTCCGACATGGCGAGAGCAATCCATGTGATGCTTCCGTTCATTTTACAAGGTTCCTGGCAGAACATCTACACGTCCATCCGCAGGATCACAGCCTGGGATACCCTTACCCGGTCTTGTCTGTGAGCAACACTGACTCCAGCCACATCCGGCCGCCAGATCTTGCATCTGGCGAGTTATTGTGTGGCGCCCCGAGAGCCGAGCGAGGCTATGACGGCGCTCAAGGCCGACGGTTCAGCACGAACTGCAAGCGCGGGGCAGTGAGTATGAAATCCGGATAGATAAGTGGACATGTATAAGTACCGTCATACTTCATCTCGGGGTTGAAGGTACCGTCCTACCACCGTCCTACCTCAGGTCCCCCCTCAACCCCGTGGCCTCTGTACTGCACATCTCTACCACGACTTTGTTACGAACCCTCACTACGACTCATATCATGACAGAACCTCTCCTGATTTTGTATCTCCTCCTAGTAGCAGTCTTCGTCGCCCATCGCCTTCGCAAGCGGTGGCTGCGTCCACTTCCCCCCGGCCCGCGAGGATGGCCTATCATCGGCAACGTGTTCGACGTGCCCTCTGCGTACCATTGGCTGACATTCACTGACTGGGGGCAGAGATGGGGTACGCCTACGCCCCATATCCGCTTCTCGTTATTCCTCACAATTTGGTCACTTGCAGGCGACATTGTGTCGATCTCCATTCTTGGACAGACCACCGTCATTCTCAACTCCCCTACGCACGCCATCGACCTCCTCGAGAAGAAGAGCTCAATCTATAGCAGTCGCGCGACCGTGCCAGTCGCAGGTGACATGATCGGCTGGTCCCGCGCTATGATCATGGCCCCGTATGGCCACCGCCTGCGAGAGATGCGGAAAATGGTTGCACAGGTCATTGCGACGCGACAGCAAGTATCGCGCTTCCACTCCTTGATCGAGGCGGAGTCGCGACGCTTCCTGCTAGGGCTGCGCGAACACCCGGATTCGCTCGTGAAAGATCTTCATGAGTGCGTGCTTGCTGTCATCCCGGTGCTTTCAATCTGACCGTGTCTGGCAGGCTCGCGGCTTCGATCATCGTTCCCCTTGCCTATGGATACAAGGTTCGCCGGGTTAACGATCCCATCGTGCAGGCTGTCGACCAAGCCTTGGAAGACTTTGCACAGGCTGGTGCCCCGGGCGCTTTTCTCGCGGATGTATTCCCCTTCCGTGAGTCGTGCGGTCTTCTCGTGGTCAGTGCTGTGCCTGAACGGAACGTAGTGCGCCGCATTCCCTCATGGTTCCCGGGCGCTCAGTGGAGAGAGGCGGTCTATGAGCAGAGCAAGACGTTCGAGAAGATGACAGACATGCCTTTTGAGTGGGTAAAGAGAGAGATGGTATGCGCCTTAATAGTACCGAAGCCGCTTTCTAACCCAGTTGCCGGTAGAGTGTCGGAGTTGCGCTTCCAAGCTTCGCCTCCACGCTGCTGGAGAGCACCAGCAATCCCGAGAAGGAAGAGCTCATCAAGATGACCGCCGCTTCCCTCTATGCAGGTATGTAAATGTTTTCCCCGTTGTAGTTCGTCAAGCATACTGACCCCGCCGTCCCATTCAGGCGGTGCTGACACGGTGAGTCTGCAATGCAGACAGGCTGGTTCCCACGACTGATCCCGCCATACAGACCGTGTCGGCCATAAGCACCTTCTTCCTTGCGATGTCGTGCTTCCCGGAGGTACAGCGGAAGGCCCAAGCAGAAATTGACGAGATCGTCGGTCACGATCGCCTGCCTACGCTCGATGACAGGGACAAGCTGCCGTACTTGAATGCGCTCGTGCTCGAGGTCCTGCGATGGATTCCCGTAGCACCCATGGGTAAGCGTTCATCCTGAATGCCAAGCGCCTCGTAAGGAACGATCTCTGACCCGGCGTCTTGTTACAGGCTTCCCGCACCAGCTCACCCAGGACGATTTCCATGCGGGCTACTTCCTGCCGAAGGGAACGCAGGTCATCGCCAACATCTGGTGAGTATCATTGGATGTCGAACTAACAGCGCACCCCGCCAACCTAAATGCACTCGGTCTCTAGGAAATTCTTGCACGACCCGCAAACCTACGCAAATCCGGCCTCGTTCAACCCCGACCGCTTCCTCAAGACGGAAGGCAAGGAGCCGGAGCGCGATCCGCGTGACTTTTGCTTTGGGTTTGGTAGGCGGTAAGTCGCCCTCACCAGTGCCACTGGCCACCCACGCCTTCTCGTCATATCACGGATGCAATGCTGACATGCACATAGCAAATGCCCGGGCATGGTGTTCTCGGAGGCGTCCATCTTCGCCGCGTGCTCCATGGTGCTTGCGGTGTACAACGTATCGAAGGCGACAAGGGACGGCCGTCTCGTCGAGCCGTCCATGCAAGGCACCGGCACTCTCATCAGGTACAACGTGGTGTAGCTTTTGGTGCCGAGCATATTGTCGCTAACTGCCTCGGGGTAAAGTCATCCCCTACCATTCAGGTGCTCGATAACCGTCAGGTCCGAGAAGGTACAAGCGCTGCTGGACTCCGTTGCGGATGAGCTGCAGAGCGCCGTCTGAACTCACTCACTCAAACGTGCACCGTCCTCTGATTCGTGATTACCTTATGAGCACTTCGCCGGACACGGCTTCTTCTGGTTTGTTCTATTGTTATACACCCGTACGACGGCCTACGTTGTAACCTTAGATTGCGATTGTGTACTATAGCTAGTAGATGTACTACTATTACCCCGGTCATGTACTATGAATGACGGTCCTTTCATTCACGCCTAATTGGCTCGTGGCACATTTCACATTGAATGGGTATTGGTGCAGGTGCATGAGCTTCTTAGCTCGTGATAGATGTACTACTTTACCAATTCGCTCGGTACTCGGAGTCGAGAGTCTCGCACATGCGCAGGCAGCGCTGCCGCATAACACTCGGCTTCCGAGTGTCATATGCTCGGAGTCCTAGGCCTCATCCTCCCTTCACAAAGACGCACAGATCCGAGGCCTGTCCCCGCTCCAAACATCTCTACCGATCGCGCGGCGATCGTATACTGGCTCGTGTACGGCATTGTGGGCCGCTGCTCGTCCGCGAGCCCCAAGGCACCGATGCGGCCGGCTAGTACTACCAGTGCTTCAGCGCCGACCCACCTAGCAGATGTATAGTACTTTGAGGTCCTCCCTGGGGGATGTCTGTACGTTCACACCGTTGTGTGATGGGTCCGGCATACTGATCAGAATCACAGGAATGGTAATTCCAGATCCCCTGCACTGTGGGGATAGGCCCTCGTGTAGGTGCCTGCCTATCAATAACCTGCCAACAGTACGCTCAAGAAGAGCACGCCACCCTTTTTGAACAATACTCTGAGAAGGCGTAGGACACTACCACAGTAACATATGTATAGACATCCCGAGCGCAAGTCTGGCGTATCTATGGTTATCAGAGCGTCTCATGACTCTGCAAAGTGGTAATGTGCACTCACAGAGCTGCCAAAGGATCGCGCTGAACGCCGTGAGCGCCGTTCTCTTGCGTCAGGGATGTTGCGCCACGGCCGGGTGTGCCGGTGCTAGCACTTGCACCAGCGTCAGTACCAGTACCGGAAAGGGTGATCGTCGAAACGGGGGACCCTGCGGCATTGGAACCGGTGGGCGGAAGGACGGACGTGGGACCGGTGGTGGTGGGGGTATCTAGGAGAATGTAGGCGATAAGATACGGGCCAGCGTTCGGCTTGGACTTGGCGTTGGCGATCTCATCAGAGGCCGAATCGAGCAGTTGCGCATCGAACGAGCCGTAGTGCGAGGCGTCGATGTGCTGGAAGGCGACGTTGAGCATACTGCAAGTGAGTGCGTGTTTTTAGTCTGCATGCAGCTGTAGCTGGGGAGTGAACACGCACAAAGAGGCTTGCAAGTTGTTGAGTGTGTAGACATCAAGCGCCCGCTCGAACTTGGGGGGATCCTCGAGGGATTGCTCGATGTAGCACGTCTGTTGCTCTGCGGAGTAGAAGACCTGTGTAGCCGACTGTGAGTACTATCACATTTCAAAGGATGATGGTTTTTCGAAGCTTACCGCGGCAACCGCACCAAGTTGTGCAGCACGCGTGAGGATGTTCTCGTTTGCCGCGTTGACATCCGTAGAATTGGAGTCGCAGGATATCAGTGCCACCCAAGGTGTGCTTGCTGGAGGAATTCATTGGTCAGTAAATGGCGATGTAAAGCGTAGGACGGGCTCACTCCCAGCTGTACCGGCGACCGCCAAATCATCTGTGAAATGGACTAGCGCCCCCTGCTCACAAAAGTGGGTAAGCTTCGCGCATATCTCCGTAGGAGTCTTGAGAGAAGCCGAGCGCACATGCGAATCGCCAGTAAAGTTGTTGCTTCGGAGGACGACTTCGACGTCCCATCGAAGGTAAGTTGCCGGGGCCCAGATGTTGATGAACGCATGCTGCTCGGAGCCTGGGGTAATAGTGAGGTTGCTGGGGTAGGCCGGGACGTAAGAATGAACGAGTGTGGTTAGCAATCCGAAGAGGACGAAGAGGAAACGGAGTAGTTTGGATTCTGTAGTGGCCATGGCGGCCGATATGAGCGGACACGGACCCACACGGTGGCTCTCAAACAACTGCTGATGCGCTCAGGCGCCTATTATCTCTTCCAGTGACCAGCACTCCGAGCATATGCCGCGACAGCAGCGCCAGAGCCAATCCGACGAACCTACGAACAGTGGCCAAGGTTGAGGATCACTGCATGCGTATGCCTCTTACAGAGGACAGTCAACCAATCATTGGGTTGGTACCTACGCAATGAGTGGCCATGTTCGAACTTCCATTGGACGCGGACCCAGTGTATGGACTCAGTTCTGATGGCCCCCATGGCTGCGGACCTCATCGAAGTTCAACCCGCAGAATTCAGTCGACCGATTGCACGGTTGCGTTCGTACAGACGGTCTCAAGCTCTCTGTCAGATGATGGTGAGTGTCTGCTATCTAGCTATCCAACTTCTCTTCTGACCAATGCCTTGACGCTCTCAACTGAATAGGCATCACCAGGAGAGTTTGTGGCAAAGATGCTGCGCCATGCACGGGCTGAGAGTTATTATCAGCCGCGTATAAAGTCCAATGCGGCGAGGGGGTGACTCTCACCAGTCAAGCACTCCCTCTCCTGCAAAGATGTCGGACTTCCAGGCGCTCAAATCTTCCTTCAAGGGCGAGCTAGTCGTACCAGGCGACCCAACGTATCCCGAAGCCATCGCTCGCTGGGCGAAGAATGCCGCGCGGAAAGCGGCAGTCGTCGCCTTCGTGAAGGACACGGAAGACGTTACCAACGCTATCTTGTACGCCAGGCACGCTAAGCTAGAGATTTCCATTAAAGGAGGCGGACACAATCCGTCTGCTGCATCCTCGACCGAGGGCGGGCTCGTGGTCGACCTTTCGAGGTATATGAACGGTGTCAGGGTCGACCCGGAGCAGCGGTTAGCCTACGTGGGCGGTGGCGCCCTCTGGAGAACGGTTGACGAGGCTGCCATCCAATATGGGCTCGCAACTGTAGCCGGTACGGTCAATCATGTGAGGAAGTCACCTTATTAGATCATCTGTGGGGAGCTCACATTCAGAGCCTCCTCAAAGACTGGTGTAGGCGGGTCAGTCCATCTCTTGTTTGTCCCTCTTACGCTGTGAGATTAACCCCTTTCAGGCTCGCCTTAGGTGCAGGGTACGGCTGGCTTAGTGGTGCCCATGGTCTGACTATCGACAACATCGTACAGGTGCTGTGGTATCTTGTTGCATTTTCCAAGAGTAACGACTGACGTGCTCTTCTTTTAGGCTACAGTAGTGACCGCGGATGGAAGTGTGCGCACTGCGAGCAAAACAGAAAATGCGGACCTGTTGTGGGGCATCCGAGGCGCAGGGCCCAACTTCGGCGTCGTGACCGAATTTGTCCTGCAATTGCATCCTCAGCGGCGCACCGTGTTCGGTGGTCTGATTTTCTTCACCGCGGATAAGCTTCACCAGCTGCTCGACGTCACTAGGGATTGGTGGGCGAAAGGACCGTCCGAGAAGGAGGGTATGTTCCAGATGTTCACTCGCTGGCCCGACAAGCAGGTGAACATGCCCGATCAGTATCCCAGGATGCGCTGACTCACCATGCTCGGTAGCCTTGTATCTTGCACGTCCTGTTCTACAACGGCTCAGAGGCAGAAGGCCGCCAGAACTACAAAGCACTCTTCGACATAGGTCAGTATGCGCTGTGGCTAGCTTCAGACGATTCAAACATAGATCCGGTGCAGGCCCATTCGAAGATTGGTGCAAGGAGTTGCCATACGAAGAACTGAACGCGATGCAGGTCAGTCCCCTCTGCCTGCTCGAATACCTCTTACCCGTGCATCGCTCAACGCAGCTCTGCTCTTCTCGACAGAACGTGTTCTTCGGTCCTGAGGAAAATGCTTACATGAAAGGCGCCTTCCTTTCACCTTCGCTCCCGCCCACCGCTCTCCCACGAATCTTCGAGCGCGTCATCGAGTGCTCCGAACCTGCAGGCTACGGGATCTACCTCATGATCGAGTACTTCCCTCTGCAGGCCGCGAACGCCGTACCGGACGATGCAATGGCATACCGCCGCGGGCTTACGCCGAACGTGCTCTGCTTGATACTGAGTAAGCGCGACGACGAAGACCCATTGGGCTACATGCGCTCTGCGGCACGCGATCTCATTGAAATGTTCACCGAGGGCGAGGAGGATAACATGGGATACGGGAACTATTGTGCGTCGTTACGGATTAGCTCCTAAAGTACGGCAACTGTACTGATAATATCTGGAGGCCCGGACAGCGACGCCCTTCCTACTGAAGGATCGGTCTCCGCCGATAAGGCGAAGCAGCTCTTTGGCTCTAACTATCCTCGGCTTCAGCAGGTCAAGAAGAAATATGACCCAGAGATGGTCTTCAAGAAGTGGTTCATGATTACTCCCGCAGAGTGATAACATGCCGCGAGGATGAGGCGAAGTGCTTGCTTCTAGTATGTAATTGTACGAACAGGTTGTGTATCGATGACCTTGTGGTGCGCGGAGCCTGCGACATCTGTCACTAGGGAGCGCTCGTCATGGCTCGTTCTAGCATCTCGCACACCGTTTAAGGCTGTAACGGTCACTGTACCAGGTTATACTTACGAGAACGATCGAAGGGAGAAGCTGGTCATGTTGTGCTCTGAGTAATCTAGCAGATGAACCAATACGTTATGCTCGAAAGAGCACCGAAAGGTATGCAAAGGACTTTGAAGTTATTCGGTTCTCACAGTAAAAAGCTCAAATCTAGGTGAGTTCGCTCTCATCAGGGACGCCCATTGACACTTCTCCACCACCAGATGCATTAGTACTAGGTGCGCGTTCTCATCCCCTGTGCTTCCGACTACCGGATCCACTGACACACGATACGTTTGTTCCCAGGCCAGGCTCGTGCTCATGCAGCATCTGAACTCCAAAATACACGCCCGCCCAGCGATGGGCATAAAACCCGACCCCTTCTTTCGCTCCTATCTCGCAACCTCACGGAGCAACCACCACCACCATCACCATTATGTCCGACCTCCAAGCACTGAAGACCACTTTCAAAGGCGACCTCGTCCAGCCCGGCGATCCGGAATACGACCAAGCCATCGCGCGCTGGGCGAAGAATGCGGCGCGCAAGGCAGCCGTCGTCGCGTTCGTCAAGGACGCGGAGGACGTCGCGAGCGCGATTGCCTACGCGCGCCAGGCGGGGCTGCCCATCGCCATAAAGGGGGGCGGCCACAACCCGTCCGCAGCGTCATCAAGCGAAGGCGGGCTCGTCATCGATCTTTCGCGATATCTCGCGGGGGTCAGGGTCGACGCGGACAAGAAGCTCGCGTACGTCGGGGGAGGCGCGATTTGGGAGACGGTCGACAAGGCTGCGATTGAGTACGGGCTGGCCACCGTCGGTGGTACGGTCAACCATGTAAGCGCTCATGCTGCGTTCTCGCTCCTATCGTGTATGCTGAACGCGATTCCAGACCGGAGTGGGCGGGTGAGTTCGTGAAACACGCCGCATGCAATGCATTCTTCACAGGCTGATGCTCTGCCTAGGCTCATCCTTGGAGGAGGTTATGGATGGCTCAGCGGTGCATACGGTCTCGCCGTAGACAACCTCGTACAAGTTCGTTTACCCGTCTACTACAACACCTGTCGCGTCGAACACCACGCTAACGATACCCCTTGCTCCTTACTCCCTAGGCTACAGTCGTCACGGCAGACGGCAGCGTGCTCACGGCGAATGAGTCGGAGAACGCAGACCTCTTCTGGGGCATTCGGGGCGCGGGCTCGAACTTCGGCGTCGTGACCGAGTTCGTGCTACAGCTGCACCCGCAGCGCCGTACGGTGTTCGCTGGCCCCATCATATTCTCCCCAGACAAGCTCGAGCAGCTGCTCGACGTCGTCCAGACGTGGTGGACCAAGGGCCCGTCAGAGAAGGAGGCGATGCTTCAGGTGTTCACCCGAGGCCCTGACGGACAGGTACGAATTCAATGCGAAGCGTAAGGAGAGTAGGGACTCATCGGCGCGTAACAGCCCTGCATCGTATGCTTCGTCTTCTACAACGGCTCGGAAGAAGAGGGTCGCCAAGCGTACAAGTTTCTTCTTGACTTAGGTGGGTCCATGAGCTCCCCGGTTTGCGTAGATTCTGGAGAACGTCGTACTTGTGTCTAGGCCCAGTCGCGGTGATGGCCAAGGAGATGCCTTACGAGGAGCTCAACGCGCTGCAAGTAAGTTCCCTCCCGTCCATCTCCATCCAGTCCCACATCCTCACTTACCCACCCAACCCCTCCGCAAACCACCAGAACCCAATCGCGCGCCCCGGCCAAAACGCATACATGAAAGGCGCCTTCATGCCCCCCTCCTGCACGCCCGCGCACCTCGCGCACGTCTTCGCGCGCGCGACCGCGCTCTCCGTGCCGGGCGCGTACGCCGTGAACGCGCTGCTCGAGTACTTCCCGCTGCGCGCGGCGAACGCGGTGCCGGACGGCGCGACCGCGTACGTGCGCGGGCTCACCGCGAACGTGCTCTGCCTCGCGATCGCGGCGGACGAGGGGGCCGAGGCGCAGAAGTACATGCAGGACGCGGCGCGCGAGCTGATTGGCATGTTCGCGGAGCGGCCGGAGGAGAATATGGGGTATGGGAATTATAGTGAGTCGTCGGTTTAGGGTCGTGGTTCAGGCTGGAGTGTGTGGACTTGACGGTTATCCGTGTAGGCCCGGACAGCGACGCCCTTGCAAACGAGGGGTCGGTCCCAACCGACAAGGCCAAGCTGCTGTTCAGGACAAACTACCCACGGCTGCAGCAGATCAAGAAGAGGTACGACCCGGACATGGTCTTCAACAAGTGGTTCGTGATCACGCCCGCGGCTTGAAACCAAGCATAGAGGCATGTACAGTGTTGGAACGACTTGGCGGTCTCAATACTAAGTTGTCCTTGAGGTGTCCGTTCAATGTACGAATTAAGACAGTATTGATTGCCAGCATCGCGTTATGTCAGTATGTCGAAATCACAGATCTCCTATGTAGACTATGCACATGCATACATGTGCTGTAGCTTATTCATATGTGAGCGTAAGTATGAGTAGTGCACGGTACGACGTTCGTAGTACCTGCACCAGATATATGTATAGTATGTATGTGGATGCCCAGTACGTGCGTGTGTATATGTGCGTGTCATCGTTCGAGTCGACGTTGTGCATGTCCCCACTGTATCACCGTTCCACACGAAACCAAGCTCGAGAGAACACTCCTTCCGAAAGGACCGCCGCTATATACCCTGCCATTTCACCACTATATACACACCTCCACGGCAGCGGTATGCTCTCGTACGTCGCGATGCAGCGCATTCCATCCAGCAACAAGCTTCAAGAGCGCGGCAAAGGACGAGTAGCCTCGCACATGAGTGAGGTCTACTCAGAACCCATCCGCGCCGAACGTGCGCAAAATCGCCTTCTTGCTCTTCGGCTTGCGCCTGCGCAGACCGGTCGAGAAGCCGTCCTCGGGCGGGGGCTGGAACCCCAGCCAGACCGTCTTCTCCTTCGGGTCGCGCGCAGACCTGCCGCTGTCGATGGGGCCGGTCGTCGGCGAGGGCGTGGGGTCGTCGAGCGGCGCGTCGACGTCCTCGTCGCCCGGGGTGTACGCGTCGACGTCCGGCATGAGCACCTCGCCCGTGTCCTGGTCCGCGATCGCGACGGGCAGCGGGGACCTGTACGACGTGATGCCGAGCTGCCGGCAGTAGTAGTTCACCGCGGCGCAGAAGGCGGTCTTGCGCGCATTCTTGAGACCCCAGTCCCTGCAACACATGTGTGAGCGAACGAGCTCCTGAAAGAGGGGCAGAGGAAAGATGTACGTACTGCCAGTTGGAGTTGTATGGGATACCGATGGTCACCTCCAGATAGCGCTGGTAGTTGATGTGCTGCAGAGTCACGGATGTGCTGGGCTGGTACCACCGGTTCTCCTCTGTCTCGAGCCACTTGCACAAGCACTTCTCGAGCTGGTCCAGTTTTTCGATGGGCGTCCGCCATGCGACCTGTAGCGTCAAGTTCTCTGCCGTTTTCTGCAGGCAATCAATAAGTAACTATGTCTGGTTGTAGACACAGAGAGACGTACGTCGCTTCGCCGCACGTTGGTGATGAACTTGTTGAATAGCAGGCTGTTGAAGTAGTACGTCTCCGTTCCGTCCGACCGTTGGAAGATCGTAGCGAACAGGCCCATCTTCTTGACGACGAGATTCTCGTCTATGCGCCGGGAAATTAGCATTGTATGCTTGTGAACATGTCAGGTGTGTACGCACCATCAATGAAGCAACGGTCGCCAGTATCGAAGGGGCTATAGTGATATATTGTCAGCCTCAGTCAACTAAATAAGTCTTGCAGAACTTCCAGGACGTACTGAGTGACGAAAAGGAACATGATCGCATCGAACGCATTGCTCGCCGAGTTCTTGAAGATGAAGCTCGCGCCGATACCAATCGTGTACAGACTCGTGAGCGAGTTCTCGATGTTCACCCCGAACACGCTCAGCGAGATGAAGAACAGTATGATGAACGCCAAGAACAGCAGCATGTGGTCGAGCGTCTTGAGCGCCTCCCCGACGTCGCGCATCGAGCGGCTCAGGAACCGCCGCTCCTTGTACACCTTGAGCAGCGTCGTCTTGAGCTCCGCGCGCGTCAGGTCCCCGTTGTTGTCCTTGTCGAACACCGCGAATGCCTTGCGCGCCTCCTCGAGCTTCCCGAACGCGGGCACGAGGTCCATCGGGATCAGGTAGTCGCGCCCGGGCTCCTTGAACGCCATCCAGATCGAGCGCGCGAGCCGCTTCGCCTCGTGCGACGACGTGACGTTCCATACCAGTCCGCCGACGACCTCGTCTGAATCTTTGCCCTGGATGTTCCGCGCGTCGTGCAGCATCGCAGACTTGAGCGCCTTCGCTGCCTGTGTCGCCGCCTGTTGCACGATAGCTGCCGCATCCTCGTCCGACTCGGAGCTCCGTCGCCGTGTCCGGCTGGCTGGAGAGTTGGCTTGGCTTTGAACTAGAGGAGAGGGAGGGTACCGGTGCTGGTCGTTCGGGTTGATGTGCAGGTCCGGCCTCTGACTTTGGAAGTTGGCGGGTTCGGATTGGCCGCGAGGGTGGGGAAGCCAGCTGGTCCGCGCCTTACCCTTCTTCTTCGACTGCACGAGTGTCGCATCGCGGTCATCGCCGCTGTCGTTACCACCAAGCTCTGGTGTACCCGGGCGGGAGGCACCAGGGGTGCTTGGGCGTGAACGGTTGAGGAAGTGATCCTTCTCGTGCCCCGGAGTGAGCAACGCGGTGAACGCCGGCGTAGAACGACCGAACGAGGGCTTCGCCGTGTGTCTACGCTTCGGTCGATATGTACGCAACTTCTCAATGACCCGCAGAGCTTCCTGGACGCCCTCAAGACGCTCCTTGTACGCAGTGCGATGGAAGGAGAAGGCTGTCGCGACATCAATATCTGAGCGAGGCCTTTGCATTGCAGGTATACCTACCGATGAAATGGGAAAGCATCCTCTGCGCACAGATGACAAGAGCAAAGAAGAACAGGAACTCGATCGCTTCATATACCTGGACTCGGGAGTTGAATGCATGCAAGATGAGTATAGCATCAGTAAACGTACCCGAGGCGTGTAGGAAGCTCTGCTGCTGCCCGTGTCGTCCATATCGTAGAGCTTGTAGATGTTGTTGAACAAGATTACCCAGCTGACCCAGCCACTCGCAGCATACAGGACAGGCTTGATGGTATCCTTGACGCTGTTGTACAGCTCGAGACGGGTCTTGACGATCTCGCTGACATGGCCCCAGGCCAAAGAGATAAACCAGCGAACGATGACGGGAATAATGTCGACGATGAGACCGAGACCCCAAGATATCGACACGTTGGCACCCGCCCAGAAGAGCCAAGCCTCAACATTATCCTTGATGTATCTGCGGTGGTCGTCGGGATGAGGCTTGTACCAGAAGAAGTGGACAAGCAGTGCCGGGGCGATGATGAGGCCAGAGAGGAGCGTCGAGCCGATGAGGGTGGAGAATAGAAGCGTGATCAGCCTAGCCGAGCGGTATGAGGGCGGTTAGAGCGTGCTGCGCAGAGACAGACGACGGGATATGAAACGCAGCGCACCGTACGCAGAAAGACCTATTCTTCTTCTTGACACCCATGGCGTGCTCGAACTTTGCTTCCTCGTCGACCAGATCCTCTTCACCGCTCCAATCGTACTGCTCCTCGTCATCTTCGTCGTCTGTGCCAGCTATGGAGGACGCGCGGGAGGAGAGCGGCTCTGGCTCGAATCTGTCCGCGGCGGGCGGGCTGGGGATGTCGTCAGAATAGTGGACGGCGTGTTTGCCCTTGGACCCCTGCTCGGGCTGTTTTTCATCAAGGTGGGTGTCATCAGGCATGTCGGACTCTGTGAGGTCAATGTTGGAGCGGGACCTATATGCGGGGGACTGCTCGGGATAGGACTCTAGGAGGACTTGGGAGGAAGAGGGGACGCGGCGGTATGGTGGGGAGGGGAGGGGATTCTCGACGTCGTCGTGAGTGACGAAGAGCTCCTGTTCGAGGTCGAGGTCGTGTGGACGTAGCGGGGAGAGGGTATCTTGCTGGCCGTAGTCGTGAGGGTGAGGGGAATGCCTGGACATAAAGGAAGGAAAGGAGGAGAGCCGGCGCGAGAGGCCTGTGAGAACACTGGAGGCGGGGGAGCGGAGCGGGAAGATGCGGCGCGGAAGAGACTAGAGTGCAATCTGACAGTACACCACAGCAGACTGTATGCGTCCGCAGCAGCACACACACACTCTCTTCTGATCAGGACGAGGACTAGCACGGCAGCACGGGCTCACTTGGACGACGAGACTTGCAGGAATTGGCTGGGACGAGTGCGTTGCGGGGCTGAGCCACTCGCATCTTTATCTCGCCTGCTCTTCCCTGCTTTTCTGCGCCTAAAATCTTCGGCTTGACAGCTCGGGGGTCGTTTCGTCTACTCAGTCTTGGGTCGCGACTCGCGTTCCTGACCATTGTCCCACCCCGCCTTCCCTCGCCGCCCCCGCCGTCGTCCGCGCCGTCGCCCTCGTTATGCGGCTTAAACGTTTCTCATCCTCATCCACGCTCCGACACCAATCACACCACGCCTTTTCAGTCGCCGCCCGCGCCGCAAAACGCAAGGGCTTGGGTGACAGTCGGTGACATCATCGTCCCCATTCGGGTAATGCAGCCAGGTCGATCGTCGACTGGGAGCAGGACCCACTCTGACCTGCGCTGGTCCTCGCTCTGCATCCCAAAGGTCCCAATGACGCTCTTCGCTCGCTCCCCACGCTATAAATCGGCACCCACCCGGCCGCCCTCCATGCCTGTCACCGACGCGTTCTCGTCATCCACAACTCGTTTACCCCCAATCAACTCCCTACATCGCTAATCCCGCTCACCCTTACTCCCGCATCCACCACCATGGGTCTCTTCGGCAAGTCCGACACCTTCTCCGACAACCCAGAAATCCGCCAAGTAGAGAAGATCATCGCGAAGGAGTCCCGCGAGGACCAGAAGAACCTCGATCATACAATCAAGGACCTCTCCAGCGCCGAGAAGGCTCACAACAAGAGCATCAAGGTATGCATCATCCCGCCCGCCGCCCGCACAGCAATCCCGCCCTTCTTATTCCCCGGACTCTATGCGAAAGGACGCGCGCTGATCGCTTTGGTGCTCTACATTGCAGGCTGTGGACAAGGCTCACCACCAACTCGACAAGGCAGTCGAGAAAGAGCACAAGGCTGCGAAGGCGCTCAACCGCGCAGCCCACACCCACGACTCAGCCATTTCTAATGAGCAGTCCGCTGAGAAGACGGTAGAGGTACGTTCACAATGCATCTGCGGGCTCGCCTGGCCGCCCCAACATACCCGCCGTGCACGTCCCTGAGCTCTGACCACCGCTTCGCGTCGCCCGCAGATCAAGAAACAGCACGAGGCCCGCCTCGAACAGGACCTCGAGCAGAAGCGACGCCAGCTCGACGAGCTCCAGCAGCGCAAGGCGCACAACGACGTGAGTCCCTCCGAGTCCCTCCCCCCTCGTCTCCTCGCTCGCGCGGCGTCAGAGCTGACAAGCGTGTTCTTCGCTCCCGAACAACAGCAAGTACGCGAGACGAAGCTGTCGCAGATCCATGCCCAGGCGGCTGCCGCGGCCGACGCGCGCCGCTCGAGCTTCGACCGCGCCAGCGTTGGAGGCGCACCGGCCAGCGGTGCTGCCCCGGGCGCTGCAC
This sequence comes from Cubamyces sp. BRFM 1775, assembly GCA_022385745.1. Classification (NCBI taxonomy): domain Eukaryota; kingdom Fungi; phylum Basidiomycota; class Agaricomycetes; order Polyporales; family Polyporaceae; genus Cubamyces; species Cubamyces sp. BRFM 1775. Next base: position 231,065 of record MU278480.1, on the reverse strand, counting down.
CTGGCGGCGCTGCCGGTGCAGCGAATGCTGGTGCTGGCGCTGGGGGCGCGCCTAGCGTCTAGGCTGCATCGCCGATCGACGACTCTCATGACCGCACGACTCACCAATGATATACCAAGGATGCGGTGGAATCGCTCGTGTATGAATACGGACAGCCGTCGTTACTGTATGGATCAGCTTGTATTGTACTCAGCCTATAACGCGATGACATGTAGTCTATTGAGATAAAGGTAGCGTTGCGCTATTGTGAACCTAGCCTAGAGGAATGTACTTGATTCTTGGCACCTTGACGATCCTCATATTTAAGTCCTCTTTGTTCTAAGTGCGGCGATAGGTCGCATCGTCCGTACAGCGCCCCCGATGCAGTTCGTGAACAGATCCACCGTAGTTACCGAGGCTCGGGCAGAGCGTCCTTGGCGTAGATTCCTGGACCACTCCGCAGCACCCGTACGGCGCCCCAGATCTCCTTGATATCCTTCCATGACGTTCCGCTGTCCGTCCGACTCTGCTGCGCCCAGGAACAAAGCCTGTGTGCTCGACAGAGAACTCCAGCGGGTTGCCTGCGGCGACATGGCACGTCTGTCAAAAAGCGGACGTACAAAGCGGATTCTGGGCAGGCAGCGCGCACGGGGGGCAGCGCGGAGGCAGTAAAAATGTGGTTCAAGTCATGATGCTGCACAGCTCCCATGTTCGGGGAACAGAGAAGGCGAGCACGCCAGGCACATATATATACAATGCGTATTAGCATTTAGAAGAGAGCCGAGATGCGCGATGTGCATGTATGCGTACACATACCGAACACCCGTCCCGACATTTCCTTATCGTCTGTGGAAGAGTAGGGTGGGTAGGGTGCGGCGGGCGTCAATCTGACGACCTATTAGAGCCGCGAGCGGGTCGCTGCTGGAGCTGGTCGGGGGCAGAGGATGCGTGTCGGAGGGTGAAGAGAGGGTGGTTGGCGATGCGTTGTGGCACTGGTGACGCCAGGCGCAGCATCAGCCGATCGGGCTGGATCTGCGTGCGCTGCTTGCATGTTGGGCGTCGTATGAGGCTTGGAAAGCCGGCCAGGGAGAACATCTCCGAGCAGCGAGGTGTCAATCTTCCCCCGTACCACCGGACGGCGGGTGAGCACTGTGTGCAAGTAGCGGACGCCTTCCACTACCGCGGCGAGGGCTGGGATAGCGGAGAAGTCCTATTCCGAGAATCGGAATGCGCTAGTATGGATACGCACGTTCACGTCGTCCTGGACATGGATAGAGCAGCGAGTATGCTTGTGACCAGCTCTCCTGTGTAGCGTTCTTATCTCGCTCGGTTGCTCTGCGTGAACGAAGGGGTTTAGCAGTCGCAACACGCTAGCTCTCATGACGAGTCCTGGTATGCTTGAAGAGCGGGCGAACATGTCAACAGCAAAATTATCCATTTTGCGACTGACCGACGGTGCCTGGCAAGCGCAAGAGTAGCAGGGCCCTTAGTAATACTTGACGTACCCTATACACAGCATAGGCCAGGAAGCAGGCCGTGGAGGGAAGTAGAGACCGGCCACATCGCCCCCGCACGGTCCAGTGTGATACGATGGTAGGGGTAGACCTCGTGTAGGCACCAGTTGGGGCGTCAACAGGCCGTCGCACGCTAGAAGGCGATAGCCAGGGATCTCGTCGAAGTGCCAGTTTGATAGTAACAGAGACTTGTAGGGAGAAGTAGCGGATGGTGGAACGAAGGGAAGGACTGACCGGCATCGCAGACATGGCCACGCCCAACAAACATTTCTTGATAGCAGTCGAGCAGTGTCAGTAGCTGATCCGTCCCGTAGTGGAGGACGAGCTGAGGAGAAGGGCCGCCATAGACGGGTGCGAGCGCAAGAAGGGAATCTCGGTTGCCCGCGGGGGCGAGCAGGATGGTCAGGAGCCCCGGATGGGGGGCCGGCCGTCCCACCGGACCCACTCAATGTTGTGTGGCCGACGCGTGGCGGCCGGTTTCTCGGTCTGAAACGCTGTTGTTGTTCGGGCCCACGGGCGTCGAATCCCCAGAAGTGGTCGGGGAGTACATGGAGTCGCTACGAGCGGCCTGGGTGGACGGTACTGAGGACGGTGGCTGAAGTCGACGGGAGGGGTTGGCAATGGGTGGGAAGGTCGTGGTCCGTGGTCCGTGGTCGTAAAGAGCGTCAGCGCTGTCCGCGGTGGCTAAGACATGTGGCGGGGGGATTCGGTCCTCGGGGGCCACGGGTTCAGATAGGTGCTCGCAGATGTCGCGATTTGGCTGAAGGCTCTTTGGGCGCGGTCCTCGAGGTGGTGCCCAAAGGAATGTCGATGGCCTGAGTTAGAGAGATGTCGAAGACGTTGCGTATTACTATTGCTATCGATATGTCGAGGGGCTGTTTTGGGGGATTGTGAGCTGAATGGAGCCAGGAGTGCGCCGTTGCCGACCCGTCGGACCGGAAAACTGAGTGATCGAGCCTCTCGGCTGACCACTGGACGTGCAACCGCCTGCGGCACCCACGCACAGACGTTCTAGCTGCGACCTGCGAGGGGCTCCCCGCCGGTCCACTGCGATTCGACGATGTCCCCACTGTGGCCAATATCCTCGCTATGGGCAGCCTCCTTTCTCACCGACGTCTCTGCACACCAACGAGCTGCTGGCGTGATATCGATCGGCGGGGGCGCGGGGACCAAGGGGCCGTCCAACTCCGCGGCGAGACCACGACGTCGGCAGGGCCCCCTCCGACGCTGCCTGCACATCTCTTTGCAACGTCTTCCCCCCCTCAACAACGATACCCTCATCCTGCTGCTCATCGGTAGCAGGATGACAGCACGTCTGTCGGAGTATTCCAGAACAGGCTCACCACGACGACCGGGGTCCTCGTCGGGCCCGAAACCGAGGGTGCCGCCGCCATACTAGCGGGTGAAAAAATACGACTTTTTGCATACAGTCTGTCGAGCATAGTCTCTTCCTGGACTTGGGTCTTCGGTGCGTAGTCTGTCTGCTGATCACGCTCTTCTCTTCATTGGCAAGGCTGGCGTGGGGCTCTTCGACACCCTTCCTGGACTTTTGTGTGCACACCACGACTCTGCGCTCTTCTGCTTGCAGTCACAACTCTTCTGCCATCCTCATTGGACTGTTGTGGCAATATAAGTCCATGGTCTTGTGCTTGTGAGCTCTTGAATCGCTGCATGTTCTCGCTCTTCAGGCTCTTCGCTTCACACGGCTTGAGGCAGTCTCTTAAAGCATATCTTGATGGTCGAGGTGCGTCTTCCTGCTCTTGTTCTTGCCTTGTCTATCACACGAAAGGGAAAGGGAGTATGAAACACAAGTTTGCTTCGGGCCCAAGCAGGGACGGGTGGTCGTTCTATGTCAAGCAGCAACCGCCCGTCTCTGTCTGGATGACGCCGTGACGAGCGCTTCCCCTTTCGCGTGACAGCTGCACGTGATCGTGACCATTGAGCGGAACATGTAAGCGCTTAGGCCTGCGCTGGACGCGGTGCGCCGGGGCCTCACCTGCAATGTGAGCCCAGGGAGCTACCGCAGGGAGACCGCCGTGCGCCATCAAGTGCCAGATGATGGAAGGAGGAGGAAGGGCGTACCTGTGAAGTAATGGTCGAGAACAGGCCGGACGAGTCGCAGGCAACCTAATGCTGCACTCCGGTCTGTTTCGTTCAAAGTCCTTCTTCCGTCCTGGGGTTGGACGAGCAGTCGTCGCTCGTGTATCGCCTGCTGATCGTCGATCGTTCGATACTATCCAGGACATTCGATCGAGCGTGCTGTGCAAGGACAGAGTTCGGAATAATGTTGAAGGCGTATGTGCAAATGTCCTGGAGCTGCACTCGCGTCGCGTCCATCATCAGGTCGTGTTGCCCATCCGACGGCCTGAACCCTGGCCTCTGCTGCGCTTCCGCTGTGGCCTAGTCATCCTCACCGAAGCAGGATGCATGTCCAAATCGGCCTAGCGTCGCTCCAAAAAGGCCCTCGGGTGATGCCCAGTCGCATGGTTCGGTGAGTTACGCACCTGGACTCGCTACGTCGGGCGGGCGTCCTCCAAATGGGGTCGGATAGTCGCCGTTAAGGTGGTACCCGGGCGCGGCTGCCGCTTCGACCCTGCACTTCTTGCTCGGATTGGCGGTGACTTTGCTCCCACACGCGGCCTCTTACGAAAAGCGCGTCCCTCATAAAGGACGACTATGATTCCCGCCCCCAGCCGTGCCTCTCCCCCTCACTCGTAGCCCGCTTTCACTCTGCTCTCCTCTGAGATGTACGAATTCCTCCCTGAGCTGCGGCGGGTCCCGTCCGACGCGTACCACTGCGACGAGGAGGATGTGGAGTACGACGTGTTCCTCTACTGGCCGTCCCGCAATGAGCTGCGGCAGGTATGCGCATATAGGTGTCGCGTCGCGCGTGTCTTCTCGACCGCTAATTTCCACGTAGCGTTCCTCAATCTCCGTGTTCGACGACACTGCTTCCGAGACGACCGAAGCTGAGTCCCCAACGGTTCGACGAAGCTTGTTCGCTCTCGTACACAGATCTGACGATCTATCCCATAGGCCGACTCCCCGACATACACCGGGGATTCCGCATTCAGCTTCCCCGCGGCCGTTGACGATGTTGGCATCTCGAGCATGGGATACAGCAAGGTCTTCCGGACTGGGTTGTGGGCGCAGGTGAGTATCCGTCCTTCTCACGTCCGTAATCCTAGACTGAGCGCGAGGACTTGATAGTCCTCTTGCATCACACGGCGGCTCGACGCATTCATTGCCAACGCCTTCGCAAGGCTCCGTGCCTTTCGCAGGCGTTTTTCCCGCTCGGCCTCTCAAATGACGCCATGAGCCCTCGTTCTTTCCTTCTCTTTTTGCACACCCTGTACTATATTACATCGTTGGTGAACGAGCCGTAGTAGTTGCTATGGTAAAAGCGCCTGGAGGCCGAGTTGGGTGCCTCCGGAAGGCGCGTACATACTACTAGTGTAGAACTGCTCTCTTGTACCGTATCATAGCTGAATCGTAATTGGAAACATACATTGGCTTGAGTATGCGAAACATGCACGGACAGCTGTGGCGACGTTCCCCCGCGAAACGCGTATAGCTATCACTAGGTCATCTCCGAGTCGTTGCTGTGACCGGATCTGCCAATGACGATGTCGCAGCGCCGTTTTAACAGGCTGCAGTACCTTGACGGACATTTGACGCCAGCGTATAGAGGCGTGCTCACCGCATGCAAAGATCGCAGCCGGGGATGTGCAAGTTCGCTCAGTCGACTAGTGGTACGTCGTGAATAGCTAGAAGCGGAAGCGATACTCCGGCTGCCCTGAGAACACGAGTTGGGTTCGACTTGAAGGCGGATGGGCGTTTCGCAGCTCTGGAGGAGTAGTTGTTAGTGGATCTGCGACTGAGGCGACCGCTTCTGTATATGCGATGATATATGGTTGAAGGGGTTCGACACTGATGCTGTGGTTCGGCCACGCCCTCAGTGTGAGGCAGAGACCATAGTCAGGTGGGTGCCACGGTAGACAGGTTCAACGGAAACTGAATAGCAAAGACGTTCGTACATGAGTTGTGAGGCTCGGGTTCAGCCACAAGTCTTCTTCCTAGCATAATCGCTGAGGCAGATGCGTTTGGATGTGCGAGCCTCGTGGGCATAAAGCCGACCGTGTCCACCACCTAGTGATGCCGAAGACCAGGCCCTCCCAGACCACTTGAGGCTTCGGGTCCCTGCAGTCGCGAGTGCGCAGGCTCTCGACCCGGCTGTAACAGTGCAAAGACCATGACTGTAAACAGCGTTCACTGCATGAGGTGGGCTGCCAGTGCTATACGGCGGGCGTCAAGGGGCTCGCACCAGACGCCACAGCGCCAATGTTGCACAGCCTCTCCCAGAACTGTCAGTCGGCATATCCCGGATTGCCATTTCAGGAGAACATCTCGACCTTCACACCGTCAGGCTGTCACCGCTGTGGCCAGCAAGTTGCCTTGTGCCGCCATGTATGTACGTGAACGTTTCATACGGTCGCCAATTGTCCCCTTGGAAGATCTGAAATAGCTTACCGCATAATACACAATAGACAAAACCCGAGGACCACAGTGGCCAGATTGCAGCGCGTCCGCAATCATTGTCAGGATCGTTGACGGACGGCACGAGCGTGCTCCACAATGCAAGGTTCGTGGCATGTCGCAGATGCAAGCCCGTGCGGAACGTATGCCAAAAGTCCGCCCGGTGCTTTCAACTATCACAGGTCAATGGATCACCGATAAATGGATCACCGATATGCTATTCGTGCCACGGGCACAGAATGTCTGTACGTTCTGAGTCTGGAACGCCCTCCGAATATTGGCTTCCAACACGTACGCTGGAACCGACTTTCGTAGCAGGCACACCCCCTATTCGTCCTGCACGTACCATCTTCTTCAGGGGCAGAAGCTCTACCTTCTCGGGATGCGTAGCTCACGGATCGTGCATTGTCGTCAGGGCTCAGGGCGAGCAGCGCTCTGGACTATACTTCGAGCGCCGCTCTTTCTCTGCAAGCAAACTAGCTAATCCATCGCCGCCCTATTTAGAAGGAGATCTGTTCGCCACTCCGATTGCATTGTTGTCAACTCAACCTCGCGGCATTCGCGTTCATCCATTGTGATCATCGCACATGCACATTGTGGCCCTGCGTGGCCACACATCTCCCCTACAACATATAAGAGGCCTGCGGTCGCGCAGGTTTCACGCAGCACACCCCCGCCTGCCTTCTTCGACCTCTCAGTGTTCTCGTTGCACTCCTCGTCATGGCGTACACCACGTACGACACCTACGGCAGCCAGTACGGCTACCCACTCTCGCACTCCCTCTCGCATGGCGCGCCTGCCTACGGGATCCACCCAACTGAATACGGCTACCAGGACCCGCTTTACGCGGGTGCTTATGGAGAGGTACGATCCTCCCTGCAGCGTTCCTGTCCACGCGTTGACCTTCGGCTGTTGCAGACTTATGCCCAAGGTGGCTATCCAGTCTACACCGCTCAACGCACCGTCAGTCAGTACGGCCGAGGTCAGTACGAGATAGCTCTGAAGACGTCATCGACCTACTTAATATCCTTCTTCAGCATACGACGATCTCGACCTCAGAGACCCGTACTATGCCGACCGTCACTACGGCGCTTCGCACATGCGCCGTCGCCGCTCCTCCATGTCGCGGTCCCTATCCCGCATGGGACGCCCTATGCTCGATGGTTACCGTCGGATGAGCTCGTCGGTGATCAAATTCAAGCGCAAGGGCGGCTTCCGGAGCGGCATCACTCTGGGCGAAGCCATGTCCGACGCTCATCTCACCAACAATTACGACTACAGTCTGTACGACTTGAACGCGGACGGTCGTGGCAGGATCATGCTCAAAATCAAGGTGAGTAGCCGAAGGATGTGTTCATGTACCATCGGGCTGCACACTGACTTGCGCCCGCGCAGTGGACGGGCTACAACTCGATGACCTACGAGATCCCCGTGGACACATACGACGGAAGAGTAGAGCTGCAGACGATCGCGAGGCGCATTGCCCGTGCGTGCGTTCACTTCCTGCAGGTAAGCACGCGGCCGCTGCTCAGCACGGCCAGTCCACCTCATGTACAAGGCCTTCACCGCTCACACCGTTCATTGATTTAGACGAACGTGATCCCCGTCTCCTGGGATCGCGTAGTCCTCTATCATCTCGAGGAGCTCTCCCCCGGCACGTGGCAGCCGGTCCTGTCCTCGAGCTGAAGGGCTTGGTTTTGCATCACATCCTCTTCACGTCTGCATTGTTTCCCCTTTTCTCCTCTGAACATTATCGCGTTTACGTGCGAGATCATTCGTCGCTTGCTGGCCGGGCAGCGCAGCTCCGTATCCGTCTTTTCCATCTTTATTCCTACACTTCCGCATCGATACAGTTTTTAAGACCAATGTACAATACGTACGACGACCAATATCATGAATAGTTACTGTCCAGGCAAAACAGAGTGAGTTAGCGGTGTGAGATGCCGCCGAGAAGAGAACTTGTGTTCATACAGCGCCCATGCTGGCGCAATCGGGTATCTGCCGGGCATGGTATGCACGACGAACTACAGAAGAGAGCGTCGAGCAGGTAAGCTCCGTCCGTTGGGCGATAGGATAGGGTATCAAACGAGCCTAGTGGGCTCGCTTTCTCAATGTGTTGCGGGGACGACGCGGCTTCTTCTCACGGCGAGCACTACTGCGGATCCCGAAGGTTCGTTTAATCTTGGTCATGAGTGGGACGCGGGCTTCATCTCCTCGGCCCTATGATGCGACTGGGATCAGAGAAGTACAAGCGGCAGCATTCGTGAAGGAACGGACCATGGCTCTGAGCTCATGTTTGGCACGTTTCCTGCCGGCGCGGGTAGTATTGGGATTGGACAAGGCCGCTTCTGCGAAAATGAAGAGAGTTTAAACCACCGTCAGTCCACGTAGTGATCGTGTGTGGGGACCATCGGACTCACTATAGCCGCCTGCGACCCTGTCTGGATCTCGTCTACCGAAGCGAGAACGGAAACCTCCCGTGCGACGGGTGGTAGCCTTGCGTTCTTCATTTCGGGCGGCGAAGAATGGCATGGTAATACGTAAAACAGTCTTCTTGAGCTGATCCCTAGTACGTTATCGACGTCTTCCGAGAGAAAGGTTGCTGCTCGGGGATTCACAGAGGCGACGAGCGATCGGCTTTGTGGTTGGTGCCTTGGTGGTGCGGATGAAGTTCGTTCATTTATGCGATTGCTGCATGGCACGTCATCCTCCAGAGACGATCATGTGTGTTGCTGCGTGCGGAGAGCAGCTAGGCTAAGACATGGAGTTATGGACAAGGTGGGCAAACTTCAGCCTACTGGTTATACTGTGGCTTCATGGCAGTCTCCACCCAAGCCCCATGGCACACCCACGTTACCGCCAGCGCCCGATCGCATCTGGCACATGTCACAGTACTGTCACAACTCCCGACTCCCGAGCCCTCTTTCGCAAGTTCGAAGCGCCCGTATACTACCTCCGCCACTGATTTTCTACAACGTTCAACGGCTTGCATATCGTGGATCGTCTGCGCCCTCTGGACTCTGGTTTCGACTTGATATGAATGGTGGACAGCTCTGCGGATAATGTAGCATCGCTGGCACTTGCGACATATTCGCGACTCAAATTCAAGCCGCCCGATGGCCAGTTCACCATTCTGGCTGCTTTTGTCCTGCGGACGCCCAAACAGCTGAAGCTCATCTCACTCGGCACTGGCTCCAAATGTCTACCAGCTGCACGCTTACCTTTGGGCGGAGACGCACTACACGACAGTCACGCTGAAGTCCTGGCTAGACGCGGCGCTGTTCGCTGGTTCTTGGAGGAGATTGGACGGTGTTGCGCTCTCAGCGCTACAAACGTATCTCCATGGATCACTCGCAACGACGATGGCACATTCTCCCTACGCAACGATGTTGTGCTGGATATGTACATCTCCACCGTGCCCTGTAAGCTGGCATCACTGCAAAGGTTGGATACTCTGTTAACGCCTTTCTTTCGTCGTGTAACAGGTGGAGACGCCTCAACACGCTTCTTGGCATCGTTTCAGGATCCTAACATGGCAGCGCTGAAGGATTCCGCGAGGCCGCCCCAGATTGCGCCCAATGCGACTTCGAGAGGGCGTGATAACTACTCACTGTATGGCGTCATGCGGACTAAACCCGGCCGCGCGGACTCTCCGCCTACTCTGTCGATGTCTTGCAGTGATAAGATTGCTTCTTGGAACGTTTTGGGTATCCAGGGCGCGTTGGCATCTCGTCTCCTTCGGCCGGTCTACATCACCCGGATCATTATTGGAGAGGTAGACCCTTCAATGCGCGAGATTGTAACAGCGGATTGTATGAGGGCGTTGTATGCCAGGCTACGTTCTATCGATGGTAAGCAATGAAATACTTGGCAACATAACATATGCTATATGTTCATCACGATCGCTAGGCCTTGAAGCTCCTTACCGACTGAACGAGCCCTCAATCGTCTTCACATCAGTTCCCTTTGTCCATTCTCGTTTTTGTCTAGGAAGGGGGGCAGTATCAGGATGCAATGATTGTGAGTGTTCAGCCGTACCATACTCGCTGTGATTCTGATTGTAGCAGCTCTTTGTTTCATTTCCGGCTCGCCGCGCGAGAGCGAAGTCTTAATCAACGGTTTCCGACGGGGCGTACCCCCAAAACGACAGCATATGTTGAAGTTCAGGTCCGTGGTGTTGTTGATCTTCAGAAATCGGAAAGCTCAATCGTACCCGTAGACCCGTGCTTTCCAAGTTGGCCCTCTATGCATTATTCGCGGAGATTGCGGAGAAGGCTGGAATGGCTACCAGACAGTACGGTTCAAATATTTTCTTGCAAGGGCATATACAGCGCTGATGTTTGATGTGAAAGATGCGAAACCTACCATCTCGCAAAGTGTGCAGCATCTGGTTACCAAGCTGCGAAGAGGGCGTTGAAGGGACCCGGGGGTCCCTTCGGAGGTTGGGTAACGAGTGGGGAGAACTGGGAGAGCTTTGATCTGAATGGGTCGCTCAGACCCGAATTGGCGAAGACGGCCCTGATCGGTAGAGCACAGGAGAACGAAGGTGTAGCGGCTCCTCCACTATCCTCGGATCCCTCTCAAGCTACTGTTGTGCTTCAAACTCCTCACTAATGCACTTCTCGCCTTGGCGTTCTCGAGTCCCGAATCTAGATGCCCGCAGTACCACGCACCAATAGTAACGTGCAATTCTATGTCGTCGCCCTCTAGCAGGTCGCGTGACGAGCAACACTGCCGTGAGGTGCCGGCAAAAGACGCGGCAAACGCCGTCCACCTCCACGACCTTGAAGCCGTGCGACGCCGGATACACCTTGCAGAATTGGTTCTTGACGCATTCACAGTCACGCAAGTTACTTCTTCTATTCAAACGACAGGTATGCTGTTCATTTCTATGATAACTTTTGTACTGCTCAAGGATGCCATAACAGTCATCTCGAACGAGCAAATGACTGAAGAGGTCCCAGACGAGGTTTTGGATGTTATTCTGGCAAGCGCGCTCGTGATCCCGGAGAGAACCTTCGAAGCATGGCGGCTTCCTCATACTTTTTCTGGGACGCCTCGATCGACCGTGGCAGACCTTCTGCTGGTATCCAAACGATGGCACGACATCGGGAAACCATGGCTATATGAATCGGCCATCGTTCGCACCCGTGAGCAGATGGACGCCTTAGCAATCGCTGTGGCTAAGGACCACAAGAATGGGCGGAAGCTGGGCTGGTATATGCGCCGTCTCAGAATAGACAGCGGCTATGCCGATCCCGCTTTCCTATTCCTCCGCCATACGCCGAAGATTGTATCTCTGTTTCTTGGTTTCGACATCTCCATCGACGACCAGACTCAACGGCTCATGCGGGCATTGCGTACGATCAACCCATGTCGGTTGTACATGGACTCCATGAAGGGTCTTAGCACCGATATTGGGTACAGGTCCTCATCTGGTCTTCTCGCCAATGCTGTCGCCGGTGCTTTGCCATACTGGACTCATCTCGTAGGTGGCAATGTATCTTCAGCATGTCGTTGCTGACGAGGCTTCTCCCGCGTAGACGCGAATGGACACCAGCCCTGAGTTTATCTGGCTCGTCGCCCTCGTACCTCCGCTTAGAGAATTGAAGTCTTTGAGCACCGTTAGCATGTCTAATCATTCGGCGATGCATCGGACGGCACACGATGTCATAGAAGCACTTATTGCGAATCCTTCCGTCAAAACTATCCAGATTCGAGACGGTGCTCGCTGGCTTGCTTGGAAGGGGCCAAGGCCGGACTACGATAAGAGCAAGATTTACCTGGGCGAAGGCAAAAGGTAGGTTGTACTTTGATCACGCAACTTTAGCGGCATTAACTTCCACAAGCATGGTCGCTTGGGCGGATTTCCCTCAAGTAGACCTACATCCTCCATCTTTTCCACTTCCACAGTTACCGGACAAGTTATGGAAACTCATCCTCAAGCACGCCACTGCAAGGTCTCGCGTTGCCGCCAATGATCACGTCAACGCGACGCGTTGCGCCATCATCCTGGTCAACAAGCACTTCTACGTATGTCGATATCGGCGTTAGGGATTCCCCACGCTCACATGATATTGACTAGGGCCTTGGACTCGAGTTCTTGTACGCTCGCCCGTTCTTTGTCTCTGAACGAGCGGTGGATGGCTTCCTTGTACGAGTGACGGCATCAGCACCCCTTGCCGCGCTGGTGGAGGACCTCGACTTAGACGGACTCCCCCTCACCGGGCAAAAGTTTCTTTGCGCTCCTCTTATTGGATTGAGGCGAGTCACTCGTGCTCTCAAAGTTTTCCCTACTCTGCTCGAATACGTCACCGACCGCGAAATCCTGCTACTCACGTTTTTGGAGCAAGGGCTCTCCCGCCAGGACATCCTCACACAGTCTGCCTTCTCGCCATTTGTACACTTGCGCAGGCTGGCGCTCTATGGTGGAAGCGGCTCTAGCACCGACGAGCCTCGGCCGGACATCCTGAGCAATCTTGAGCGTTTGGCGCTATACGACCCAGGGCCTGGACTGGTAGACGTATTCAGCTCCCTGCAGTAAGTCCTTCCCGAGAGTGCCTTCCGTGCGTCTCCCTCACACGATCCAGCCTCTCATCTCTTAGGGAGTTCGAGTTTGAGAGGGGCAGTGCTCCTCTGATGGTCGACTTCCTCACGCGTCACGGCGATAAGTTACATAGACTTAATATCGATCTGGGAAGCGGGACATATGCAGACGATGTACCAGTCTTCGACTTTTGCCCCAATGCTACAACACTTCACCTCAACACCTCGACGCCGGTTAGTGCATGTTCTATACAATTATACGCAGCCCTTACTCACCGAAACAAACACAATAGCCCTCAGCGATCCCCTTCATGAACCAGTCCAAACCTCACCCTTGTCTCCGCCTTCTGGTATTCCCCAAAGTCGCAGTCCAGTGAGAATTCGCCATGACGCAATGCTCGAAGAGAAGAGCTCACACCAACTCATCAGGAGCAGAAGCGACATGCCGCCAGGGATAGAGCAATGGAATGACTTCATAATCTCCCTTACTCAGATGCGGCACAAGCTGCTAGCCTTGGAAGAGATACGCACCCTTGCTGCGTTTGAATGGCCGTTGCATCAGTGCGTTCCCCGATGCATTCATTCAACTGCTACTGATCGTCGTCCTACCATTACAGAGACGAATATCAACGCGCAATGTCATGTGCGGCGCATATCGCGTACGACCTTCACAAGATCGGAATACATCTCTCCGATGCGGGAGGGACGCGTTGGGCGAGGTTCGATCCTATCAAGCGAGAAGAATATCAATCGTATCAGGCGCGAGCGAGTGCATCGCGCAGTCGCGTACAGACAGTACCACTACCTGTCATAAACGTAGTTGCAGGATTTGGTTTGGTGCCGCCGCATGCGTAACTACCTGTTTCCTGTGTTTTGTAATGCAGCTCTACAACGAGCTCGAAAGGAACGTAGCCGTAGTGTCGGCTTATAGCTAGTTGTAGAGGGTGTTCCTATTTATGAGACCGGCCTATGTCTGAGACTCCGACTTGCCCTAGACCTTGGTATGAGATTTGTAATGCATGATGGTTTCTCCGTGAGAAGTATCTTCTACTTCTTAACTTCGCAAAGTGAGTATCAGCGTACCTTCATCGCCCGATATCTAGAAGACCTCAACTCTCTGCTCACACCAGGACTATCATGACAGAAACTGTGCCGGACGATGTGCTCGAGTACATCTTGCACTACGCGCTGACAATTCCAGCAGAAACCTTTGAAGCCTGGCGTACTCCGGCGACGTTTGCAGGCAGCCCTCGTTCGAATGTATCTGACATCCTCTTGGTCTCGACGCGATGGCATAACTTAGGGGTGCCGTCCTTGTACGAAGCCGCTATCCTGCGTACCGTGGACCAAGGACGTCTCTTCGCACATTCCGCGAAAATAATGAACGAGAGGGGCGTGCGAAGAAGTCGCTACCTCCGGCGATTGCGCATCGAAGGCGGTTACAGCACACATACAAAGATGATCCTCGAGGAGTCATCAGGGATTACAACCCTCTTCATCGCATTCGACATTTCGCTTGATGACTCCGCTGCGGGCTTGAAGCGGGCACTCCGGAAGGTCAACCCTTTGAGGCTATTCCTGTATTCTTCCCCGGGCTCGCACGCAACTGCGTCGAACACACGGTCTCTGTATGCCGCTGTTGGCGTAGCCATGCCATGTTGGACGAAGCTTGTGCGTGTGTTTCGTGCACAATATATATTGCTCACGGTAGCTCACGAAAGGGATTTCGCTGTGATGCAGAAGCGGATCGACGCCAGTCCTGAGTTCATCTTCCAAACGCCGCTGATCCCTCCACTTAGTCACCTCCCTGCTCTGGAGTTTGTGAGCATGACGAACTACACCGCGACCATGAGCGTCGAACTGGTAGCTCTTGAAGCTCTGTTCGACAATCCCGCCGTCAAGGTCATTCAAATACGGGACGGCATCAATTGGTTGAAGTGGAGGGGGACCAGTGCCGTACTCAATGCTTACCCTCGCGACAAGATTCTCCTTGGCGAGGGGATCAAGTTGGCATCTAGTCCCTCTGTTGCTTCTACGTACAATATTGTGACTGACCACTCGACTTAGCATGATCCCATGGCAGGAATTTCCGCCAAACGACGCTATGGTTCCTGCTACTACGCGTTGCTTGAATCTACCCGACTTACCTGATAAAATCTGGACCCGCATTCTGGGATTTGCCACGCATGTGCATGGATACAACTTCCTCGATGTGGACGGCGCGCTCGTAGACCTCTCGAAGAGATGCAGCATCAATAGCACTCGGATGAATGTCCTGCTCGTTAACAAACTATTCCACGTACGTCTGTAGTTGTCATTGACGGTAGCCTGCTAATATAAGCTCCATGTTCACCGTATCTACAGAGACTGGGTCTGCAATACCTTTATGCAATTCCCCACATTACAAGCGATCAGATGGCCGCAGGATTCGCCGCCCGAGTAGAGTCATCGAAACAGCTAGCGTCATTCGTCCGCGCCCTCTATGTCCGAGACGAAATATTCCTTCGTGCCGAGCTGTGCATACGTGCTCCTCTCGTAAACCTGGTACGCCTCAAGGCTCGCATACAAGTACTCCTGGAGTTAGGCAAGCACGTACCTGCTGGTGCATCAACGCGGTTGCAATGGGCGACGCAAACACTCTCGCCCTTCACTGGGGTGACACCGCGTGTTTTCAGTACCTTTCCTCATCTGCAGCACTTGACACTCTATGGCGGGAGAGGCGATGATCTGAGCAATGCGTATCCCAATGCTCTTCCGCGGCTTGAAAGCCTCAGATTCCATACCCCCGGTCCAAACATGTTCAGTGTGTTTGCTTGCATGGAGTACGTTCTTCTGCACAATGCGTGGCAGGAATGACGCCCTGACCGCTTCGAGAAAGCCTGCCGAACCTACGAGAGCTGGGCTTCACAGTCGCGGACGACGAGGCGGACGACTTGGTGGAATTCCTGGAGAAGCACGGCGCCAAGCTGGAGACCATATCGCTAGCCTCCGCGGACGCTACGCTGCCTAAATACCCGCCCATTCTCGATTATTGCCCAAATATCACAGAACTCAAGGTCGACTGTCCAGAACTGGTGAGCGCGCCGGATGCACACCGGTGATATCGACTTACCTCCATGTGCAGCCTCAAACCATGCCGATATTTGTGGTCTCTGCTGCACCTCACAGCGCGCTGAAACGGCTCACATTCTCCAACCCCGCGCTGTGGATCAGGTTCGTATCCACCGTTCTGCTCATAATGCCTACCGGCTGATTGGGCGCCGCAGAGAGTATGTTCCCACGGACGGAGTCAAGCGTTGGGACGCCTTCGTCGAATTTCTCGTCGTGCATCGGCATAAAGTACCTGTGCTGGAAGAAGTGCGGACCCTATCACGTTTCGAATGGCCGATGCATGAGTACGTACAATCCCACTTTAGTAACTTCCTTGTGATGGACTGACCGCTGCCTGTTTGACGGGCAGACACGCGTATCGATTTTCGTTCGCGACGACCGCTGCGTTCGACCTACATGAGATTGGGATAGCCCTTGCTGACAAGGATGGGACCCGTTGGACCCGGTTTCGGCCGGAGCCGTTCAGACAGTCACGTCGTGGTCGACGGAACGCAGGAGGATTAAATATATTCGGAACCAACGCACGATAAGCTCACCTATAGGAACGTTCGTGTACCATACACGTGTTTGTTTTCGATGTTTACACACAATGTGGATATCTAAACGTCGCTGAACTAGGAGGATGCGGCACATGGAGGACATATACTGGCAATCGACGTCTGGATACGTGGTACTGATGACCTCCGAGCTGTAGCGAGGTATTAAGCTCTAACAAGGTACTAAGGCATGTCGCAACACAACAATAAACTATGTGGGCCGTAACAATAGGAATAGATCAGGATTAAAGGTCGTAACGGACGTTGGCAACAACGAAACCGAAGTAAATACATATGTAGAAGTAGAACAAAAATTGGGGCGTCCGAGGCGTGAATACAGTCGTAAGTCTTCGTGATACATAGCATGAGATAGCCGTTGTATATGTTCGTGAATACCTGCCGGAGGTCAATGGGCGCTGCCGTTCTGCGTTTGTGGGGGGATCGTCTCTTGCGGCAGCTCAACTTCCGTTACAGATGGGGAGAGCGTCTTCTGAGACAGGTTGGGGGAAGTTGCAACCGTGGTAAGATCATCGTCGCTTTGTGGACCAAGTGTAGGACTGGAACGCTCCGAACGAGCAGTGACCTCTGCAAGCTCTTTGCGCAACGCTTCTAGTTCTCGCTCGAACCTGCATTGGCTGATGAGTTATCATGACAATAGAGCGAGGGGCTGATACTGACTTGCGACCGAATACCTCAATGTAGAAACCACCGCCGTTCCAAACGCTCACTGCGAACAAGAGCAGGATGTATGCTGAGCTCCAGAACGCGCTGTCATAGAGTAGAAAGACCGCAGGTAGCTCGGTGATGACGGAGTATACTGAAAAAAGTGAGCGGCGCTGAGGGGCGTGTGAATAGAAGCAACCTTACTCACCGAGCTGTCCGAGCATAAACGACTCTTCCCGATACCGGGGAGGCACGCTCGCCAAGGCACGTCCAATGGCACCCCGCTTGTCGTTGAGTAAGAACGTGAAAGAGGTCATTCTCTGCCCCGACTGAACCTTCGCACGACGATCTATCAAGACAAACTAGACACAGGCTCAGATAATGTGTGCGGACAGTTGCAGGATAGCCTCACCTTCCAATAGAGAAGCTGCCAGATGAGATCTGCAAGCATGCGCTAGAATTAGCAATAGTGAGAGTTGAGAGACGTAGAGAATGGCGCACATATGATGGTGCTGAGTAGAAGAGCCGTGAATGGCTGCATATGGGGGACTTCCCGCAACGCAGGGAAACGCGTCTGTGCGTCAGGATAATAGTGCCTAGTTGTTATGAGTTTGACTGAATGCACTCCTTGGTACTAACGCCTTACCGGATGACGGAGAAAACCAATGGAGGATAGATATGGATGAAGAGCGACGTGACCTTATCCCAGTCGTGGAAGACTAGGCTATTCCTCCAGGTGATAACAGCGCTGGCCAGCGAGCCTAACGACAGGCAGTAACAGGCAACAAACAATGCAGGACTTTCGGGCATGATCCAGATGAAGGCGAGGTCAAGTACGTTGCAATAATAGCAGAGGTCGAAGAGGAAGTAATGCCAGGCGCGTTTCTTGTACATGTAGACGCGAAGCGGAAGATAGTACGCGGCTTGGATGGTATACGCGACATGAATCCATCTAAAACAATTCCTGTTAGAGTATGTGATATTCAGCGAGCGTGTGCACATACTCGGGCGCCATTCCGAACAATAGGGCGGTGAGAAGCAGTGACATTACGGCCAGGAAGAACGTGACTTTCTCGCGGGTGCGGATGACTTTGGCAGAATGCCACGTCTGCGTGATAGCTATCAAGCGTTGGGATACCTGAGTGTTCCAAATGCGTTAGCATAGAGGCCGTGGACAGCCGGCACGAACGCACGTTCGTACCTTCAGCTTGTACCTTTGCAGCTCGCGCTCCAGTTGCACGCTCGACGCTGGCATGATCTTGAACATCCCGTCCTTGAGCACGTCCTTCTTGATGTCATTGATTGTTTCCTCTGCGCGCAACTTGAGGCGGTCGCTCGTCTTAGCGAGGCTACGCTGCAGAAGATCAAGGTGGGAGTCGAAATATGTCTCCATTGTGTCTAAAAACGCGGCGCGTTGAGACGCGCCCTCACGCCTTAATACCATGACCACGTACCAAGCAGGGTGAACCCGCTAGCCCAGTCTGATATGTCGTCGCGCTTGAACCGCTCGAATGGGGTGGAGAATACGCCGGAACCGCTATCCCGCCTGCGCATGGGAGGCGGGGAGGGTGGTCTGGAATGGGTTGGGGTCGTCATGGTCGTCGAAAAGGCTGTGGTCTAAGACAATGGAGGTGATAAGAGGTCAAAGCGAAAGAGGCGGAGAATGCGGACGCATGTGCGACGCGCTGGGAGCAGCTTGCAAGTCGTGGCCCGGAGTGGCAACGAGTGACGACTCGCACACCCCGCATCCCAAATCCGGACATTTTGCTGAGGTAAGCAACCAGTTGATCGCGAACGTCCTAGCGTCGTGACTGCACTACGCGTGACGGTGTATGACCGACTGACCGTGACTGAGCGTGCCAGCCGGAGGCCCGGTGGCCGCATTCCCACGTGGGTGGATTGGAGGAGTGCTTATACACGGCCGACGACATCGCGGCCGGAGTCAACTCCAGCTTTCTCTCAGACTCCCACCACCACCAGCCATGTTGCGCTCGACGATTGCAAAGTCTCTTGTGAATGCTTCCCCTCGTGCGAGCAGGCTCGCCACTGCTAGGCCAGTTCTGGCTCGTGCGTACCACGAGAAAGTGATTGCCCACTATGAGAAGCCCAGAAATGTACGTCTCGCCCAGTCTGGACTTTTGTCAGTTATCAGATAACTTATGCGCTCGTCCACAGGTGGGCTCGCTCCCAAAGAACGACCCGAACGTTGGCACAGGCCTTGTCGGTGCTCCTGCGTACGTGTTCCCCTCGTCGTCTTCGTGTAGGGCGTCGTCGTCGGTGCTAACCCCTATCCCCGCCGCCAGGTGCGGAGATGTCATGAAGCTGCAAATCAAGGTTGACGAGAACGGCATTATTTCCGACGTCAAGTTCAAGACGTTCGGATGCGGGAGTGCCATCGCCTCTAGCTCGTACATGACGGAGCGAGTGAAGGGGTTGTCGCTGGAGGAGGCGGAGAAGATCAAAAACACGGAAATTGCGAAGGAGTTGTGTCTGCCGCCCGTCAAGCTCCACTGCTCAAGTAAGCTTGCTCCCTGTTCTCCGACGACGGCTCAGGTGCTAACCATGCAATAGTGCTCGCTGAGGATGCCATCCGTTCTGCCATCCGGGACTATCGCAGCAAGCGTACCAAGGCTGGCGACCCCAAAAAGGCCGGCTACATCGACGTCTCCCAAAGCGCAGCGACGGGTGAGACAGTAGCGACAGCACATCCGCCCTCGTCGTAAAGTACTGTAGTCCTCTTTGCCTTTCTCCATTCACGGCACCCTGTATTAGTATCGCTTCTTACCCGCATATTATCGTAATCACATTGCATCATACATCTCGTCGACAAGCTCATGAGGTAACGTAAGAAACAAAGCAAATGAGTGGCAATAGGCTCTACTTCTTGGTGTTGGTACCCTTTTGGCCGACGAAGGAGAATGTACCGTTGGAGAACCAACGCTCGTTGGCCTCCTTGACACGCTGTGCAGCCGCCGCACGGTTCGTCAGCTCGAAACCTGGAGGTCAGCCCGTGTCAGTCATTTGCCAATTCGCGCAGACAAGAATACCCTCAACGCACCTTGGACGGGCGTCACAGTCAATGATGTTGCCGTTCCTGACGTTGCCGTGCCGCTCTGCGCAGCTTTCGTCAGCGCAGCGATACGCAGCTTGTTCGCCTTGGACAGTTTGGCTGCAAACGCGACCGGCATCAGTGAGGGCGCCTAGATGACGACGACGATCGTCGGAACTGCCGAGAAGACACGCACCGCGACTCTTCGCCTCGCCGACGTTAGCGCGGACCTTGCCGGTGCCTATCATACCGAGACCCTTGGTCTGGTCGAATGCACCGACTTCCTCCTCTGGCGCGCCAAATGCCATGCGGTTCTGCAACTTGCGAAGCTCGGTCTGAGCATACGCCTCCTTGGCCTTCCTCGCGCTATTGACGGTGATTCTCAGAAGAGACATTCGTTGCATATACCAAGCTGTGGTGCGTACCGTTTGCCTCCGCGCCGCTTCTTTGGGCCATCATTTGGTATGGGCAACGCCTTGACGATCTTGGAGGGAGGTGGGGCTGCGAGTCGGTCGATGTGCTTCTCAATCTTCTCGCGAAGCTGTTGGCCATACGAGCCTACCAAGGAAACGTGAGTAGGAGAAGTCAACCGATCGAGGATAATTACCATCTCTCCGTTGTCGCTCCAGATCCATACGGGCAGCCAAGGCACATTTCGCGCCTACTGTGCGCTGCACCTTCATGCGATACTCGGGCGGTGTTTGTTGCACGATCTCAGATTGGAAGATAAATCCGGTATGTTTCTTTTGGGTGATTGTAGAGAACCCTGCGGCGATCTTCTTCTGTGCGCCAAGTAGCTATGAGAACATAGTGAGCCAAGTCTGTTTGCTATTTATCACCTCACAAGATACGACGTACGTGCACATTGCACGCCGGCATCTTGGCGATACCGGACAAGCCACCCGCGACACCGAGCAGTTTCGCAGCTGTGGTGGTACCGACGATAGCTGACAGGTTGGGTGCAAGGATATTCATTCGTGAGCTGACGTACATGAAGATCTATGCACGAAGGAATGTCAGCAAGGCTTTACAAGAGAAATGGCGATGAATGCATTATACCTTCTTCCGGGCTTCCTCCAGTCGGTCCGCAAGGTCACAAGCGCGCTGAACGGCCTTCCACTCTGCATCCGGGAGTTGTTGGCCAGCAGTGGTGGTCGCTGTGACGAGCACACTCATGATGATAGCAGGCGGAAGTATGCCCTGCAGGTTGACCTTTGTTGGGTCCTCGGAGTTGGCCAGGGCTCTGACGGAACGAATATACATTTGAGGGTCGGTAACGAGTTGTTCCAATTCAGGGAATTTGGGTGCGTAGTGATCGCGAATGAACTGGAGTCATGTGTTGTGAGCGTTGGAAGCTAGCTTGCTGTGCTCAAAAGGACACACCTTGTGTACAACCATGATCTCATTGTCCACATCTACTGACAAGTTGTTGGCCTGCACGATTAGGTTGTATTCTGGATTTGAATGGGTGGGCATAGCCATCTGTTCTGGCGTGCTAGGGTTGGCCTGGTACTTCTCTATCTCCTGCAATGGCAGTCAGCAGGTGCGCACTGTCTCAACAAAATCTGCTCGCCTTCAGGATATCGTTCATGCGCTTGCTGCCGTCCAACTTCGCCACCTTGCGCACATCATCCACCTTGCCTAGTTCCATACGCTGCACTTCCTCGGCGTCCAGCTCCTCGGCAGGCCTAACGCCCCCTTCAAGTACCAGAGTGCCCACAGCGCCCTCCTCCTCCTCGCCGCCTTCGCTGCCCTCAGCGTCGGACATCTCGTCGTCCGATCCTGGTGCCTTTCGTTTGACACCAGCCGTGGAAGAACCGCTTGCTACAGGCTGCTCTGAATCCTGAGGTTGTTCCTCGTTGTCTTCATAGTTGTCTTCGCCTCCAGAAAGATCTTCGAGGTCGGCGAGTAGTTCATCGGCGAGCGAGCTCATGGCTGCAGTGTGGACGTTAAACAAGAGACGTTATATGTCTAAGCGCCGGAAGGGTTGTATGAGCACGAATGCGATTTCCCATTACAGTATGTAACCCTAATCTAGGTCTATCAATACCCGATCACTTTTACCCCGCACTCGTTGAGTAGGCCATGCTCTATCACAGATGCGGTCTGAACTTGTCGTGTGGCATATTCGAATTCAGACTCAACCTTTCAGTGGTGTTTACGGTGGAAGGTTGTGGTCAAGCAGAAAGCTCAGGATTTGCAGACAGCGAGGCCGTGGACGTCATCAGCGCAATATGCGGGGGAGAGACAGACGCGCACGGTCGCGTCTGCTCAGCTGACCATCCGGTCAAGCCACCGCGTCCATGTTCCGGAGGGCCGAGCATATAACCCTCCCCTAGCTTCACCGCCGTCCACGTCGTTCTCCTCGTCTCTCTCGTGCTACTACCAGTCGTTACAACATGCGGTTCGCGACACGCTCTCTCCGGGTCGCGCAGAGGAGCCTCGCTGCGAGCGGGCGGAGGTCTTACCACCCGTCTGTCCTCCCCTCGCTCATCTCTACGACCTCCCCGGAGTTCAAGGCAAAGGCTGAAGCTATGGATGCTTTGGTGGCTGACTTGGAGGCGAAGATGGCTAAGGTCAGGCAAGGCGGAGGTCCCAAGGCAGCGGAGCGCATGAGGAGCAAGGGCAAGAAGCTACCCCGCGAGAGGTGCGGTGCCTATGGTCGGTGCCCAACAGAATACATGCTGAATTGACCCACAGGCTAGCGTTGCTGTTAGATCCTCATACACCGTTCCTTGAGCTCTCTCCTCTCGCGGCACATGGGGTGTACCAGGAAGATGTTCCCGCGGCAGGCATCATCACAGGAATTGGCCGTATATCTGGCCGCGAATGCGTGGTAGTTGTTAACGACGCTACCGTGAAGGGCGGATCTTACTACCCATTAACGGTATGCCGTCAACTTATGACTGCTCCTGGCTTGGCTGACTTACCTTTACGTATAGGTCAAGAAACACATCCGTGCACAAGAGGTAGCCCGAGAACACGGTCTGCCATGCGTCTATGTCGGTGGGTGCCCCCATGCTTGATTACTTTCAACGAAACTAATACATCTCTGCTAGTGGAATCTGGTGGAGCGGCTCTACCACACCAGGCCAATGTGATTAGAATTCCTCGGTGTGGACTGTACTCAGGCTGACTGACGAAACCAGGTCTTCCCAGACAAAGAGCACTTCGGTCGCATCTTCTACAATATGGCGCAGATGTCTGCCCTTGGCATCCCGCAAATAGCCATCGTGCATGGGATCTCTGTTGCAGGTATGCCACTGATCCACCACATTGCCACATCGTTACTCATATTATGAAGGTGGTGCATATGTACCTGCGATGGCCGACGAAAACATCATTGTACGAGAACAGGGCCGCATCTTCCTGGCGGGCCCTCCTCTCGTTAAGGCCGCTACCGGTGAAGAGGTGGATGAGGAGACGCTCGGAGGCGGCCTGATGCACTCTTCGGAGAGTGGTGTCACCGACCATCTTGCGCGGGATGACGAGCATGCTATCGCCATCGCAAGAGGTATTGTGAGCGACCTCGGTAAGGCTGGTGGACGGGAAGTCCCTGTGAGTGTATCCCTGTTATGGCGAGGGATCAAGTCTGTAACTCTTGGAGACAGCCTCCAACCACCCCGGAGGACCCTCTCTATCCAGCTACTGAGCTGCACGGTATTGTCGGCACCGACCTGCGCCAAGCATTCGACATGCGGGATGTCATCGCTCGTATAGTTGACGGTAGCCGTTTCCGCGAGTTCAAGAAAGAGTATGGCACCACCATGGTCACTGTGAGTTTCATCCTATGGTTAGTGAAGAAGTGCTGATAACAGCCACTTGGAAGGGTTTCGCCAACATCCACGGCTACCCAGTCGGCATTGTCGCGAACAACGGCATCCTCTTCTCGCAGTCGGCGCTCAAGGCAACGCACTTCATCGAGCTGTGCTCGCAACGCCAGATCCCCCTTCTGTTCTTGGTGAACGTCACCGGCTACATGGTGGGCTCCAAGGCCGAGAAGGGAGGTATCGCGAAAGATGGTGCGAAGATGGTACGCGCGGTCGCGTGTGCGGACGTACCGAAGATGACTGTGATCGTTGGCGGAAGCTACGGTGCGGGCAACTACGGTATGTGTACCTTATCTCGGGTATATGGGCTACATACTCATTGCTGGCTAGGTATGTGCGGTCGGGCATATTCGCCAAGGTTCTTGTGGATGTGGCCGGTATGTCCTTCCTGCTAACATGAACTGTGGTGAGAATTATGCTCATGAACGTAGAACGCCAAAGTTTCCGTGATGGGTCCTGGTCAGCTCTCGCAAGTCATGGCGACTGTGTCAAAGTATGTCTTTCAGGCAGCATGTTGGAATCGGACGCTGAGACTGCTCTCTACAGGGATCCCACGAAACACAGTACGCTCAAGGACGAGATCGAGGAACAGTCGACCGCATTATACGCGTCGGCTCGCCTCTGGGACGACGGCATCATCAAGCCAACAGACACCAGAGATACGGTCGGCCTCGCGTTGGCGTTGGCTGCCCGGGAGCGCGGCGGCAATGCGCAGGGTCGCGGTGCGACGACAACCTGGGACGGCAACGGCAACGGCTTCGGCGTGTTCAGGATGTGAAGGCGGACGTAGAGCAAGCATACAGGACTGCAGGTACAAGCACCTATACATCTAGCAAGGCATTTCCATTGTAAATTACCGTATGTATCTTCATGAGGAAGTAGTACAGTGCATTTTGAATATTCCTCCTGCCTCTCCGAGTCCAAAGGTGCAGTGGAGGTTTTATGCGCGTCTTTTCTTGCGAGCGGCAATGTCGCTATCTTCGTCTACATCCATGGGGTCGACGTCGTTGACTCGCTTTGCTTTGCCGGGAGAAGTGACGGGCTCGGGCTGCTGCGCGGCCCACACGTTCAGCTTGGAGTCTTCTCCGCCGGTGAGTAGCACATTGTTCTGCAAGAGATCACTGTGAATCCACTGCAAACACCACTAGCAGCATCGGAGCCCTTACCCTCTCATCCCAAAGAGCCGCGCGTACGATGCCGACGTGACCTCCAGTCCAGGTGCGTTGCAGCACCCAAGGGGTATCAGGATTGGAGAACGTGGGTTTCGTGATGAGTGCGACGTCACCCCTGCAATAGTGATCGGATTTATGAAACAGTAAACTTCATGAGCTGATATACGCACTCGTTGGAACCAGCAAACAAGCAGAGGTCATTGTCGGCTTCGCCAATGGGGCTCGACGCGTTATGACATCCGATCAGGTAGTCGGTCACCCATGTGAAATCTTGTCTATGAACTGACGGCTGGCGGATGTCGGCGTCCTGTATGCGATCCAGCTGGTACACTCGAGTCAGTCACCAACTTCCAGGTGAATTCGGTCACGACTGACTTCTGTCGTCCATACACTGAACGTCTCCATGTCGCTGGACGCCCATGCGGCGGGGCGGCCTGCGTGATCATGGAGCCAGCCCGCCTGCGCGATGCTGCAGCCCCAGTTCCCGACGTGCAACCCAGCCTCGTCCTCGTCTGCCTCATCAGCGTTGGAGGTGCAGATCAATCCGTCAGAGGAGGCTGACAGCAACAGGTTTCCGGCGGTTGATGCCGAGGATGTTGCAGGGCGGAAAAAGTGAAGCGCGGTGATATCATCTGAATGGGTCGATGAGTGAACTCGCAACGGAGCCGCGGGACTGCGTGGGTCCCTGGGATGTACTGCGTGAGTACTGTTTTCTCAAGACTGGCTTTGAGTTGATAACTCACCAGTATAGGATAGAAGCATCTTCTCCTTGAAGTTCGGTGCCGGCCGCGATTGTCAGCCCATCGGCGGAGACATCGCAAGAGAGCAAGCCGCTCGCGGTCCCAGCAGAAGATGCAGTCACTGTTCACAGTAAAGATCGCGTTCTCGTATTGAGTTTTAGCCTCGCATTGCAGGAGATTGCAAGACTGGTGCTCACTGCGCAGTGCAGCCGATCCGGAGCGCTCGTCCCAGACCTTCACCGCTCCGTCTTTCCCTGCCGAGAGCAGAGCATGGGTGGCAGCATTGGCGACGTTTGGTACCGTTCTGAGCGTCGTAATCGAAGACTCGTGCCCTGCAAGCGTTTGTACATTTTGGAGGCGAGCCTTGTCAAATAAATGTATAGCATTGGACGGGGAGGATGCAGAGGCTGCGTAGTAGGACGGCAAAGACGCAATTGAGAGGATGTAAGCATCCGCAGGCAGCTTCGTTGACCTGATAGGCGTTGAGGATGCCCTGAACGACGGCGCGTCGACGAGAGACATGAGGAGGGTGCTGAGGACGACAAGGAGAGTGTCTGGACCTGGAGTGCCTGGGCTGTAGACTTGCTCGGCGGCGGCGCACGCTGATTCTGAAATTTCCAGTTTCCTGATCGGAAGGCCCTGATCAAGGTATACGAGCTGCTTACATAAGGCGTGTAGCGACGGGCGCCTGTTGTGCATAGAGGCGGTCGGTGTGCTGTGCCTTGTCCTTTCTCATTCTTGTCTCCCTCGCCCTCGTCGTCCCCACCCTCCCCGTCGTCGCCTTCGTTGTCTACGACGCCGTCGGGCCCGTCTTGACTTGCTCTGCCTCGTGCAACCCACTCTCCTTTCTACCCACGCTCCTTTTGGACCCCTCAGTCGCTCCAGGCTATCCCTGATCAGTGGCCTTAGAGCTCCTTTCTGCACCTCCGCAAAACCGCCCCGCCTAGAGTTCTCTATCTTCGCCCTTCTGGTTCCTGTATTATTTATACTCTATTATCGAGTATGCGTCGTGCTCGTGAGTATCCCACTCTCTTCTTCGATGCATCGCCGCAAGAAGTCGAGAGCTCATCCTCGTTACCTCGCTGTGCACGATGATTTTGCTGGCACAGCTCCTCGCCTTAACCGTCTGCCGCAGAGGCTCGATTATACGCTCATCCCTGCGCCATTGGGTACGTGAATGACAGGCATACAGCGTGGAGTGGTGAACTCATCTATGTTGCCACCTCGCTGGAACTGCGCATCCCAACAGACCTTTCGGCGCCCCTTGTAGATGAGAAAGCCGAGCTGCCTGCTATCATTGTGACGCCTTCGTCCCCGGTCTTCGAGAGCGAGTTCTTCATCGCTTTCCTGGCGCCGCCTCCGTCGCCTACATTCTCGCAGCGGCTGGCATCTATGATGCCCACGCTCCCATCGTTACACTCGTATCTGCCGTCCCAGATACAACTCCCTGCCACACCCTTCAAAAGCTCTTACGACGAACGGAGAAGCTCGTTCTCCTTCAGGGGTTCTGTCCGCACCATCATCCTTCTCTTCGTGCTCCTCTTTATCATGGCTTCGCACCTCGTCATGCACCGGATCGCCACGAACCACCCGCACCTGGATTTCGACGTGACTCCCGAGCACGACATTGCCCTGGGGGTTGCCACCCTATCTCGCCCTGCGGACATGGACATGTCCAGCGCGAGAATGGACGCGCATGACGTGGACCCGGAGGAGTCCAACCCCTCTACGGCCGGTTGGTTCGACCTCCACGCGCTTTGGGCCCCGGTACCTGCCACGAACACGCGCTCGCCCAAGGACTTTGTCGTCGTCGAACCCTCCCCGTCCGCGCCCGCGCAAAGTAATGATAACGATAACGCGGAGGACCGCCCTCAGGCCGCTGCTTAGGCGTTGGCCTCATCAGGCCTCATCATCACGTCACCACACACATGCATAGACTTCCGCCGTCGTGTACGATGCATTACCGGAGCTTTTATCATTGGTGCCGCTTTCCCCTTCCCCGCGGGCTCGCTGGGCACATTCGGCGTCAGTAGGGAGGGTCTGTGCACGAGCGGGTGTATTTATTGCGCGTGGGGTCGACTGTTCAATTTGGGCCGGCCCGCGGCGCGAGTTGTGCTTCATGCTTTCGCAACTTCTACAATTGCTGCCATCTTCCCTCACATCCATCAGTCTGGCTCCTCCCTTATCACGAGTTTGGAATCATGTGTAACTTCTTCGTAGCCGTTGTTCGGTGTGTTACCTTACGTAGTACCCCGGGCTATTAGCTGTCGTTGGTCGTTTTCGCCCCCGCAAAGACACAGACTACCTGCTCGAGACACACGAGCGCGTCCCGCGATACATATACCACGGTCAGGTGAGGTGCATAGGATAGATTACTGTAGGATTCTTAGTCCGATCGTCGTCGTCGAAATGCAAGAAACGGAATGTCTTCGGATTCAAAACGGGCTCGGGCTCCGACTTCGACTCCGGCTTGGCTGCACTCGGTCACCTTGTCGACTGTGCTCTCGAGACACGGTCGTGGACGTCGCGCCGTACCGTCGGGACGAGCGGACACTCCCGTGCCTGCTCCAATCCCCATCCACCCAGTTGACAGTGGCCGCCCTACGACGGCCCATCGACTCAGGAGACGCCGTCGGGTCGCGCTCGGGGTCCTGCAGGTTGGGACGGATGAATTCATCCCGGGGCGAGGAACTCATCAAGAGGACGCGCTGACAGAGCAGAGATCGGAGGTGAGCACTCAAGCACGTCAAGAGCATATGGCCAGACCCAAGCGCGCGCTCACCTGAGCGGGCGAGAAGCCGTACAAGCTGACGATGCTCTGCCGGCTGCGCAGGATCGGCGTCGCGTTGGCGCTGATGCTCTCCGGAATAACGAGCGTGGGCCTATTGCGCCGCGCGAGGCTGCCGAACTTGACGTTGCGCGCCCCCGCGGGCAAATCCTCTGCGGCCGTCGGCGCGTCGCTCCTGCTCCCGGGCAGGGTGTGCTCATCGTCGTCCTCGGGCCCGAGCTGCTCGGGGTCTAATTCGGGCGACGCCGGCGCCCACGCGATTATGAACACGCCGGCGAAGGTCGCGCCGCAGCCGTACAGGAAGGTGACGAGCTGATGGAAGCGGGCCTGCTTGAAGTCGCCGTACAGGATCGCAGAGCCGACGATGGCCGAGAGGTTGAACATCACGAACTGGGTAGGGACTACGATCTATCATGAACGCGAAGGTGAGGGAACGTAATGCCGCGAGGGTGCCATATGGTGCTGTACCTTGCTGTCAAAGCGCATGAGAGCGCGGTTCAGGTAGCGGATTTGGCCCACGCCGGTAAGAACCAGGACCTGAGCAGGATGAGCGGAAAATAGAGCAGGCTACGACGTGATGGCGCACCGCAATGACCGGGTATGTGATCCATTCCTTGAAGATTTGTAGCCATTCCAAAGTGAGGAGTGTAGATACTGCTTTCGTAGACAATACAGTGAATCCTCCTATAGAGCCGATGAGCCGACGCGAGCTGTGCATAGGGTTCAATGCTCACCGAAGAGGGCGCAGAGTCCTACATCAATGTACACCCATCGTCTTCCGGCGGCACCTTCTGATAAGCCGGACAAAATGACAATGCCGAGTATATACACAATGGCGTATATCTCGAAGGGTCGTTGGCTTATGGCTTTCCTCAAGGCTTCAGGGTCCAGCCTAGTGTCCGATGGGTTCGCAGAGAGGACCACAGTTATAGCACCTATGATGGCGATGATGATTCCAATGAAGTCGCGCTTTGCGGTCGATCAGTCACTCAGTGCCCTGCTACGTTGGAGTAATTGAAGATAGTGAAGTTACCTTTCTGAATCGTTCGCCTATCATGAGCGGGGCGAAGATACAGTTCGCAATCAAAGCAAACTGCACGTGATTGCTGGGCTCAGGCGTTATTGTACGGTCGAGGATGGACTCACTGTCCCCAAAGGCGCCACCACGGACGCTGGAGCGAACGCATATGAGATGAAGTTCCCAAGCTCTCCAACGTTCATGAGGAGGAAACCCAGCCACCTGTTCATGCATACGTAAGTAACGGCATATTGACAAGACGTGAAGGACTATGGGGTTAAACGTACCATAGCTTGGACTTGAGGTAATCACTTTCGTTTCCGTCGTGCAGTTCCTCCTTGTGATTCTGCGCTTCTGAAGAGCTGTCTGACCGTATAGGAAGGATGTCTACCGGCATGAGGGCGTGCGTGCCCGCAAGGTGGGATCTTTCCGCATCTCTAGCAGGATTGTAATGTGAGAATAGCCATCTCCTTGCAGGCTTGGGGGTCGTTTGGGTAGGCGTTTGCGACTGTGCATGGTCCAAGGATTCCTCGGACTCCTCCAGTAGAGGATCAGTCTCAAGCACCGCAACGGCTGCGAGTGGTGTGGAATGGGTTGTGCTGAGAGGTTGGTTCGGCCGTTCCTCAGAAACGCGCCGAATTGGAGCAGAAGTGCTTCGGTGAGGTTTGGGCCTACGGAGTTCTTGGGCTTTAGCTTGACGCTCCGTCTCGAGCCGCCTGTGGGCGAGTTTTTGACAGTTGAGAGCGAGGGAGATGAGTATATTCCCGAGTATAGCAACGCCAATTCCCGCTGCAGTTGTAGTTGTGATCTGGGGAAGATCTATCCCGTCTGGGATGTCGAGTGCGAATGTAGATAAGCCGACGGAGGGTATATGCATGGCGATTAGTGCGACGAGGGTATGTTCACAAGCAGATTATATGTGCAGTTTGGGCAAGGGACGGGCAGGACAGCAGAAGCTGGGCATAAGTTAGCAGCAGGGCGGGAGCAGCATGGCTCGGCCTGGCGAGTGGGCGTCGAAGACAAGCAAGGAACGCGGACGAGAGCCACAACTCCTTCATTGACTTCCTGGTACGGGCCCCGGCCCGGTGTCCCCGGAAGCGGTAGACGTGTTTCTGTCACTCTCAGCCATCCCACCGTAGTACCTCTCCTTACAGCTTCCTCTCCGTTCGATCCTGCCAAAAACTGGGTTTCAATCGTTTGACGCTCTATTGTAACGACGCTTCTCTCTGAGGAACGGCCATCGAACCATGCGGACAAAACACACATCACATCCTCTCCCCTCGTTTCCCGTGTACTCCAGCGCGTTCGTGTCACCAACGGACTTCGTACTAGGTGGTGGCGGAGGCCAGTCGAAGACGGGAATCAAGAACAAGCTAGTATGCAATCTTTCGTCTCGTACACAGCACTTCAACCAATACAATGTCTCGCTAGCGTTTGTACCACACCGAAAATGACAAGAGCCTCGAACTGGTCAGCGAATTAGAGCTGGCATCTGGTGAAGACGCGCCTATGAGCATAGCAGCACATCCTTCGCGAGATGAGATCGTCTGTGGTATCAACAGCTCCCAGGAGGCTTTGAAGGAGGGTGAGAACCAGAATTGTCGCGTCTACGAGGTGAAAGATTCCAAGTGAGTATACGATTATTACCCGCGTACACCGATCTGACGTGCGTTCAAGAATATCACTGTCAACAACGCGGAGTACCCTGGTGCTGAACGATTCGGATGATGATTACCAAGTGGGTGTTGGTAGTTCTGCAATGGCGAGCTGAAGCCCATGCCCTTCACAGCGGGTCACTACCTTCTCGGCGGACGGCAAATACCTAGCCATAGCAGGCACCCATGATGTGAGTCCATAGTTCTTCTCATGATGGTAGATTTCCGCTGACATCTCTCTAGTTGTCCGTATTGGACTACCCCACATTGGTACCGGCTGCTCGCCCAATCCACGTAGATAAGGGCGAGATATACGACGCGACGTTCTCATCCAAGACTGTATGTCTCGTATCTAGCTTCTTTGACCACGCGCTGATAGTGATGCAGTTGGTGGTGGCAACAACCGTGAACATGTTGGTCTATGCACTTCCTTCGGACGAAGACAGTGATAGCTCAGAAGAACGGAAGGAGGGCCAACCTGTCGCCCTTGAGTTGTTGAGGACCATTGATCGACCCGACCTACCCGGCAAGGATGCAGGCAGCAGTTTCCGTGCGGCCAGGTGACTACATCCGTCCATATATCGCACGCAGGATAACTACTGACCGATCAACCATAGGTGCCATCCCCATGACGAGAAGGTGTTGTACACTGTGATGAACACCGTCCCACCTCGCACACGGACAAAGTCGTCCCCGCGACGGGCATTCATATGCAAGTGGGACACCGAGACATGGAAGGTGACCAAAGTGCGGCAAGTTAGCGACCGGCAGGTTACTTGCTTTGACATCAGGTTCGTTGCCGTCTCGCCGGACGTACTATTGTTCTTAACTGTCTTATCCAGTCCCGACGGCAAATGGCTGGCCTTCGGTTCGTCTGACCTTACCGTCGGTGTAGTAGACGCACAGTCTCTCGCAGTGAGTATTGATTTCGCTGGCAGTTGCGCCTGGACGCTTACAAAATACCTCCTTCTACAGCCGCAATTCAACATTTTGAAGGCACACGATTTCCCTCCAACAACGCTGCGCTTCAACCCGACATCTGACAAGCTGATTTCTGGCAGCGCCGACAACACAGTTCGGATCGTCACAATACCATCAGACGCGACGAGCGGGAGCTGTACGTGCACCTCCAATTCTGACGTACTGGAATGCTGACATTCCTCCGCAGCATGGAGTACATGGCTCTTGTTCATTGTCGCCTTGCTCGTCGCCCTCTTCGCATACATGGCACATCGCATGAGCACCGGTGGCCTCTAGCACCCTGCGTCTGCGACGATATCCTCACATCTCCGGAGCCTGGATACTTTTGCATTATGCTTATTCGTTCGGACGGGATTCCATGCTGTTATGTACCTAGACTCGCCTGCCAGCATCGATTATAATGTTACAACAAAGCCTACACAGCGTCCGTATATCTTGCGCGTGCCACACCATCCACCGTCAGCCAGAGCAACAGCCTATCATATCAATCGTAGTCTTCCTCCTCTACAAGCTTGCGCTTCACGCCGTTCGTCGTGGCCGCATCCGTCGCGGGACCAGACGCGGTGACGTCCTCCATCGCGTCGTCCCCACTCTCCTCCTCTTCCTCGTCTCCGCCCGCGAAGAGCCCGTCGTCCTCCTCCGCCTCGCTCCCCTCTTCCGCTGGTACAGCGCCAGGCGTGAGCATGTCGACGTCTGACGGTGTATGCACGGGGGCGATGGGCGCGACAGGGGGTATCGGGGGTGCATGCGCATGCGCGGCACTCCTCTGCGCTGCTGGAGGCAAGGGGGCGGGTTCCATGTCTTCGTCGTCTTCCTCTTCGGACTCTTCGACCTCCTCGATCTCCTCGTCGTACTGCTTGACCCCTGGGGGAGGCTTGTTGGGCACGAGGTCGAAGTCGACTGCAGTGAGGCACTCAGACGCGGGTGGGAGCCGAACGCCGAACACTTCGGGCACGGGGGGTAGCGGGACAGAGTTGGTTTGGGTGGCTAGGGACATCACGTACTGCAGCTGCTCAGCAAGGCAGCCCCGGGTTCAAGTGGTGTATATAACTCACTTCTTTGGGCACGCGTCCGCCAAACTCCCATCCTACGCGGGCCTGCACTGCGAGTACCACGTCCTCCATCTCGACCTTGCCCGTCCGCCCCGCGTGCTCGGCGTACACAAGCGCATCCGAGAGGACTTGCGCGGTGTACCTGTTCGAGAACTCCAGTAGCTGGTGTAGGACTCCGGGCTGCGCGTCCTGGACGGTGGGTGTGGACGCGACGAGGAGTGCGATCGCGCGGGCGGTGGAAGGGATCGTATCGGCTACGGAGGCTTTGGACATTGTATGCTCTGTATTGGTTCCTCTGGGCTTGAGACGCGTTACGTGGTAAGCAAAATAATCATATACTCGCGAGTATGCGTATATGAAACACCAATGATAGTACGGGCAGACTGGTGCAAGGTCAAGTGAATCCCGGTAGCCTGGTGTGGTTGTGGCAGCAATAGAGCAAGCGGGACAAGCGCCCGTACTACGCGAGGCTACCATACATACACGGACTCTGCGAAACGTGAGCATCACGCGCGCCGGTATACCGTACCCATACCCTATCCTTGCAGACGGCTGTCCAAGCACTGCGTGTAAAGAAAGATTACTGTAACGTAGTATACTCCGGGTTCAGAGAAAAGACTGCGAATCGTGCCGACGCGGGCAGATTATTTAGCAGGATCATCATAACTGTACACAACTATGCACAGTTTGCAACCAAAAGGCGAGTAGGTCATTATATACGTGACATTTGGGGGTCGTAACTAAAGCATCTAGAGCCTACCACTAGTAACGTACTTGTCCACAGCCAGGATAGAGGGTTGCTCATCAACCATGCGCGGCTAACAGTGAACTCCTACTCTGCTTTGCCCTTCCCCTTACCCATCAGCTCCTGCTCGATCTGCTGAGCGGCCTCGTCGATGGGAGGAAGTGTCGGAGCGATCTTGCTTGACGTGGAGGTGCCTGACGTAGGGGTAATAGCGCCCGTCTGGACCATACGGTTGAGCTCTTCCCGTTGCTGCCTGAACTTGGCGTTCCTTCTCCGCGTCGCCTGGATCTCTTGGATGAGGCCGGAACCTCCGAGGTAGAAGAACGCCAGGGCGCCGGCGACGAGGAAGTGGCCGTACCACGCGACGTTGTTCCACGCCACGAAGGAGTCGTCGATGGTGAGCAGCATGAAGGGCAGCGTGCCGTAGTTGACGAGCGCGACGGTGATGATGACACCGATGTAGTCGTAGATCTGCTTGATTGTCGTCTGCGGAGGAGGCGGGGCGTCCCGGCTGGGGACGTAGGTGGCGGGGAGCACGAGCGGACGCAGGTAGGTGCGAGCGAGACGGCCGGCAGTCTGCGTGAACGCAAAGAAGAAGAACGAGAGGTAGTATCCTGGTGCGATACCGTGCTACGGCAGAGTCAGTACCCAGGGTCCGCCATGAACGTGATGGCTCTTACCCAGAATGCGCTCGCGGCGAATGTCGCGAGGCTGCTCATGAAGCCAGGCTTCTTTCCTTTGGGCGTGACACGCTTGTAGACGCACTCGCGCAACCAGACGTTGGTCTTCATGTTCCACGAGTCGATGAGCACCTTCAGGTTTGGAGCAAACTCGATGTTCCAGATGTCGACATTGCCCGCGCCCTCCCAGCGGGTGCCGCCGGTCTTTGTGTACCCTGTGAAGCCCAGGCCAGTTTGAATTGATGCGCCCTGGGAGATATTAGTCTTTCGTGCGTTTAGATATGAAGGCCGCATGGCATACCTCCGTAAGCGTCCATACAGCGTAGTACTTGACTCGCTCGAAGAATCCACAGAACTGGAGGAACAGGATCCTGTGGAACCGTTAAGCATGGTGAAAGGTGATGGAATTTTGATACATACCGAGAGAACAGACGCTTTGCTTCAAACTCGTCCTCGATGGTAAGGTGGAAGTTGAACTCGGGGTAAAAGACAACGTAGGAACCGAGGAACATCAAGCCCACGAGCATCTTGCGGAACGCGACGCGTTTACGCCCACGAGGCACGAGCCTCTGGGGCATGGGGTCTGATGCCAGGCTCTCCTCCTCTTCCGCCCTCTCCGCTTCCTTGTACAAGGAGCCAGAAACCAGTGCACGATACTCGTTAAAGGTCAAATACGGGCCCACAAGGAATCCAGGGAAGTAGAATCTGTAGGATTGTTAGTCTGCGTGTTCGGTGCCTCTGAAATTATGGATCAACATACGCGTATCCGAAGAACTCAAGCAAGGAAGGATAGTCAGCAACACACTGCGCAGTCTGCCACTTGTCGAGTTCCTGGAATGGCTGTCAGAGATCCTTTGCAACCGACCTACCGTAGTTGGACTTACATCAGCAGATCTCCTGCCGTCGAAAACGTTCCAAGCGAATGTCGTCAATTTCATCGTTAAAACCATTTGCGGACCCGAGATCTCAATCGTCTCGTAACCCGCCTCATCCAGCGTTCGGAGAATGTGGCTGAGAACCTTCCGTTAGAAGATATGACATAGCATATGCATGAGATACTCACTTGATCGTAAGGTGTCCCATGGTGAATCTGTGAATGAATGGTGTTCAACACTGAGGCATAGCACGGCAATATACAAGTTGTTGTCTTACAGGAAGACAAACCATGGCATTCGGTTAGTTTGGACTCGTTGGACGAGGTAGTACGTTCCGACCACGCTCAGAACGAGTTGCAGCGCTCCAACATATAGGTTCAGCACTGGAACCAAGTAAAAGAACGTGATAGCGATGCTGAAGATGTGCTTGAGTTCTGGATGTGATGGAGGGATGCGGATGTACACGCTTCCCAGAGGGTACGAGAACAACAAGCAAAAAATCAACTATAGACGGGATTATCAACCTGATAGCTACACAAGTCATTCCGAGCAGGATGTACCTTGATTTGGTCGAGGGATGCGCCTGTAGCATCCGCGACTGGCTCGAAAAACGCGTCCATGATGACGGTACAGTTATGACCTGGCAGCACCCCTGGAAGACATCAACCGTTAGTGGCGCAATTATGTGAGCCCAGTACAACTTCGTTTACCTCCCGAACTGAAGCTCCTTTAGGAGGGAACTCTCGACGTTTGACGAGCACAAGAGTACAAACAGAGTTGCGGCGGAGGCGCCTCCTCGACTTGAACACATCATAGGCGGTGCACGTGGCATAGAGATCCCCGTCAAGCGATCGGCGCCAAGATCTAGCAGCGATCGCCGTTTGTACTTTAATTCTGCTCACCTTCTGGATTCGTCATATGTTCTGCTATTCTGCAACTCCTGCATGGTTCGCAGGCTAGATGTATTGACACGCATTCGTGTGTACTGCAATGACCGATACACGTTGTTCCGGGCAATGAGTTGTACGCTGGACATGCCGCTGTCGAAGAGCCTCATGGGACTTGTTCAGGTTCGCTTCGACAAGCACACTTCCTCGTGGCCCTCCCTTCACAATTCATGACGCCGACGTTTGGGAGGCCATGTCCTCGAGCTCAATCCTCTTTGTGCCTCTACCACATCCCCTCGCCTTCCCGCTTGACTGAAGAGATACCCTGAGCCTCTCACAACAATGTCATACGCGGCATCAACGCAGATACCCATGTTCAGCGGCTTCAATGCCCAAATGCCCCCGAGCGACGCTGAGCTTGCTACCCAAGCCCTTCAGGAGGAAGCCTTGTATCGCTTTCCCTCTTTCGACGCCGATGCAGCCGTAATGCTTGGACTCTCCATTCGCAAACGATTCCGCGCCTCCTCCCGGCACGTCAAAGTCCGGGGAATGATCATCTCAATTCAAACTATTGCAGGGCATACATTGTTCTCTTGTACTGTCGGAAATTTGGGTGGAGTTGACGGAGGCGGAGATGTGAGCTTGGATAGCTGGTCGCGCTTAGAGGTAGGTTCGAACATGTATGGCTGCATCGGCGTGGAGGTAATTGTCCCGGGTTCAAGGGCATGATGGCGGTTGTCCGCAAGACCGGGCATTCGAGTTACTACGTCGAGAAGGGTATGAATGCAATGGGCAAAACACCTAAGCAGTTGGGAATTCAGGGAGAATATAAGATCAACGGCGGCGGTGAGTTCCCTATCAAAGCTGCTGAACTCATCCATTAAACTAGCACCTAGCATTCCCAATCTGGCTTGAGGTATAAAACTCGCCGCCGACATACACCGTGCACAAAACTAAACGTCAGGTCATGTCCACCAGAACGCCCCTTGCTGTCCCATTGCCGTAGTAGGATGCTACTCAGGCTCAAGTCAGGACGATCATCACGTATGTCTCCAAGCATTCAAGTTGCCAAAGTGCGAGTAGAGCTGATTTCGAGTTGGGTAGATGGTCGTCACTGCGGTGAGAGACTATCTCAAGAAAATAGCCAGGGACAATAGTGTGCTACCACCGACATCGAGCATGGCGCCCAGCATTCCGACCATTCCAATGCCAATGACGCATCAGCATACGGGTCGCCCCGAAAGCACGGTAGGCAGAAGATACCGTGATCCACGTTCGTACGGAGCAACTCACAAGGCTGCGTAGCAATGGCTCCACGACCCGGCGGCACGGAGTTTGCACGAACATGACGACGACGACAGACATGGAGACCTGGGATTTCGGGATTAATGGAGCAGGGGTAGTATACATAGGAGCACTGGAAGGATAGGACATCAGGAAGGTCACTCCGATTCGCCGTCCTCCTTCTCCCTGGGTGGTTGCCTGAGTACCCTGAGATGCTCTGCGGTGATGTCAGAATGCGTTTGGGCTCGGTGGATTAGACCATGCATACCATGTCTCAGGAAGATCTGGCGCTGCCCTTCAGGAGAGTCGGGGTCCGCGTTAGGGTCCGGCTGGCGAAGTTCAAAGTTGGCTTCAGCGAATACGAGCGAGCCACGCTTCAATGTCCGAAGGTAGTTGTTGGCAGAGGGATGGAATGAAAGGACGTGATGCCATGTTGTCGTAGGTTGAACACCTAGATAACTTGGTAAGTTCTGCTACAATAACAATAATGTGCGCAGAGAACATGCGCACCCTCTGCCGTCGGGGAGTTGTTCGTCGTCGCGATCGTGTACCTATCAACTGTAATGTCAGAAAATGCAAGGTAAGCAGAAAGCACGCCACCAACGCCACGTATTCCTTGTTGGTCTTGGTGTAGCGGACCTCAGGGTCTTTCCCAAGACGTCCGATAAGAAGCAGTCTCGCCATGTCGGAAGAGCGCGACGGCGTCGTAGAGAAAGCCTGTACAGCAGCGTTGAAGACTACTATATTCCTAGCTAGGAGAATGGGTCGACTTACGCGAGAAGACGCGCGAAGCGCAGCTCCACGGGAAAGAGAGAGCATGTTGGTGAACGGGGGATGTATGTCGCTGTACAGGAGAGCGGGCTTGGTAGGCGCTGGCAGGCGAATGAGACTGTGTGACCCTTGTCACAGCACGCGTGACGTCACAGTCGCGTTCGTGGAGATCGTCCGGTAGACGCCCGGTTGACCTCATCTCGTTCAGCTGCCGACGCCTAGCACCCACAACTTGTACTCTACCCTACCTCTTGCTGTATACTACCCCCATGTCGCGCCACAGGTTTGTAAGAAATATTGACGTCCATGGTAGGTCTGGACTCCCAAACTAATGAGGGTATCTCGCTGATATTCTTCTACTCAGAGGAGTTGGAGGACGATGTGATCTCGGACGAAGGAGAGGATGATCTCAGTCCGGAAGATTATGGTATGTATGCCTCCCTGTGTTCGTCGTCCCCCTCTCTGAACCTTTGGTAGAACGAATGATGGATGGCCTGGAACAAATTCGCGCGATGCTCGGCGATGAGCCACAGTCGGCACTCACGGACGACGATATCAAAGCTTCACTGTATGAGTATTATTTCAACGTGGAACAGGCGATGGAGGACCTCCTAGGTTAGTTGTTATCCAGTCCCCCAATATGGTTCTGCGCTGACTTGCCTGTACAGAGAAGCAAGGAAGAAGGTTTGCCGCTCGCGAACGTCAAGGTGAGCTTCCCACACCTTAGTCCTTTACCCTTGTCGTTTTGTTTCGCCCTTTCGTTTGTTTGTGTGCGGTCTCTGTGGTGTCCTGGATTGGTACCCTTGCTACTCCCAATGGTGCGGCAGCGAGAAGGTGCACATCCTGTTCTACCTGGAGAACTTACAACGAGAGGAAGCTGACCTATATCGAGGGTATCCAGACCCGTATGGCAAGCCTCTCCCCCCTCCCCCCTCTGACGACGAAGGCGACTACTCTTGGATTTCTGAGACGTCGTCTGGTCGGCACAACGTTCCACTAGTGCGCTTGACAACAAGCGATTTGTTGTCCTCTTCGGAGCAGGAGACCACGAGAACCTCTATTCAATTCGGCACTTTGTCCACCATCACTGAGATCACCGAGCGAACGGACGACAGCAGGGATTGGGTACCTTCCCCGCATCGCCCTCCGCCGCCCCTCGATCCATACACTCAACCTCGAGGCTCTCGCATAACACTTCAATCGTCCGTGAGTACGGACTATGGACAGGTCATCGGTGAGCTGCGGTTGTGTCAGTCTAGTCAGCATGCACCTCACTCTTTGCGTCATAGAGCGACCATCCATTCACCCCGATGAAGTTGTTCCATCACCTTCGCCTTCGGCATTACAACGTCTCTCATACCAAGAACGGTCCGGCTCAGCGACTCCTACCTCTCGCCGTACCCCATCATCGTCGTCGGATGTCACATCTACTCCGCAGACCTACGCAGAGGTTCCACCCATCGACGCCATTCCAGATATACCTGACCTGAAGTCTAAGTCGAGCCTGCAGAAGCCGCTAGGGCCGTCTCAGGCGTCGCTGCTCAGCAAGAAGTCCCTGCGCACCACGGAAAATACGGGCAGCGATAAGAAATCGAAACTGTCGGCCTTGGCGAGTTCGAGATCTAGCGCTAGGTCCAGTGTCAGTTCTGTGAGCGCGCGCTCATACATCACTGAGACTGCCTCGGACATCACATACCCCGATTTGCGACCATCGGCAGCTTCAATGGTCTCTCTGATCCCAGACAAGAGGTTACCTTCAAGACCTTCGACCATCTCGGAACAGTCGGAGTCGAGCACTCATACCTCACTATCGAGGGTAGTCCAAGAAGCCCTGCAGAGCGCTATGGCCTTGGAAGACCTGGATCGGGAAGTGCAACGAGAGCCTACCACCCTGTCTATACCAACTTCGCGTCATCCTTCTGAGTGGACTAGTACCCCGCCGACCTCGCCCTCCCAACCTGTCGAGCCGCTGAAACCCATGTCCCAACTGTCTACCGGGCAGGAGCCACCAGAGACCACTAGCGACGCAATCGCCCCCACCCCTAGGCTCCCTGATGCTCTACCTCCCCAGAGTGCTTCACCATCCACTTCGCCCGATCGACCGCGGGCGTTGTCTAAGCTGGCGCGGCTCGCCCAGGCCAAGGCGCAAGAGCAGAACCAGACAACCAAGTCAAAGACGCAGGCAACGAGCAAACCCGGTCTCATACTACCTCGCTCTCACACGGAGTACCTGGTTCCGACTGCCAATGGACCCACAGCGACGACAGCTATCACCACCTCCTACCAGTCCTTGACTAGCCTGCTCAGCAGAGACCAGACCAAACTCCCGCCTTCTATGCGCTACGAGTCACCTCCGAACCCGCGAAAGACATCCGGCTCGTCGCCGAAGCCGTCAGAACCTAAGCAGTCAAAGCTCGCGATGAAAAGCAAATCAGCGCGCAATAGGGCGGAGGCCGAACCCGAAATAGAGCCTGAGATCAACCCTGTCCTCGAAGCACCCATGTTCTCGCCACAGACAACTCGTTCGCGTGCGTCGCCCTCGGCCTTTGCCTCCTTGCTCACCAATAACGACCGCGGTTCTCCCGAAGATGGCCACGGGGATCGAACGCATCGCAAACACCACAAGTCGCATGGAGAACGCCGGCGTCACAAAGACCGAGGGGATGCTCCAACAGATAATCGGCCTCAGAGCAAGGATCGAGCTATTCCTCCTTTCCCACCGGCACTACTCCCTTCGTTGAGGGGTTTTGCCTTCGACGTGCCGAGTCCCGACGACATCGTGTTCAACGCGCGGAAGGGTACATCGCTGGCGCAGCGGCCGGTATCCTCCACTGCATCCTCACGTTGATATTGTGTTCTTTCTTCCTTCGTTTTCTCTCTTCTTCTTCTCTCGCCTTCTGTCGGATTGTTATTCCCTTTTTATTGTTGCGCACGGACGGTCCTCATGTACTAACACGTACAATCCAAATGAATTGTAGCTGCCAAAGAACGCGAGAAAGCGGCAAAGGCGCAGGCCCAAGCCCAGAAGAAAGTATCGGGTCCACCAGCAGGGAAGAAGTCTACCGCAAGTACCGCCGCCAAGCCTGCTGGGGCAGTTCCTGGACGTCAGGATGCGATGAATCAGAGCGAGATTGATATGGCGGGCCTGAACCTCAACGAAGAGGGCTCTGTCGAAACCATACCGGAGGAACCACCTAAGCCCCCTGCCGCTGTGGAAAAACTGATCGAGGAAGCGAAGGCTGCGCTCACCGCTCAAGAGCAAAGCGAGAAGCGGTCCCTCAGCCTAGTTGTCATCGGTAAACTTCTCTCGTCTTGTCAGCTTGCCAATAATCAACTAAGAGGATGTAGGCCATGTTGATGCGGGTAAGTCAACCCTCATGGGGCGACTGTTGTACGAGTTAGGTCGTGTGGACGAAAAGCGGCGTATCGCCAACGAGCGCGGCAGTAGCAAGATGGGTAAGAGCAGCTTCAGCTGGGCTTGGGAACTCGACGGTACGCAAGAAGAGCGAGAGCGGTACGTATCCTGGCGCATGAATTCCCATCTCAAACATGATTGCTCACTGGATGGACAGGGGAATTACTATGGATATCGCTCTACAAACTCTGCTCACTCCACATCGGGTTATCACAATCCTCGATGCCCCGGGCCACAAGGACTTCATTCCTAACATGATATCCGGCGCATCTCAGGCCGATTCTGCTCTTCTTGTCGTCGATGCGGCAGTTGGCGAATTTGAGGCTGGCTTCGAACGAGGCGGTCAGACACGAGAACATCTCCTTCTGGTCAGAAGTCTCGGTGTCAGTCAGGTCATCGTGGCTGTGAACAAACTCGATCAGGTACGCTCAGTCAATGAATGGCTGTACTGGGGCTCATCTCGGATAGGTCGAGTGGTCAAAAGCCCGCTACGAGGAGATTTGCGAGCTATTGAAGCCATTCTTGGTCCAGTCTGGGTTCAATCCTGCCAAGACCAGATTTGTTCCTGTGGCAGCGATGGAAGGCGTCAACTTGGCGCGAACCGAGCCCGCGGCGTGTCCTCTGTATCGGTGGTACAAGGGACCGACGCTCGTCGACCTACTAGGTGCGTTTACTAATCTGTGTAGCTCAAATTCCTGGTACTAATCAACCTTGTACAGATTCCCTCGAGCCCCCGACTCGCGACATCAACGCCCCTTTGCGCTTTCCCATATCCAACGTTTTCAAAGGCCAGACTTCGGGTATCTCAGTGTCAGGACGAGTCTGTGGAGGCATAATCGTTGCCGGTGAACGCTTGCGTATCATCCCAGGTGATGAATCTGCCACTGTCAAAGGTGAGGACGTGCAACCCGCATCCTCGGCGTAGCTTACCGAGTCGAGTATAGCAATTGACAGCGACGGCGACGGCCTTCCTTGGGCGGGGGCTGGTTCCAATGTTAATCTCACACTAACCGGCGTTGACCCCATCTCGTTGAACATTGGCAGCGTGCTGTGTAGATCTAGCCATCTCGTACCTCTAGCGTCGACTTTCACCGCTAGGATCATCGTCTTCGACATCCAGCTGCCGATCACTGCTGGCACTTCCGTGAGTACCTCTGAACGTGTTTATGCTGTGTTTACAAACCTACCCCCATCAGGTGGAGCTTTTCCATCATTCTCGAGATGTTCCTGCCTCGATCTCTCGCCTGATATCCGTTTTGGATCGAACTAACGGAACTGTGACAAAGAGCAAACCAAGGTGAGCTTTCGATACTTCTCCAACTCTATCTGTGAATATGACCTAATAATTGGGATTGTGCCAATTATCAGAGTTCTCACAAAGAATATGTCCGCCGAGGTCGAGATCACTCTGCGAAACTCGACCTACTCTGGGCCAGCTTCGCGTGTCCTTCCTATCCCCTTGGAGCCGTTCTCAGTAAATAAGGATATGGGGAGGATCCTTATACGGCGGGGCGGCGAGACGATCGGTGCGGGTAAGTGATATTAGTATTGAACATTCAGGATGACGCTGATGTCGCTGGCAGGAGTTGTGTTGGAGCTGTTACCATGAATGAACGTCAGCTGTACGGAGAAGCCAAATCGAGAAGTGACCACATCATATATCATATACGCTGTAAGGTTGATACAAGCTCAAACTATCCAATACGATCGCTACCATACGAAAAGGTCTGAGGGGCTCCCGTTACCACGTGTAGCTACAGCATGGGAACGGCGAGCTTCGCTAAATGAACCGTGACCACAGAACCATGTACGT
Source organism: Cubamyces sp. BRFM 1775 (assembly GCA_022385745.1). NCBI lineage: Eukaryota > Fungi > Basidiomycota > Agaricomycetes > Polyporales > Polyporaceae > Cubamyces > Cubamyces sp. BRFM 1775. Next base: position 187,425 of record MU278480.1, on the reverse strand, counting down.
ATACTGATCTTCTATGGGCCAGATCCATCGTATCGGTTCGGCCATCTGAATGGTGGCTATCGCCATCGACAACCCCACATATATAGAGAGGCCTCGTAATCTGAGGTAGAATGTGCAAGGCTTCACCGTTTCCTTGGAACGTTCCCCTTCAAGCCTCCACTCCTCTCACCTGTTGAAAAGTGGGTTTGGCACACCCACGGCGTATCGAATATTGTGACGACCATCATGCCTTCACTGTACGTGACGCACTACACCAACCGTCGGCACATATGAGCGTCGACGATGCTTACGCAGATACTTGCAGTGAGGAACACCAGTTGCAAACCCAGATTGCTGCGCATCTCCGAGCAGCTCTCCGCCTCAGAGTAGACCTCAATGCCTGCGCATCTATCAACCGACTATTACCCTCCCATCTCCTTGCGCTTATATTCACGCATCAGGCGACTGCTATTCAAGAAGACAACTTGCTGCAATTTAGCGTAGACAGCTGCTATCCCAACAACGAGCGCGATGTGCACAAACCCATCTACGCATGGCTGAACGTCGCCCGTGTGTGTCGACGTTGGCGCGAGGTCGCACTCGGATGTCCTCAACTCTGGACCTTCGTGACCATCGATCAACGAATACCGCTCTGGGTGTTTAACAGGTTCGACGTGCGTTCTGAAGGGCGACCTCTCCACGTCGTCGTGCACGAGGTTCATCACCACGGTGACCACTGCGGGCGTTGTGGCATGTCTGAATCTGATTCGGACGCTACCTCCCTCAACCATACTGCCGGCCTCGGGATGCTGAGACGCATTATCGACAGAACTGTGCGACTTTCTATATTCCTGGAGGACCTCCGTTATTTCGATCTTTGGGCTGCATTTGAACATGAAGCGCGTTGCCTCGAGTCCCTACGCGTCGTATCGATTGGTTCCGGCTCGCTGCACGAACCAACTAGCGGCGACATACCGGGCATTCGCATGTCGTTCATCCCAACCGCGTTGTTCACGTCGCGCACCCCAGTGCTCACATCTCTCTTTCTCAAAGGCGTCGAGTTCACCCTGGACAACACGCTCTTCTGTGCGTCGCTGCGTCATTTGGACGTGTCACGTTGTCGTATGCGAAGCAATACCGACATTGCCGTAGCCGCCGATCTCGCAGAGTTCGTTGCTTCGCTTCGTGGGATGTCCCGCCTCGAGACGATCAAGCTTGACGGGGAGGTCCCAGTTTCGGCAAGTCCTGTCATGGAGAACGAGGCTGTCGAGCTCCCGTACCTCAAGCTCTTGCAAGTGCCTCTAGAAGAGGCATTCGTGGTGGGGTTGCTTGCTTGTCTGCGCATACCACAGGCTGCCGTGAGAAATCTAACATACGTCTCCTCGCGTTGCTCCCCCCGATCCCCCCTCAACGACGCCAACGGGAATACCATCGGAGTCGATCTATTGAACCTCCTCACCGGGGTCCCTGTCTGGGCCTTGTCCTGGGAGGGCAGGCGCGTGAGCCTCAGCTATTACAACGATCCGCCACGCCAGACGCAGGTTGGGGATGTAATGGGCAACAGGGTGTTGGTTGGTTGGTCCGACGCGATGGCGGCGAGTCCCCCGCGCTTCATCATAAATTGTACGACCAACGGGCCATTCACGTCCACGCTTTTGTCCGCACTCGACCTGCGAGCTCTCCAGCTACTCTCGGTGTCCGCAGGTTACGCGCGCTACCGCGACTGGGTCGACGTCTTCGGGCACATGTCGCAGGTGGTAACACTCCGTGTCGAGGGCGATTGTGCGTTCGGCCTGGGGGCGGTCCTTGCACGCTGGAAGCGACCAGGTGAAATGGATGCACGCCTCGGTAGGGATGTAGAGGCGACCGACTCAGACGACGACTTGAGTGCCCACAACGTCAGACGTACCGAGCGGGCCGACTACGTTGGTTACGGCGAGGCTTCCGGCACAGTGGAGGAGAAAGGCTATGAAACTTGGGAGGGCTTGCCCCTCCCGCTTCCAAACCTACGCCGAATCGAGATTGTGGGCGTCGACTTCCCGCGAGAAGACTCGAAGAGTCCGTTTCGATGCAGCTCCTTCACGCCGCAACTCCGTTGGATCTTGAATAATCTTGGGGATCTGTACGGGTTCGACGCACCCGGCTTTGTGAAGGGTCTCCGAGCGCGAGTTGAGCGCGGTGCAGCACAGGTAGAGCGTGTGGACTTCGAGAGGTGTCAGTGTGCAGAAAGGGAGCGGCTGGCACCAGTGGTTGCAGCGGTGCAGGAGGTATGGTGGGAACGAAGAAGGCTGACTATGAACCACTTGGGGCCACAGGAGCCATATGAATATGAGTGCGACTCGGAGGACTTGCTGTAGTACTAGCTGCGCGTGGTACTTCTACTTACTATATATGCTTCACCGCACCCCTCCTAACTCGGAGGGCCCATCATGTGTGGTATCCTTTCTTTCCAAGAAACGGTGTTTCAGTGCATCGAACGCGCGTTGGCTCTCAGTTAGCGGCTGATGTAGCAAATGTGGCGAAATCAACTCACCGTTGCAAGCCAGCCTGAGTACTACAAGTTACTGAAAGTCGTGGCAAAACGTACATATACTAGTATATCCTCCGCGTGCACTTCCTGTCAGTACACGCGCTACTATCTGGAAACAGGCGCCTTCGGCTGCATAAGGCCTTCCTCCTGGCTCCTCAACAGGAGTCGGCGTATGACTCACAACTCATCAGCACACAACGGCGTGCGCTGTACGATGCGCTCAGTAATGCACGCAACGAAGGCAAGTTCTGGGCGATGTACAAGCAGCTCACATCCCCAAGAACAGTGCCAACCACAGTCACAGCACAACAACTGAAAGACGTCTTCGAGCCCCGCATGAACCCGCACGCGCCAACTGATGATGGCATTCGGTCAGGCCTGCGCAGACTCGACGGCCTTGTGGTCCGGTCCCTCCCAGAGCACACTGCGGACCCGTCCCCACGAAAATCATTCTCAAGACCTTTCACGGTCGATGAGGTCGCTGCGGTGAAAGCCCGTCTAGTACTCACTGGCACTGGCAAAGCGAGAGGACCGGACAATGTGAGCTACGACGATGTTCTGCGCATCCCTAATGCGGACCTCTGTCAGCTGTTCCAAGCCTGTGTGGACGCGAAAGCCTCGCCTACTGCGTGGCTGACTGCGACACTCGCGGCGGTTCAGAAGAAGGGGGCAAATCCAGCAGATCCGTCCGGATACCGGAACATCGGCCTAGAAAGCTGCCTCCTAAAGACCCTGACGCTCCTCATTGACCGCCGACTACGAGAATGGGCAGACGACAACGGAAACATTCCCCCACACCAGAACGGCTTTCGCACGGGTCACAGGACAGAGAACAACGTCTTCGTCCTCCGCACCATCATCGAACAGGCCCGCGCAGATGGGCGTACGGTCTGGGTTGCGTCGATCGACCTATCCAATGCTTTCCCATCTGTCGACCAAGATGTCATGTGGGCGAAACTACTAGATTGGGGAGCGAGCGGGCCTCTGCTTGACTGGCTCCGTATGCTGTACGAGCGGATGCGCTACGTGGTTCGTTTCAATGGCGAACTCTCCGAATTCTTTCGTGCACTAGCAGGGATACTCATTGGCGACCCCGCATCCCCTGTACTCTGGATACTCTTCTTTGCAGACTTCCGCACCCCATTCTGCGCCGAGGAGGTCCTCCTCGATGGCCTCCCCATTCCCTACCTCGCACAGGCTGATGACATCCTGCTCCTGGCGTACAGCCCTCACGCCTTACAGAGGAAGATCACGGCACTAGAGCAGTGGTGCGCCAGAAACGGCCTCCGGATCAATGTCAAGAAAAGCCTGTACATGGCCTTCGGGCCGTTGCCCCACAACCTGCCCACTGTCACCCTGTATGGTGCCACCCTACAGCTCGCAGAGACGGCGACCTACGTTGGCGTCACACTCACGACTACAGCACGCAACATATTCCAGGAACACCGTCGGCTACAGGCGTCTAAAGCAAGACGCATTGCGCACGCTTCGCTGTCTCTTGAGTCCTACATAGGCTCCATCCCTCCGGACGTGGCTAGAACCCTCTACCTCGCTCTTATCGAGCCGCATCTTCTGTCGGCTGCCTCGATCGACCTGGACGTCGATAGCACATCCCTCACGGAGCTCGAGCAGGTCCAGCTGGCTTTCATCCGAAGAGCACTACAGCTACCGGCCCACTCGTCCACGCTCACCCCCCTCCTTGACACCGGCTTATGGCCCCTGCGGTTTAGACGCGCCAGGATGGCTCTCAAGTATCTCGCCTACACGGTCGACTGCCCTGCGGCGACCGTGTCAGCAGCGATGCGTGTGGCACGCAAACTAGTCGCTGCAGGGCACCCTTCCTGGCTTAGCGACCTCCACTACGCCCTACGCAGACTGCCATCCGCTGTCTCCTTCGATCCGACCGCGCCGGCCACCAGTGCATCTGTACAGACCCTCCTACAGCACCTCGAAGTCGCACTAGTCACTCACGCATGCACCTACGTCCGACAGGCCACAAAGCTTACGGCATGGCGCGAGGCAGCCCTCGCGCTGCTGCCGGCAACGCCGTCCGTGTCCGCGCTGTTCAAACAGCGCGAATACCTGCGTGTATCCAATACGTGCGCACGCAAGGACGTAGCCCGACTCCTCTCGGGCGTGTCCCCGTGCGCGATTGAAGCATTGCGACCTCAGGGAACCCCTCGCGAACGCCGTGTCTGCCGATTCTGCAAATCCCGTGGTGTCATTGAAGACGAACACCACGTCCTCTTCGTGTGCCAGGACCCCGCGCTACAGCAGGCTCGCGACCGGTACTACACCACGGTCCTTGCCACTGACGCCAGCCTTCTGTACTTCAGACGCCGAGCGGGCGACTGGCACTTCTTCGGCACAACACTCAACAACGCAGACACTGCGGCGGCATCTGCTGTCCTCGTCACAACCGCGTTCGAGCATCTTCGAGCCACGGCACCCCTCCTCATTACAACGGAGGATGCATACCTCGCCCTCCTGCTGTTACAGCTACGGTGACTGATACCGCCGCTCGACTATGCAATCAGAGGGCACGCTCACCGTAGTAGACCATACCACAGTACAATCCCTCGCTAACATTGGGTTGCTACAGGATGGACTTCCACTCCTCCCTACGTCCTGGAGTTCGTGCATGGCGCGGCGGCACCGGGCGGGAAGCGTTGAACGCTCCGTCACGCCGCCTTGGCAATCTGCCTGCCCCCTGGTGGGGCTACCGGATGCCCCAGGCTGAACGTCCTGCCTTAGAGTACGGCTGACAGTGTGCAATGCCATAGTAAATCGCTACGACAACGGTCGGTGGGTTTTTTTTCTCGGCGCCGGGGTTTTGTTCGGCACCGTTTTTTCCCACCACATAGGACCAGTCACCGATGCGATTATTACTTACAACTAGCTCACACTGATAGTTACGGGACCACGGCGAGGGACTAGGGACAGGACATGGTCAACATTTAAGTATCAATTCCTTGGTAGACGGTAGAAGCTGAAAGGTCACGCTTAGTACAACATGTAACGTACCGCAACGCATGTGACCGTTGAGGGTAGTAGGCTCCCGTCTGCTCAAATTCATCTCCTCCTCCTCCTCCTCCTGCCACCAGGCATACCGTGTCACTCCGAGTCCTACACTGCGACTTGGTTCAAACACCGCCAAGTTCATATGCTCTTTTGCTGGACTGAACTGTCTCGAACATCCCTCGTCTAGCCTAGTTACGAGTGCTGCTTCTCTACGCCGTTATTTGATATGGCGGAGCGACATTCTGTTAACGAGGCTATCTACCATCCCATCCCACAAGCTCCGGTCGCATCCAACTCAATACCATCCGCCTCGCCAGATCCTGATATTGACGATGAGACGATACTCTCAAGCCCTCGTGCCATACATGGTCATGTTGAAATAGACTCGAGGATACGATGGATACATTTCTTGCTGGGTTGCGCCGTGCTCCTACCATGGAACGGTACGTCCTACATTTACTCCATGATACCAGAGCCTTGACTTCGGTTCAAAGCCGTCATCACCGCAACACCGTACTTCCTGTCGCGCTTGGACGGAACTTCTATGAAGAGCACATTCTCTTCATATCTATCCACTACGTTCACTGCGGCGAACTTCGGTTTCCTCGCACATGCAACAGCCACAGCGAAGAAGGTACGCTACTTGTGCCATCGAACAGGGTATGTATGCTTACCTAGAGATATAGGCGTCGAATACGCGGCGCGTGCTCTTCTCTCTTGGCTTTCTAGCCGTGCAGACCTTCTTGCTCACCATCAGCACATACGTCCACACGGCGCCAGGATGGTTCTTCGCATTCGTCCTCGCCAATGCTGTGGGTCAGGCTGCCGCAGGTTCCTACCTCCAAACCGCGGTGGTCGCTATTGCTGCGCTATTTGGCCCTTCCGCTATGCAGGCGGTCATGTCCGGGCAAGCCGCCGTTGCAGTTGCCATCAGTGGGGTACAGGTCATGAGCGCCGCAGCCTCCATTCGTGGCGCTGAACCGGGAACAACAACGCTATCGTCTGAGCCTGAAGAGCAGTCGGCGTTTGTGTTCTTCGGTCTATCGACGGCCTTCCTCATCATATGTGCTGCGGTGCATATGTGGCTTGTGAAGCTACCGGAGTACAAGGCCGTGGTATCTCAGGCGTCCGGTCGGGACCAACTTCGGTTGCAGGAAGACAGTGCACTATTGGCAGATTCCAGTGACGACCCGGAGGAGCATATACATCACAAGGGCGACGAGAAGTACCACGTTGTGCGTATCGCCAAAACCAACGTCATTTTCAATGTGGCCGTTGCGTATGTCTTCGTGGTCACTCTGGTGCGTGAATCTTTTTATACGATACGATCTATTTCCACTTATGCGACTATCTAGGCCGTATTCCCTCCTATCACGATATCGGTGACGCCCACGAACCCACTCGTCCACCCTCTGCTCTTCAGTGCCATCCACTTCCTCATGTTCAACATCGGGGACTTCGCCGGTCGTTCCATCTGTTCACTCCCCAGCCTCCACGTTTGGTCTGCGAGGCGGCTCCTTACCCTCTCCCTCTTGCGCACGCTCTTCATCCCGCTCTTCCTCATGTGCAACGTGCAATGGGCATCCGAGTCGTCCGGCGGCCCCATCATTAGCTCTGATATCGTGTTCATGACCATCGTACTGCTCTTCGGTCTGACAAACGGCTATGTGTCCAGCATGTGCATGATGGCCGCCCCCTCCTTGACGCACAACCCACGGCTGAAGGGCCGGGCCGAGGACGTGGACGTCGCGGCGACGGTTGCCAGCTTCTTCTTGGTCGGAGGCCTCGCTGTGGGAAGCATAGTGAGCTTCGGTGTGAGAGCCATTGTATGCGAATGCAATCCCTTCACGGAGTAGATTAGCGGATAGCTTGGGACGATTCTATTGCATACATTGTGTGTAGTATGTAGCTTAGTGAGATACCTATATAAGACGCAGGATAATGGCAGGACATTGGTCGGATTCACCGGGGACTCGCTCGAAGCTCGCACGTAAATACCCGCGAGCGGGACAAACAGGGTGACTATCACGTTTCGTTGGAATGTTTAGAGGGGCTGACTTGCGTCCCGTATTCCGAAGAGACAGGGTAAAGTCTCGATACCACCATCCGGTATATACCGATGCTGGCCTTTGCCTCCCTGTTTGTTGCAACGTACAAATCCCTGTGCGACGGCTAATCACGGATCACTGGGCGACGGAGGCCAGCTCCTATCAAACTAGAGCATCTCCCTCTCGCAACACAGGGTAGAGGTTTCTACTGACTGTTTGGGAGTTCAGATGACCGGTCATCGGACTGGAGCAGGTGGGAAGTACTCGCCGATATATTCCGTTACGAGACATAGGAAACGTTCCAGAGTTACACAGCATGGACAGAACAATGACGACGCGGAGATAGCAGAACTTGAGGTAATGAGTGGATGACGATCACGAAGGGGGATTTGAAGGCAGCGGCGTGGCGGGTGCCCCCGGGAGACGAGGTACGAGCTCCTTCGCCTGTACAGTTTGTCGACGCCTCCGATGCTCTGCGAGGCGGAGTGCAAATATATCGCGATGAAGTGTATACCGCTGGTGAGACGGTGTTGGAGGCGTCGGGGGCGTTGCTGGGGATAGCGATCCCGGGACTTTCTTGTCGGTCTCCTTGCTTGAGCCCTTCTCTTTCTCGCCCGAGTCGCCACTGTCCTTTCCGTCCTTAGCCTTGTCTTTCTCTTTCTCCTTCTCCTTCGCTTTCTCGGTCTTCTTCTTCTGGCGTTCTTCCCACTCCTCCTTCACTTTCGCGATTTCTTCCGGGCTGAGCCCTAGTTTCTTCGCCCCACCGGCACCCACGCCGTCATTGCTCGCGCCCACCTGACTTGCGAAGCCTGGATCCGAGAGGTGGGTATCGCAGGTGTAGATGAAGTCGACAGTATTGATAGTGGCGAGCACCGTTGTAGTCGGTTTATGGCAGATGTAGCAGGGCTTAGAAGTGCCCACCGCCTGCGCACGATCGCATTAACGCTCTCAGCTCTACAGTTCGTTCATGCAGATGCCGCACGCACACGTTTATAGTACAAATTGGTGAATGACATGATGGTGTGGAATGAGTTGGGAGCGGCGCGATAGGCTTCGAGCTTCGAGCGGGCCCTTAGTCGCGCAATATAGCCCCACGGTGAAGCAGATGACCTGTTCCCGTCCCACAGGGATCTCTTTCGCAGAGCCAGTATCTTCCGTATAGTCCCGCGGCGGCCTGCTGAGGCTTGCTCAGCAACTCAATTTCGAGCAGCTTCGGGTCCCAGGAGTGCAGCGGCGGATGAGATTGATCAAGTGATAAAGCGGGTGATCAGGAGAGCCGCCGCGACACACGCTATATCTGAGAATGACGAAGGGGAGGGCCCGGGACGAGACTCGGTCCCATTCCACGCCTCCTTTCTCTGTCCTTCTCCTCATTCTTCACCGCGACCATCACCATGTCTGACACCGCTGGAAAGGTCATCAAGTGCAAGGCTGCCGTCTGCTGGGCCGCGGGCGAGCCTCTCAAAATCGAGGAGGTCGAGGTAGCGCCCCCTCAGGCTCACGAGGTCCGCATCCGCATCCTCCACACCGGTAAGTACAAGCAGATAAAGCGACTCAAGCGAAATCAGCAAACCGAACGTCATTCGCCTAGGTATCTGCCACACCGATGAGTACACCCGCAGCGGCAAGGACCCAGAGGTGAGCTGCGCGCCCGTATATATGCTCAAGCTGTAGCCGAGATGAACGCCTTCGGCAGGGTGTCTTCCCCGTGATTCTCGGACACGAGGGTGGAGGCATTGTGAGTTGTATTCAATGATTGGCCCAAGAAGCGATATTGAGGACCCTCCAGGTCGAGTCTGTCGGCGAGGGCGTCACGAACGTCTCTGTCGGCGACCATGTCATTCCCCTTTACACCGCCGGTACGTCTTCCCGTTCGATCGGTCGGACGATTCGCTGATCTGGAGTTAGAATGCCGGGAGTGCAAGTTCTGCAAGAGCGGCAAGACCAACCTGTGTGGCTCTGGTTCGTGATCGGCGGCACGTTGAGCTCGTTGGACAGGTTCTAATAGTCTCGACCCATCCAGTTCGTGCGACCCAGGGCCAGGGTTTGATGCCCGACAAGAGCGTCCGCTTCACCTGCAAGGGCCAGCCCATCTTCCACTTCGTAAGACAACTTCAATCCTTTACTGACCCATGATCGCTCACGAAACGGTCTAGATGGGTACCTCCACGTTCTCTCAGTACACGGTAGTTGCAGACGTGTCTGTTGTGGCTGTTAACCCCAAGGCCCCTCTCGACCGTGTCTGTCTCCTCGGCTGTGGTATCACCACTGCGTGGGGTGCTGTTGTCAAGCAGCCTGGCATCAGTACGTCTCTATCGCCTGTCACCTCCCGGTCTCCTAAGCTCACGCCGTGAATGCAGAGGGCTCTTCCGTCGCCGTGTTCGGCTGCGGTGCCATCGGCCTCGGTGTCATTGCAACCTCCCAGCTCGTCGGTGCGTCTCGCATCATCGCCGTCGACACCAACCCCGGCAAGGAGTCATGGGCTCGCAAGTTTGGTGCGACCGACTTCGTGAACCCTACGACGCTCCCCGAGGGCAAGAAGATCCAGGAGTTCCTCGTCGAGATCACCGACGGCGGTCTTGACTACACCTTCGACTGCACGGGCAACGTTCGTTCTTGCTACCTCTCGTTGAGAGGCATTTAGTTGACAAGTCGAGATATAGGTCCACGTTATGCGTGCTGCCCTCGAGGCGTGCCACAAGGGCTGGGGTGTCAGCACCATCATCGGTGTCGCTGCCGCCGGCCAGGAGATCTCCACCCGTCCGTAAGTGTCGCGATCGGTTCTACGCAGCATGACCACGACGTTGACACATCATATATAGGTTCCAGCTTGTCACCGGTCGCACTTGGCGCGGGACTGCCTTCGGTGGTGTCAAGGGTCGCACTGAGCTCCCTGGCCTCGTCGAGGGTAAGCTTGGGCCTCCACTAATGCACGCACATTCGCTCACAGTCGTCACGCAGATTACCTCCAGGGCAAGGTTAAGGTCGACGAGTACGTCACTCACCACCGCACCCTTGCTGAGATCAACGAGGGCTTCCACGATATGCATGTGAGTATATGCGCCCCTTCAGCCTGAATGAGCCACTGACTATGTGTTTAGGCTGGCGACTGCATTCGCTGCGTTGTCGACATGTCGTGAGCGGCGACGTGACGTCCCCACGGACATAATTTGTACTTCTGGGGGTATGATTGAAGTAGAAGGATTGAACGAAAGGTGTATTAGGAGGAACAGAAGAACCAGCACTGTATCACTTACGTTTCTCAAATATGACTTGTGTACGTTTGAGCAGAACATACTGTAAGGTTCGAACAGCATACGGTTCAGCGTCATGATCCAGCCCAGGCGTAATATTCGTTAGACGTCAGGTACAGAAGAAGCAGAGGACAACAAGATGTACAGTAATAATATTACACAGCCCGATCTACCATATGTCGCACCGCGCCCTGGTGCCCAAGGATCGCCTTCCACAGTCCGCGAAGGGCGTTTATGACCTCCTTCCGGCGCATGCCGCTCCTGCGCCAGCCGGCCTTGAACACGGCGAGGAAGCAGAGCACGAACGAGATGTCGAGGAACAGTCGCCGTATGACGACAAATGCGGGCGAGCGGTTCTCGCTGCTCGCAAGGAATGCCACGAGCTGGCGGAAGAGAGTGAAGATTCGCGCCAGTGGGCGGAGCACGAGGGACCACATGCCCATGTCATCGATGTCCCACCTGATGACATCTTGCCGGCCGCCCAGTGGTGATCCACGTCCTGCGATAAGACCTGGAGAGCGGGGTCCTGAAGGAGACAGGGAGGAAGTCGAGTGGTGCAGGAGTCCTTCAAGCGTCTCCAATCTTTCGGTGATCGCGGCGAGGTGAACCTGGACGCTTTCTACGGCGCGTTCAAGGAGGGGTAGAGACGCAGGGCGCGGTGGTGCCCCGGCGGAGAGTGAATAGGGACGGTATTGGGGCTGGCTTGGTGGGCGGTAGCCAACCCGCGCGTACCCTTGTGAAGAGGTACCAGGATCCGTAGGTGGCGAGCGGGGTATTTGATCAGGATAAGAGACTGACGTGGTCGGATAGGCAGAGGTGGGTATCGACGTCGCGGACTCTGCGAACGCAGACTGGGTCTGGAAACCAGGATGGGGTTGGGCGGCCGGTACTGCCATGGGCATGGGTGGGGACGATGGCGCAAGCAGAGAGCCAGCCATAGGGGTGCGGTATCGGCGTGAGGAGAGGGAAGACTGGGGTCGTTGGAATTGACCTGGGATTTGCTGTGACGCCACGATCGCTTCGGGGACAACGTCTGCGGCCTCGCCTTCTTCATCGGTGGTGCTCTCGTCGGTCTCGGATTCGAGCATATCGGCGCCTTCGGGCTGTGGTGGGTGTGGCGCGCGAGCTTGTGTTGTCATGTATTCAGAAGGCCGTTGGGGAATCACAGGTAATTCGTCGGAGGCCGATGAGCCTGACGAGGTGGATCTCGGTGGTTTGGAAGAGACACCTAGGATATCCGATATATGAGTAATTGAGGGGACAAGCAACATGCGTTGAGGTGCCCACCGCTCATGACCAGATTTGAAGGATCGCCGTTATACGATTCCAACTCCCGCACTAAATCCCTTGCCACAGTCTTGTCGGGATACTTCCGTAAGACCTGTTGCCCCGAGTTGTATTGGGTTACATCACTGCACGAACTGGATGCGCGCTGACCTTCATCAATGCCTCCACATACAGCCATTTCGCCTCATATGGGTCAAGGTCCTTGTGTTTCGCCCATGCATCCCTGTAGCACGTGAGCATGTGATTCCGGGCACAAAGATACGAGTGGCTCCTCGCTCACCATTTGGCCCTCCCCAGCATATCCCAGACACTGGGGCGAGGTCCTTGGACATTGCCGACAGTAGCTGATGAGTTATAGGGTTGATATCATAGTCAGAACTGGCGGCTTTCGGTGGGTAGTGAAGAAGACAGGGAATCACCTTGTTTGTACAAGCTGTGGCCTGGTCAGTACTCAAATATATGCATGAAATGAGCAAAACGCACCTGTACATGTTCAGCTTGTCCTCATAACCCGTCTGAATGGGCCCTGTCTTCGGGAGGCTCTGCACAATCTCGACGGCACGGTCGAATTGTGCGTCAATGAGCTGGCGAGAGTCCATGTCCATCTTGCACAAATCTGCAAGTTCAGAGGACTATAGCCCAGCGATTGCCACCTCAGACGATGAGAGTGGTAAGAGTAAGTGTGGTGTGGTTTAGCAAGAGGAGGATTGAACCGCTGGGGAAGTCGTATGACGAGGTCGGGACGGTAAGTGACAGAAGCCGCCACAGCGGATGAGTTGCCGCATTGGGCCGGCGTTCTCACGTATGTTTGCCAGTTTCAATAACACGCACATCTCTCGCACGTTCTGCGCAATCATCACACGAGCAGGCGGCTGCATCCACGCAGCCATGAACCGAAGGGATACCGTTGACACAGAAGCGTTTAAGACCTTCAGGCTGTTCTGTACAATTTCGCCTATTGGGAAGACAACAGCGCTGAGCCCAAGGAAAAGTCAAACAGCGCAGTTCACGGTTTATGACCAAATGGTGTGCCAGAGTAAGATTATAAGAGTGATGTACAATGAGCGGAATGGGGGCGGACGCAGTGGTGTAGAGGTATCATGATGAAAGCTTGGGTAGAGGCTTGAAACCCGGGTTCACTCGAGACTCCCCGACGGCCCATCTGTACTTCAGTCCTCCAGGAATCTTTTCGTCCCGTTCGCTCACGCGTTTTCCTGGATAGTTGGAAGAGCACGTCAAGCGTGAGTGTTGAGCGCCGCGAGCACGACTGTGTTGCATACCTTTCCAGACGAGTACACCCCATGCCTTCCCATGCTTGCCTTCACACTTCAGCTTTGTCCGAGTGACCTCCCAGTAACTCCCCTCAATCCCCTTGGCGCCCCACCGTGTCTGATAGACTCTTTGCCCAATGCCATCTTGGGGGTAACGCGATAGAACCTCGTAGAGGTTGCCGGGTCGCGTGGAAAGCGAAGGCGGAAGTTGTGAGGGGAGGAGTTTGCGCAAAGCGGCCTGCACAGTTGTCGCCATTGCGGTGTGTGAGGCTTGAAGACCCGAGGCTGCTGCGATGTCCTAAAAGGGTGTGTATCCCAGATGTGGGCGGTGAATGAGGAGGACAGCGAGCGAGGTAGGTGGTGAGGTGGTGGACGCGGAAAGACCGTCAATCCCCAATCCGGAAATTTGGATCTCGACCACTGTGGCGGCAGCGGCAATTCGGCGCGCACGCTCACCTCAGTCTCCCACCACCATCCCTATGCTCGGTTTTCGACGATGTCTCCAGTCGACGCTCGTGCGATCTAGTAGCAGACTTCGTAGGCAATTGAAGTCTACCCTGGCGGAGGTCGACGCGAATGGCATTCCCCTCAAACCGACGTGGTCGGTAAACGAGCTGCTGTCGTCTTACCCTCGCCCGACGATCACACCAGCCACGCTCAAGCGACTGCATGAGCTGTCCGCTTTACTTCCACCAGAGGAGGGTACGCCGGAGCATACAAGGCTCACAGAAGAAGTGGAGGATCTTGTCAAACTTGTGGAGGCCGTTAAGCTCGTCGACGTCGGAGAAGTGGCCGAAGATGGGGTCCCCGACGGCCGCATCTGGGCGAAGGGAGAGGGTATCAACCTAGACACGGTGCCTCATGACGATGCCGTGGACTCGGAGGCTGCTAGCGGCCGTGCCTTGCTCGCACATGCGTCGCGCACCATGGACGGACTTTACGTTGTCGAAGCGGACAAGCCTCGGAATTGAGCAGACGTCGCGGCGGAGGTACGACCACATGTACCGAGAGCTGTTCTTAGAGTTGAGCTAAGATAATGATAACCAGACATCTCTCTACCAAAGGACGCGCTGCCATTGAGGTTCCACGTACCGTCTCACCGGTTCTGTGCCGACTCCGCGGAGACCTTGCGTTCTCTATATGCAGTCTATCTACTGGTCACCCTCAGAAATGATAGCATCCCGCACTATACTCTTCAATACAAGACTGTAAGTGTGCCCTGTTGAATATCGTTCTATGCTGGATGAACGTCTCCTTTGACGACCTCCCAGTGTACCTTCGTAGCCCATGATATGCATTGAGTCTGTGCAGGACCTACCGTCGTACCTCTCATCCGACATGAATCGGACTACATAACGTCGCAGAAGTTGCCTGGCCACCGTTTGGACAGACTAGGCTCACGCCGACCCCGGTTTGGCTTACTCCTCTCACGAACCGCGAGAACAACAGCCTACACTCGTGACAAGACGCATGAGGCTGCAGGTCTTCTTCGACCTGGAAAAGCGTGTCATGACCCTGTTCAGCGCCTCGATACAAGAATACTAGCAGCTCAAAGTACTGTCTAATAGGCTCATGTGGCCCCCGGAGTCTGTCCTTGCAGGACCACGTCATGATACCACCTTCGCTCGGACAATCATTGGACGAGTGCCCGCTTCCAATCCGTCGCTACTTGTTCAGTCTGACGCTGCGATACGGCGATTTCGATAGCAATGCCAGCTGGCATGAGCAGGATAAACGGACGGCTACTCTGGGTATAAATGTGGACGCACGGCGTCCTCCTCTGCGTAGACTCACCAGTATCTCCAGACCTCAGGGCCAGTCTTGCCGATCGCTATGCTGCCTTCCACAGTGGCCTTCGTTTTGCTATCATGTGTCTCAGCGGTGTTGGGTGGACCAGCAATGACTACCAGGTAGGCCGGCCTATTGGTGACCAACCGTCTTCTTGCTGACCGCCTCCACGCAGGACCTGTGGGACGGTAATATCTGAAGAGAAGCTCCTCGCCCACGAGCTTCACTTCCAAGCCAACAAAATTGCCAAGGATGTGACGTCCAACACAACCTCGCCTGTCAGCGTGAACCTCTACTGGCATGTCGTTAGCCAGGTATGTGTATTGTGTCGATGTGCTACTAAGGTGGCGACGCTGAAATATCAGGATTTTCCCGCAGGACACTACTCTCGAAGGCGGAAATATCCCGCACGTACTCCCGATCCATCCTTCTCAATCTCAAATAACCTTGTAATGATCACGCAGAGACTCGATGATCGCGGACCAGATATCTGTACTCAATGAGGACTACGCTCCCTCGGGTATACAGTTTGTTCTCCAAGGGACGACTCGCACGACCAATTGGTACTGGTTTAACGAAGCCGGCCCCAACTCGGATGCGCAGAACCAAATGAAGCAACAGGTATTTGGGCATGTCAACACCAAGTAGATTTTCGCCGCTCATCTTCGACCAATAGCTCCGGCAGGGAGGTGCCGCCGACTTCAACGTCTACACCGTTGGGTAAGTGTGCATGGCAGGCAACTGTTTTGTGAAGCTGACGGCTGTGCTACAACCAGCTTCACCGATTCCGCCTTCCTCGGTCTGCTCGGGTACTCGACGTTCCCAGCGGATTATGCAGGAGATACAACGGACGATGGGTCTGTCATACTCTTCTCGTCGCTCCCTGGAGGCAGCACGCCGAACTTCAACGAAGGCAAGGTATGTACATACAATATCCATGCTCGACATGCATCCACTGATGGTCATGAATGGGTAGACCTTGACTCATGAGGCCGGTCATTGGGTTGGCTTGTACCACACGTTCCAGGGAGGTTGCGACGGAACGGGGGACATGGTTGACGACACTCCTGCCGAAGCGTCCCCTGCCAGCGGATGCCCAACCGGTCGCGACACGTGTACGAGCGCGGGTGTTGATCCAATCCATAACTACATGGACTACTCTGACGATAGGTGATTGGAACCTTGCTTGTTGTTTAACATAGTGCTTACTGACCATCGCGATAGCTGCATGAACCAGTTCACACCCGGCCAAAGTGCTCGCATGGCCGACCAGCTCCGCACCTACCGAGGCATCGACATATGAGCACACTAGATCATGCCCATACCTTTGCCGCTAGCGACGAGATATCGTGTCCGTAACACTTGTACCGTTGTTTACCGCGTTGTCCCAATGTCTAGTTGACCATGCGCTTGCTGTTCGGCGAGTGTGTTATGCCATCGCATGTGAGTCGAGATCATCCTTCCGGCGGTTCCTTTGCGGTGATGCTCAGAGCAGGCTCCGAAGCACCTGAGGCATATTGCTCTTCCTCAGTAGGCGCTCCTGTCAACGCCCTGTCGTGGATTCGATACGGCGCGTCCCAGTTACCGACGCGCCATGAGGCGTGCTCTTGGCATCACCTGCTATCTACTCTGCGTTCGGGTTTGCGCCGTCGACCGTCGTGATAAGATGAAGCACCAGATGGTCCCAATGCTTGGTAGAGAACCATGGGATCCTCGACAGTTACCAGCAAACGATTCATCGTCGCGAAGCCAGTGCGAGACGCTCTGCGAAGCGTCATGTGCTGCGCTCCCCGATGTGTGATACATCGCCTCGTTGCGTTCTCCGTCAGTTTCCGTCATGCTACCAGTCGGTGTAGCATCTGCTGTTCCCGAAGCAGCCATGCGGTAGCCCGAGGTCATGCAGCTTCGCGATAGACAGGAAGTCTTGGCAGTGAATCGCTCCCTATAGCAATGGTCTGTATGCATGCAGAGTGTTGGTAGGCAAGCGGCAGCAGGACAGGTATATAAGGGGAATGAGGGCTGCATATTCTTTCACTAGGCAGCGGCCGTCGTCCTCGTTTGTTCTACCTGTGTGTCCAATATGTTCAAGGTTTCCGCCTTCGCGCTGCTCCTCACTGCCGCCACCGCCGTGCTAGGCACCCCGGTCACCAACCACACCATCACCGGGAGGTGAGCAGTAGACCCTCTGTCTATCTCATTGCTTCGTTCTAACGACCCTCCTATATTGCAGGACATGTGGTAGCACCGTCACCGAGGAGAAGATGCGGGCGAACGAGGCGCACTTCCTTGCGAACATGGTGCCGCCGCCTGCCTTCAAGACTGAGGCCGCGGCGGCGGCAACAGTCTCGGTCTACTTCCATGTCATCAGCAAGGATTCCACCGCCCAAGGTGGTAACATCCCGTACGTACCTTTACCTCTGAGAAGGGGCTGCCTCGCTGATATATATACTTGGGCTCTCTAGCGACTCGATGATCGCCGACCAGATATCCGTCCTCAACGAGGACTACGCGCCCTCCGGCCTCTCCTTCGTCCTGGCGGGCACGACGCGCACCGTCAACTCGCAGTGGTTCAACCAGGTCGGGCCCGACTCGTCGCTGCAGACGACGATGAAGCGCCAGCTGCGCACTGGCGGGGCCGCCGCGCTGAACGTATACACCGTCGGGTTCGTCTCTGGATCGGGCGAGGGCCTGCTCGGGTACTCGACCTTCCCGTCTGACTACTCGGGCAACCCGACCGACGACGGCTGCGTTATCCTCTTCTCGTCTCTGCCCGGTGGCAGCACGGACCGCTTTAACGAGGGCAAGGTGGGCAACCTCCGATCCGTCTCTTCTGGTCGAGGATAGTCACTGACGACGTCCCCATCCATATAGACCCTGACGCATGAGGCAGGCCACTGGGTTGGTCTGTACCACACTTTCCAAGGCGGGTGCAGCGGCTCCGGCGATTCGGTCTCCGACACGCCTCCGGAGGCATCGCCCGCTAGCGGTTGCCCCACTAACCGCGACACCTGCAGCGGCGGGGGTGTTGACCCCATCCACAACTACATGGATTACTCTGACGATAGGTATGGCTTCTTTCACGCATCTGGGAGGTAGCCACCTTGCTGATTTTCTGTGGACAGCTGCATGAACCAGTTTACCGCAGGCCAGAGCTCGCGCATGGCGGCGCAGCTTCGCACTTACCGCGGTATCAACATTTGAAGACGTATTCAGGGTTCAAGAAGGCCGTGATGATCTCTATCAAGCGTGCAATAAAGTGTAGTAGTACAAACAGATGCGATGACTATGAATGGTGACCATCAATGCTGTATACCGACAACCCAGCAGCGGTATTGGTATGCAATGTGAGCTCGGCACAGTGTTTTGCGTGATGCAGCATAGCTGCTTGAGGTAATGATCCAACATGCATGATGCATGGCGGCCACAAGGGGTCTAGAGTGCGGTGTGTCCACCAGTTGAGCCAAATCCTCCCGCCCCGCGCAGTGTCTCGTCAAGGTCCTGCCGGAGCGAATGAGCAGCAAATAAAAAGTACAGAACGTCGAGCCCATACCTGAACCTCGACCACGTCTGGCGTCACGATACGCTCGAGGATGAGCTGTGCAATGCGATCACCCTCGTTGACTGAAAAATGCATGAGCACAGAGATTCTGTCCAGTGGCGTTGACAATGTCGTCCATCACTCACCGGTGAAGTCCTGGTCCGAGAGGTTGAAGAGAAGGACGAAAACAATGCCTCTGTAGTCGGCATCGATGACACCAGCTCCGGTGTCGATCATGAACTTGGACGCTAAAACACTATATAAACAATCGAACGGATCTGTAGAGAACTTTGTGCCACTTACCGAGGCCACTGCGAGGCGCGACACGTCCGTATGTACCCGCTGGAACGGCGACAGATATCTGAGTGTCAACTAGGGCCTTGCCGTGCGCGGGGATAACCTTGGTTTCCGCGCTGTAAAAGATTCACTACGTAGTCACACATATTGTAACATGAGCACGTACCTGTAGAGATCGTAACCGGCAGCAAGTGCAGAGCCACGCGTAGGGAGCCTTGCCTTCTCAGAGTGACGCTTGATGAGGAGGCCAGCGACGGGCGCGACGTCAGACTTGTCGTTCTCAGCAGGGGACATCTTGCGTTTCTTAAGCTGAGGATCAGTCATGGGCGTAGGTGAGATGGAATGGCGAGACAGAGACACGACCGAGGAGAATGAAAGGCGATTGAGACACGGACGCGTTGCGGAGTCCCAAACCGTGTCATCTCCGTCCACACACGGTCACGCGTATCTCACGCGCCTCCTTGGCTCTGCACCACGATCACGCTAGTAGCTATCGTCATGCTCTTCCAGCTGCTCTCCCCTTGACATCTGCGTTCAACTTTGCACGAAGACGCGCTGCTATACGCAATACCATGCCATTTTCCGTACCAGGCGGGCAATTGCCGTTGACGGCTTTCTTTGGCTCACGATCCGCTCAATCGAGCAGTCGACCTGGAAAGAACAAGGGAGACAAATCCTCTCGGAAACGCGCGAGCTCTCCTGATCGGAGAGAAACCACGGAGGCTCCCCTCAAGAAGCGTAAACATAAGGAAAACTCCGTCCCCTCCGGGAAGAAGAGCCCTCAGGTCTCGGGGCTCGAGAAACGCGGCAGTAGTTCCCGTATAGAGGACAACGAGACTGTACACCAGGGATCCCCTCGAGAATATAGACAGGCTCATGCACTCTCATCCGTCAATCCCAGCACACCTATCAATGGCCCTCCAGCCACACCCGAGGGACAAGGCCGGATGCATCGTCCTCTTGCGGCTGCTTCCCTTCCATCACCTCCACTCACCGCTCCAACTATGAAGCGGCCTAGAAAGACCCACAATCGGTTAGAGGAACATGGGCGGGACAGCGCGAGTCCACCTCATACCACCTTGTCATCTGAAGGTCCAAGTGGCGAAAACAATGGTACTATTTGCGTCTGAGGAGGCTCGTCTCTTTCTAACCTCACCCTTGTTCCCTAGTACTCTTGGGCTCTAGTACCATCGCGCAGGTGGTGGGGAACAAGGATGCCATTGTATTGCGCTCTCCTCAAAGGAGCGGGAATACGTCCATGCCGCCTCCCTCTCTGCCGCCTAGACCATCGTCGTCGACCATGCCGGCTCGGACAGTTCCCCGTTCTCCGCGCTCCTCGTCTTCAGATAGATGGGTTCCTTCATCTCAGACGCAGGAGTTGTCAATATCGCCACCGAAGAAGCCGAGGACCGTGGGCATGTCTTCGATAGTACCGCATACACCTGAGGATCACGGTACTCAGGTCATCCCCAGTTCACAGAGCAATGAGAGGGAACTCCAGATGCCAGAGGCTTTCTCCCCGACTCGTGCTCCGGGCATCGCGACTCCTGCATCTCCGCTGGAAGCGAACAGTCTGCCTACATCTCCGTTACTGCCGGAACGCGATGACGATCCAGATCCTCTCGAGACTGAGTTCAAGGCTGGATTGCCTCGCCACGAGGTAGTAGAGAGTTCTCAAAGTCAGTACGAGAACGAGATCTCGTCGGAATGGGCGGACGTCATGGCTGCGCGGAAAGCCAATCTCTCAGGGCCTCGGTATGTTCTGCTATTGGCGGGATCATGAGTAGGAAAACTGAAGCCTCTATAGTGACTCGCAGGAAGACGACAAGGATATGGTACCTTCATCCCCTACTCGTCCGATTCGGTCGCAGGACTATGACGCGAATGACGAATATTCACAATCGCAAGACGCATGCTCAGAGCCGTCCACGTTCGGGCCATCAGGTCCCCACACCTCTCCTCTCCGCCCTGTCTCGCAATACACAGACTCAACGGACTCATACAATCCCACGCCATACCCGATTACCCCGTCTCAGGTGCGGCGGTTCGTGAATATGTTCGAGAACCGCGACGAGTCCGGGAACGAGCTACCAGGGTTTGAAGAGGACGATCGCTCACGCTCAGTCTCTCCCTCGCCCACGTCTCGACGTACGCCACGGAATAGAGCAACCTCTTCTCCTCGATCATATACACTCGAAGATACGTCGCTTCGTGCGGGAATACGCGCCGGGGCGACTCGAGAAACTGGTAGACACGATGGTCCGGATCGTAATGATCCAGACCTTAGCTCTTCATCGCAAGATTATCCGATGCCTGTCCAGGACCTCCTTCGCATATTCGAAGACAGGCACACTTCTTCTTGACATCACTTGGCCATACTCCTTTCCACACGTCCACATGCTGTTACTATTACTGTACATCAAAAGTATTGGTTCGCGGGTGTACCATACAGATTCTTGCATCCGGATTCGGTAGACATATGCGATCTTTCTTCTGTTGCTGACGTGCGACAATTTGTCCTCTGTCAGCCTTCTGATCGCTGCACGAACTACGTATAACAAGGCCCAGACCTGACTGCCATATAGAAGTCCCAAGGGGTACAGACCGCACCCGCGGAGGCGAACATGAGGATGTCCCATGTCAGCCGCACGAGGGGTTTACTCACGTAAATCACGCCCCTCTGAGCCGCACTATTCACTTGCCCCACATTTGCACGTACGTTCTGCGCCCTCTACACTCTTCTGATCTGGCAAGCCATTCCCTGTTCTCGACCGAGCTCCTACTGCGCAATGTCCGTGATCGGCGACCGCGAGGCAAAGAAGCTGGAGAAGCTCATGGCCAAGGAGGCCAAGGTGGAGGAGCAGAACATCAAACACGCCCTCAAGGACGTGAAGAAGGCGGAAAAGGCGGTGAAGAAGAGCGTGAAGGTACGGCCATCAGACTATACCCTCTTCGGACTGATACTCACCAAGGAGGCGTTACGGCAGGCGGTCGAGAAAGCAGAGAAGCAGAAAGCGAAGGCGATGAAGCAGGAGCACTCGACTGCGAAGGGGCTGATCAAGGCAAAGCATAAGCACGCCGACGTCTTGGAGAAAGAAGCGAAGATCGAGGAGCGTCTCGCAGTACGCGCTCGTCCCATGCCCCGTCTTCACCGCAGTAGGCTGACTGTATGGACGGGTCAACGTGACTGCAGGAGACGCGCGACAAGGAAGCATCCACCGACCGAAGCGTGCAGCAGCTTCATGCAGACCTCGATAACCTGCAGGTGTCCATCACCGGCAACGCCGTGAGTTTGACCTTGTACGTCCCGACGAAGATCGTATTGACGGACGAGATCCGCCGGTAACTGCCCCATCAGAAGGAACGCGATACACGCCTGGCAGAAGTGTATGCTCATTGTGGCCAGGCTGAGGGAGCCCCGACGTCCGCGCAGCTTGCACATCTATGAGATTAGGTTCAGATCTGCTTGTGGACTGGGTAGCGGGGGTTCGTTTCTAGGGCTTGTATCAGTACGGGTTTATGGGTTCTCTCAACGGGGGTTAGTTGGTCGACGTGTAGATTTGACTCTTATGAATCTTACGCAGTAGCGCTTGATTGATACCACTCGCCTGGTGACCGGACTTCAGAGATGATGCAGGGTAGGGGACTGCTCCGTCTGTCCAATCGGTGCTGTCCGGGGGATCGATTGAGTCACTGCAGGGCAAACTTCAACATACCTGTTGTGGAGGCGTGATGACTAAAGTCCGAGCAAAAATAACGATGGAGCAGAGACGCAAGATTGAGATACAGATGGTGGACTGAAGGGGGAGAATATAGCTAGGCACTGCGATACTGAGCCTTACCGTATGAGCTGCTCGAGGGCCCCAAGTACTGGAAAAGCGGGAAACGCCCATATCAGCACAGCCACGAGAGGTTGTTTGGCTTTGTTGCCCAACGCCTTCTTCCCTCATCATTTTGGCTCTCCTGCACAATGCCGACCACCGATCCTCGTTTTGCTGCCCTCGCAGACCCAGAGTTCGCACAAGAGGCGAACGGCGGTCCTTCTGGCTCTCACAATCACGATGACGAGAACGACACTCGTTCTGGTTCTGAAGAGAATGACCACTCGGACGCGGAGGAGGGCAGCCAGTCCGGTTCTGAAGAGGAGGATGAAGACGAGCAACACGAAGAGGATGATGAGCATAACGAGCGGAGGGGCTTAGGCAGAGGGATGGACCCAAGCGGATTCGCAGGTCCTTCAGAGAAGATCGTCAAGCCTCTCACTCCTGAGGCACTTGCGGCGTTCAAGGCGGCCCAGGAGAAGGCGGGTGTCGTCTATATCTCCAGAATACCTCCAGGTATGCAACCCGCAAAGGTTCGGCATCTCATGAGTGCGTACGGAGAGGTTGGAAGGGTATACTTGCAGCAAGAAGGTGTGTGATACGTTCCGCGTACTCCCTATCTCGAACTAACGCGTTTTTCAGATCCCAAGCGAGCGTACCTACGACGAAAGTACACATCGACGAAGAAACCGCACTTCACAGAAGGATGGGTTGAGTTCAAGGACAAGCGAGTTGCACGGTCAGTCGCGGAGATGCTCAATGCGCAGCCCATCGGAGGCAAGAAGGGCTCTAGGTGGCGGGACGACGTGTGGACGATGAAGTACCTACCCAAGTTCAAATGGCACATGCTTACCGAACAGATTGGTGAGCCTCATTCACTCCTATGGTATGCTCTGCTGTGACTGAACCCTTCTGCTCTTGCAGCCCATGAAGCCGCGGTGCACCAGGCTCAGCTGCGCGTGGAGCTTTCCCAGTCGCGGAAGGAGCAACGCGAGTATTTGAAGAACGTGGAGCTTGCCCGTGTGCTCGACAAACGCGCTGAGCGCAAACGCAAGACGCAGGATTCTGAGGAGGGTGCACAAGCGGAGCCAAGACCACCAAAAGTTCAGAAACGGGACGAGACTTATACGAAGCAGGCAGCCAAGGAGAAGCGGAGAAAGCCCAAGCCCGTCGAACCTAGGGCGGATGCGGAGGCACAGCTCAATTCGGTGCTTGGTAGTATATTTTAGACACGAGTTCCTGTATAGATTCTATGCTGCGATTCTCAAGTCTGGAATGCAATCATGAAGAAGGCGTTGTATAGACTCATGGAGGGGATTGCATGGATGACAAATGCGCGTCTCACACCGTGATTCGGGCGGAGCTTGAAAGCGGGGCAGGAGGACGCGGAAGCGCTGCTCGTTGTTGGACAGCGCGAACACAGTGAGCTTGCCTCAGCGAGCACTGACAACCCGGTGCTCGTCGTCGTGTCGCTATCTCAAGAGGTCTGTGCTTCCATCATGCTCGACTCCTCTCTTATAACCGCTTTCATGATCAGTCTTCGCTCAACCGCTTCTCTTTTCTCTCTCTCTTCAGCTTCTATCCTCTGAACATGTCGTCTTGGTCTTCTGCTTATCCTCCTCCCCCGCCTCGCGGGCGGTCGCGTTCTCGTTCTCCTTACCGTGGAGGGTATCCTAGGTCGGCATACCCGGACGCGCAATACCCTGCAGACCCGTACAGGGCTGATTGGGAAGCGTACGATAGGGACAGGGCATGGGCCAGTTACGAGCGGGAGAGAGCCGCATATGATTATGGGAGACGTGGTCGCAGTCGTAGCCCTCCTGGCGATGAAGGTGCGTGACGTACCTTCTCATTCGCTCTTTGTGGTTGCTGAGCTTCGCGTCCTTGTAGGTGCCAGGAAGCGCCGTCGTTCATTGTCACCCTGGGAGCGGGACCGGTACGAGCCTAGGCCCAGATACAGTGATGACTACGGTATGTTCCTCTAGTGGTGTGCTTGCATCAGTTACCCATGGCGCTGCAGATGCCCACTCTCGAGGTTACGGGTACGACCGCGGACAGTATCCACCACCGCCACCGTACGGTTCAAGCCGCCGAGGCCCTCCTGACCCGCATACCTTTGATTACCCAGCTACTTTGAAGCAGTACGCGGAGTGGTTCCGGTACTATCATCCTCAGCAGGCTATGGAGGAGGACAATGCAGATAAGGCTGCGGAGCAAGAGGCGGGGGATGGTAGCAAGCCTCGCAACGGCATCCGGTCTCGGTGGGAGAAGTATAAGAAGGAATTTGCCGCACAGCAGGTAGGCGTCACTTTGAAGTCCGAGTCGCCATGTCTAACACGTACATGTAGCTCCAACGCATGTTCGACCACCACCGGAAGTCGCCCTGGTTCGCTGAGAAATACGACCCAGCTCCTGAATTCCAGGCCATGCGCACACGTGTGAGGAAGATCGGCTGGCGTGGGAGGATGGACGCATTCGTCCTCGACCTCGAGTCTGGCAAGTTCGACCCGGACTTAAGCGAGCCAGCGCCTGAGAGTGCTTCGGCGAAGGAGAATGCCAACGGCGATGCGACCACCAACGGTGCCGGCAACGAGGCAAACGCAGGCGCCACAGAGGAGGCCAAGCCTGTTGCATCCAATGCAGGCGAGGACGAGATGCAGTTCAATGTGGAGCCCGAGGAAGACGGCGGAGACAACGATGGGAACCGTGGTACGGACCGGAACAAGCGCCCTCCTGCCAATCGCGGGGAAGAGGTTGCCGTTCCTCCTGAGGGCAACCAAGTCATGATTCGGACCATCCCTCCTGACATTGGACGTGCGAAGCTCGAGGAGGTACGTTTCAATGGTGGCGGTGGTATAACGGACAATATGCTGACATACAAACGAAGTTCATCAGCAAGCTACCCGGCTTCATATATCTTGCGCTCGGCGACCCGCTGCAAAAGCGAAACTATTACCGTGCCGGCTGGATCAAGTTCACTGATGACGCGGACATGCCCACGATCATGGCCGAGTTGTCGGAGAAGAAGGTAAGGCGGCGTCTGCGATCCTTTGTCGAATGAGTACTGATAACGTACCCATGGTAGATTGAGGGGTTCAAGTTACATGTCGCTCACATCACCAAGCCGTTCGTGACCCGAGTTCGCTACACGCCGGAAGTGGCGAGTAAGCCCGATCGCATGGCTAAAGACCTGGAGAACGCGAAGAAGCTTGCCGCCATCATGGAAGAGGAATACATGAGACTTGTCAGGGCGAAGTTGGACGAGAAGCCGTCAAAGGAGAGCGAACCCTCCAACAACGCGGAAGGCGACAAGCCTGAGGCACCGAACGAAGATGCTACCATGCGTGACTCTACTGCTGATACCGAAGACCCTGAACCTAGGGAGATGGGCAGCGAGGCTGTTGAAAGGCGCATCGAGAAGGTTTTGGCAGATCTCCAAGAACAGGGTCTTGTTGATACCAGCGACGAGAAGGCCTTGGAAGCAAAGAGGGTATGTTTCTAGTACTGAATGCGTGGACTTGGCTAACGACTCTCAACCTCAGACGGTGATAGCGTTGGACTTGTATCTGGCCTATCTTCGAGCTGCCTTCAACACATGCTACTATTGCGCAGTTGTTACAGACCATGTAGAGGAATTGCAGCGGAAGTGTGTGAAGCACTTGAGAAAGCCCATGTCGAAGATGCTGCTCCAAGAGGTGCAGGCTGAGGCGCAAAAGGCTGAGAAAGACACCAAGGCTGAGGATGGAAACGACACAGCGAAGGAGAAGGAGGCTACTATCAAGGAAAAGCCAGCGGAGAATCGCGATTGGAAGCGCAATGGTACCGTTTCTGTGATCTCGCTTTGCGCACGTAGGCTAACGTTTGTCTAGACGAGCGCTGGCTCGAGTGGCTTGACTCCAAGGTAGCTCTGTTGATCAACCGTGACGGTGTCGATCCTCGTGACTATGGCGGCAAAAGTTATGAGGAGTGAGTGTCATGATATTCATTGTGAACGAGTTACAGTACTCAATTGTTGCAGGGAGTTGTCTCGTGCGTGTGAGCAATACATCAAGCAAGAGGATGAGGGCAAGTTCCGTTGCAAGACATGCCAGAAGCTCTTCAAAGCTACGTCCTTCGTGGAGAAGCACATCGCCAACAAGCACTCCGACCTCATCAAGCACCTTGACGAGGTAATGCTGTTCCCTCCACCGGCAGCGGTGATTCTCACACGTATACGTTAGATTCCGTACTTCAACAACTTCGCGCTTGATCCTCATCGTATCCAGCCGTTCGCGCACCCTCCTCAACCTGTTGGCTCGAGCCAGCCCCCTCCGCCTCAGGCATATGGTCTTCAGGGTCCTGCTTATCCCGCCGACTACGCCCGACCACCTCCTTACAACCCTTACCCTGGTTATCCACCGCATCCTGCGTATTGGGACCCGTACGCATATCCATATGGAGCATACCCACCTCCACCTCCCCGTCGAGACGAGAGTGTCCCCGGACGCCGCCTCAGCGACAGAATTAGCGGTATTGCGCCTGGATACGAACAGCCTATGGAGGTGCCGTCTGTTCCCGCGTCCGCGGGACTGCCTGCCAAGCCCGCGGTTACCCTGGAACCTGGCCCTGGAGCACGGCGCGGTCGCGGAGGACCCGGCGGTCCTTCCCCTCCTCCACCTCCAGACGCGAAGGAAGATCCCAGGGCGCAGGCGGGCAAGAAGGTCAGCTACGTCGACGTCGACCGGGTGGCCGAGGGCGATGTGGAGTTGACCTACTAGTTCTTGGTTGTATGATGCTGTTATGTATGTTCACTCGCGTTTTCGCATAGGCTTTCTATGTCTCGCGCCCGCCTTCACATGTCCTCGAGCTCATCGTATCACCATAATGGACACCTCCCCTTACCCCTTAATAGCGTGCATGCATACCATCTGCTCCCGGCTAAATCTCCGCGCCCACGCTGCTTCGGCGCGTGGGTTAGGCGACGATCTGAGCGTGGCAGGATGCTTCTGAGCCGGTGTAGCGGCTTTTTATGTACGGACGGTAGACGGCTAGGCCCGCGAAGAGCGTCCCTCAATATGAATCAATCAGGTCTCGTTCCTAGAGTGTCCCATAGCCCGCACTGCTGGTGGAGACTGCGGGGCTTGCGCTGGCAGTACTATTGAGCTGCCCCACTCTGGATCCAAGAGCCCTGCAGTGGGAGTGCATCTAGTTGCGCACAAAGTGCGAGGACGGTGTTTGGGATTGTTTGTGACGCGCAAAGCCCGGTTTGGAGAGAGCGCGAGCAACGATCACGCCGGTCCTCTCAGTCTGCGCTCTCGCTAGTCTCGTCTCCGCTTTCTCCAGGCTCCTGCGGCCTCTTCGCCGTCCGCTGTCCACGTCTTTGTCTTTCTCCATCTCGCCTTCTCGTCTCTCAGAGCCCTGCTTTGCGCCTTTCTCAGCACCTCTTTCTCTGGTCCTTTTGAGGAGCCTGCTGGACGGTTCCGCCTCCCTCGTGGCCATCCCCCATGTCTGGTGCGAGATTGCCTTCCGTCCGTATCCCCGCCGCTATCATTGCAGGTCAAGCGGTGGACGAGGAGGATGCAGGGGCCGTCGTGGTGGAGCTGCCCTCGTCCAACAGGTTTGGTATCGCATGGCCTGCCGAACCGAATCCACCCATGGCCGCACCCGCGGAACGTCCCGCGGCCGTCTCGCTCAGCTCGTCAGACGGGGAAACCGATATCTCAGAGGAGGAAAATCATGCGCGAGAAGAACTCCCATCGAGAATGGAGAGCGGCGAGGATTCAGAGTTTGTAACACCGACAAACCGTCTCAACTCTGACCGAGATCCTTTGGAGAACGCAGGACAAACACCTGCTGTGCCTAGGATCTCCAGGGCGTTATCCATGCCACTCCCTTCGCAGCTAGGACCCTTCCAACATCCGCGCAGGATATCAACCTCCTCTGAATCCTCTTTCATTATGGCCGAACCTCCCCAGGAACCGACCTATCTCGAAGAGCTCTCGCTGGAGCTCGCGGACTCCGTCCAGATGGTGATCCAAACCCTGCTTCAGCTCTCGCCTCCTCAGGTGCTGGATCCAGCGAAGGAGCAATTCTCCGCGTGTTCATTGTCCATCCCGACGCCCTCTGTATCCGCAATGTTCACCTCAATGAAGAACCTCAACTTCATGTCGGCTAACATGTCCACCTTCAGCCTCGACCCAAACTCGGCTTCACAGACGGTCAACCGTGGACGGACGAAGTCTGAGGGCGGCTACAACTGCGTTGATTTTGACGTGGGAGAGATGCTGCAGAGCGTCGGAGACGCGCTTAGTGGAGTGGCGGCGCAGGCTGGCGTGGACCTGGTCTTATTCCACGATGACCTTGGCATGCGACATGTCGCTGTGAGGGGCGACGAGAGCGGCTTGTCCTATACATTGTCGCATGTGAGTAGCAGCCTCACGCACGACTGCATTCCGCATGGCGCTTACTTAAACTGTTTGCCAGGTCCTACGCCAGGTCATCAGCGTAGCAAAACGTGGCGACAGCATAGAGATTGGGCTCTTCATTGACAACGCGAAAGGCCCATATCGTTCTCCCTCGCCTGGGACGGCTCCCAGATCTGGCTCGCCGCACTTTGGCGTCGAGGGGCCTCTGCGGTGTAGCTTCCACATCGCTCATAGGTTTGGCACATCCGAAACCAACACTACTGCTGAGGGAGCCAATGCCGAGTCACCCCGTGAGGCAGAGGCTCCTTCGCCCCCTTCCCGCAATCAGCCCTCTTTCAAAACACTGGTCCTCCGCCGGTTAC
This sequence comes from Cubamyces sp. BRFM 1775, assembly GCA_022385745.1. Taxonomy (NCBI): domain Eukaryota; kingdom Fungi; phylum Basidiomycota; class Agaricomycetes; order Polyporales; family Polyporaceae; genus Cubamyces; species Cubamyces sp. BRFM 1775. The sequence goes on along the minus strand of MU278480.1, from coordinate 157,825 downwards.
TACAGCACGTTGACGCGCAACTTGATGTCGATATTCAAACCAAGGGCGCCTTCGTGGGGAGATGTTGCACGCTGGCTGTGACCCTTGACCGAGGGTCGCCTTCCGTCATTGATCCCGCTGTCAACCTCACGCCGGAAGACGCGGCGTATCTGGGTTATCCCGCGGATATACACATCGCCCAAGAGCCTACTTTGGAGCAACTGACGCAATTCGCGGAGTCTCTCAGAGGTCGCAAGGTGACCCTCATCGCGCACTCCAAGGGTTCCTTTGCTCAGCACTTGACGAGTTATCTGACTGCCTGGGGTCTGGATGTCAGTCACGAGTCTACAGAACCTGGCGGCGACGGTAGTGCTGAGTCTGGTGACGGTAGCGGAGATAGTCAGGCTCGCGGGGGCGTTCCTGCCACCGCGTCGCCCGAACAATCTACCTCCGCTGCTCCTGGTAATGGTACTCAGGAAGTGGCCGAGCCGTTCATCCTCATCGACGACGACGTCTCCGCTCTTCGTGCCCGCCTGCAGAAGATACGGGCCGAGCAGGCTTACCCACTCAATCTTCACACCCGCAAGCGTCCGTCTTTGGCTACAAACCACCGACCACGATCATCTCCTCAAGTTGCTCGGGTGATGGGCTTCACTGCTCAGTCTACGCAGGTTACGCCTCAGGTCGTGATCGTTCACTATACGTCTTTGGCCAACTTCAAGCTGGTGAAGGACGCCGTGCAGTCTATCATCGTACCTGGGAATTCGTGGACACGTCTTCCTGAGGTGATTGTCGTGCCCAAACCTGCTGGACCTCGTCGCATCTTGACAGCCCTGCATACCGCTGTCACGAAGCCGGTGGTCGACCCCTTTTTCGCGCCAATTGCGACGTCCCCGGTCAGCCCTAGCTTCCATCCGATGTCACCGCTGTTCGCTATCCCTCCCACCCAACGATCTCCTGGAGGTCGATCGCTCCGGACTGGTTCTGACCGCTCGACGAGATCTCCCAAAGAGGGCTTGGAATCTGTCAGCATGGCGCCGTCATCTCCACTAGGCATGTCCGACAACATAGAGTACTTCTCAGATGCGGCGTCGAAACTCGGCACGTCGCCAGCGTCTGGGCTGGTAATTCAGAGCCCCGACGGTCAGCCTGCAGGGATCTTCTTCCATCCTAAGGGCAAGGGCAAGAACTCTGGTGAGCGCGGGCAGGTTGAACACCCTGGTGGAAGGCCTCGTGGTTCGTCTTACCGTCGCTCGTCCGACACCGACGACCCGAGGAAGGGCTTGTCCTCCCCTCATACGGAAACGCACCGACGCAGCCCTCGTCCTCCTATTCTGCCAGAAGCTGCCTCTGTCGAACCGATTGCAGACACCAGTTCGCCGACTACAGGCACGCGGCCCAAGACTCGCCAGCCCTCAATCACCGAGGAGACGGTGCTTGAGACTGAGGCTATCGCGACGTCGCCGTCAGAGCAGGCCCCGCCCCCGGCTGCGCCGAAGCTTCCGAGGCGAACCAGCCAGGATCCACGACACAGCCCTCCGCTCTCTCCCCAGGCTAGGACCAGCAGTCCTGCCGTCACACGCCGTCCGTCCAAACGACCCACGGCGGAGTCGACGGCGTCTGCACCGGCTGCGATCCCGAAGAAAGGTACACGGGGCACGGAAAACAACATCGTGCCTCCGATTAGCGTTCTCATTGTCGACGGTACGTTCTTTCTCGGACCGGGTGTGCGCTCTTGGCGGTCAGGGCCCTCACGCTGAATGAATGCGCAGATAACCCAATCAACCAAACGATTCTGTCTACGTTCATGAAGAAGAAAAAGATAAAGTACGATGTGGCAAAGAACGGAGAAGAAGCGGTACAGAAGTGGCGGTCGGGTGGCTTCCATCTCATCCTAGTGGGTCGTGTCGCATCGCTCAGGGTGTTTAACGTACTAAATCTATTTGGGCAGATGGACATTCAGATGCCGGTCATGGATGGGATACAAGCAACAAAGGAGATCCGGAGGATAGAGAAGTCAAACGGCGTGGGAGGCTTCCCATCCACACCTCAGTCAGAGGGTCAGCAGACACCGTCCGAGGCGTCGACGTCAGATACACGGTCCGCGTCGACGCCCTCGTACCGATCCTCAGTCATCATCGTCGCCCTGACGGCGTCATCGCTGCAGAGCGATCGTGTGGCCGCGCTCGCGGCGGGGTGCAATGATTTCCTGACCAAGCCGGTGTCGCTGCATTGGCTGAACAACAAGATCATCGAGTGGGGCTCTATCAAGGCGCTCCAGATGTGGGCGGACATCCGCCCCGAGGTCGTCAGGAGCATCACGACGGGACAGGCAGCTCAGGCCCGGAACGTGGCCAGCAGACTTCACGTTCCGGAGGGGCGGTCGACCCCTCTTGCTCCGCGCAGCCGCTCGCCGTCGCAGGCGCGCAAGATCATCCCGCCGGACGCTGCCCGGGCGGCGGCGGAGAGCCTGTCCAAGGCAGTCGCCCTAGAGCGCACCCCATCGATGAGCGACGACGCGCCAAAGACAGTGCCGCCACCGAGTGCGAGCACGCACGCCGAAGCGGCGATGTCGCCTCTCCCTGACAGCGCAGGTAAGAATATCTTGCAGTTCGCTGAGGCATTTGTGCGAGAGATAACACTTCCTTAAGCAGCGGTTACAGCATCCGCCGGTCCAGCTGAGGCGCCTTCGGAGACACCGCCTGCGATTCAAGGAACTCGTACGTAGCTTTTGTGTCATCGCAACGGTTCAAAGTTGACCCCTGATATCTAGCAACAGATGCAGACGTTGCTTCCCCGCCGGCAGAGGACTCTTCTAACACGGCACCGTCAGATAGCAGTCCGCCCGAGGCGACGTCAGATGTGGCAGCAGCCCCTCCTTCAGTTGTCGATGTCGAGCCCGAGCGCGAGTCCGCCGTGTCAGTTGCGGACGAGGCTGAGGCGGGTGACGCGAACGACCCGCCCCAGCCGCCAGGTCCGCAATGACGGTACGGGGCGACCTTTGGGCTGTTTGCATGGTTTGCACTCCCCTTCGTAATACCCTTCCTTCCAAAGGTCGCCGGGTATCTTCGCAAGTTCTTCTGAGCCTCCGTTCCCCTCCCACCTTCGCCGAATCTCCTCCCCCTCCCCCTCCTCCCTTCGCGTGACTCCTTCCTGTTTCTCCTCTCTCTCATGGACGGTTCTCTATGGGGTACTCTGTCGTCTTCCTCCCTCCTCATCCTCCTCTTTCCTCCTCGTGCGTCTTATCGGTGTCCCCTGGCGTATGGCTTCCTCCTCCTTTTGGGTTACCAGTTCCGAATCTGGGCTTATGCGACGTATATGTGCTCCACTCCTGCTCCTTCTCTGGGCCCGCATCTCGACTTCGTATACCTCCCATTCGTTTCCGCAGTGTATCCAGCAACACGATCCACGACCTTGCTATGCATGCCTTCCCACCATTCCTCACCCTCCCCCCCACCCATTTCCATCCCCTCTCCATACACATTCTTCACTGCCGCCTTCCCATTTTGCCACTCACGAATTGCTACGTTTCCGACCCCTGCTGCCTATCCGCTATCCGCCGCACCCCGCGTGCGCTCTTATCCGCTTACGCTTGCCACCTGCCCATTCCACCCGCCCGCCGTCTTCTTCCCACTGTCTTTGGGCCCCCTCTTCTTCCACGCGCTCTAGCCGCTGTCATGATATACTGTATCATACGGGATCGCTTACATAGCATAGTTCACGCCTATAAGTCTTAGAGGAACGTATATCCATACACGATGATATATCCTTATCCCCCTCCGCCCTTCCCCACCCACCTACCGATGCTTCTTCCACCCCATCTATAACCCCGCCGACCACCCCCCATCCGCCCGACCACCTACCTAGCTACCTGCTCAACCCTCAACGACGCATCTTGCGGCTTTACGCGAAATACACACACACGCACACCGTTGCGTCGCCCTTCCGAATCAAGCATGAGACTTCGAGTGCGATGGGTGCGAATTTGAGAAGCTTCGGTATGCCGCTACTTACAGTACATTCACGCTAACTCAGCTTAGGACGGGCGCCCTGGCGCGCGGACGCGGACGTCTGGCAGCGGCAGCAGCAGCTGGTGGTGGTGCGCTGAATTCCACGGTGACAGCGCCCATCCGCCAACGCCCTGGAATCAGATGTTTTCGCTAGATCTTACGTGCACACGTACCCCTATCGCGTCGACACGCACAGCGCCAAGGGCCTAAGCTTTAAGACCAGCGCCCGAGCGCTGCGACGCGACGCAGTACAGTATAAACACCGACGATGTGCGACAAGTGACTAGTGACCAGTGACCAGCCCGGCGACGTCGTCGCTGCCACAATGTTTACGCATATGGCACCTCGCCTCGCCGTGGGTGCCGGTGATTCAGAGTACTTGAGTCTTCGACAACGGACCGCGGACCACGGACGTCGATGTCCTTGAATCCATGGCGAGCGCGAGCGGCTCACCGGCGAGATCATACACTGCGAAGCAGCCCTGGTCCACGCCGAGCCGAATAAATACTACGGGCCCGCGGGAAGCCCGCGAATCCGGGCAGCGGCAGCCACATGTTTGTGCACGCGCGGTGTCATTGACGACGCGTCACGGCCCACGGACGCATCGACATCGACATCGCCTCGTACGTCTGGGCGTCCCTGGTTTGGCGGGCACGTACGGGATCCTTCGATGGGAGCTCAGCGCTCGACGCCCGTGCATCATGCATCATCATGGGAAGCCTGGGGGAGCCTGCGCATCTCCGCGGATTTAGGGAGGGGGAGGCCGGGTTCGGAGCGGCCCTGCAATGGCAATGGCAATAGGGCAGACGGACCCAAACCCGTCCCGGCGCCGGGGGGTTGACTTGAACGTTGGACAATGGGTTGGCTGTTTTGGATGGTGAATTCGTGAATCGTCCCGATTCATCCATCGCCGGCGCTGGGTGCGATGCCGCATGACGAGCTCGTCGCTGCGAGTCTGCGACACGATAAGTACGCCTGTTCCCCCGCCGTCGAGTCCCAACAGTCATCCGACTGAGGACTCCGAGTCGGGGGACGCGCCATCGCTGATCAGGCCACCGATCCAGGCTAGCGTGACCATCGTTCTGACGACAGAACCCACGTCGAACGCAGGCCGACCTCCGACCAGGGAAGGTCCCCTTCCGAGTTCGAATCGTGCTCGAGGCCCGGGGTGGCCACGACAAGCTCAGGCTCAAGCTCGCGCTCGCGCTCGCGGGGCCCGGGTGCCCAGTTACCAGAAAGTCCTGGGGTCGCGAATGGCGACTCGCGAGTCGAACTTTGGCGGGACTTGGCTGATCTGATTGCGTTTCAGGGAGCCAGCGAGTTGGCCTGAGGGGCCCGGGACCCAGGGGAAGGGGAAGGGGAAGGGGAAGGGGGGAGAGAGGGTTGACAGTGACACGCGTCGCGCGCGGGTGGTAACGCTAAAGCTTCGGTGAGGGCTGGAACCTCTCCGCCTGGTCCGGTACGCGCTCGCGCCCTGGGACCCTGGACATCTGGACGTCTGGCCGTCTGGGCGTATGGGCAGCGTGGTCGGCGTGGACGGCCTGGTCAGCGTATGCACTGATTGACTGAACTATAGGCCAAGGATATTGCGCCCCGATCGATGGGCAGCCATGGGGAGGGATGGGGAGAGCGTGCTGCCCGAGGGAGGCGGGAGCGCGAGGAAAGGCGAGGGAGATACCAGTCCGGGTTTCATCATGCACTGGTTTCGCGCGGTCGCTGCTCGTCTTGGTTGCCGGCGTGCTGATGCTCCCAGGGATTGCTGTACGCTGCAGCACGTATAATCATGTAAGCAGCCCTCGCATCAGGCTGAAGGTTTGCCACCGCACACGGTGCAGTGTGTGTGCATGAGCATCGATCAGGGGCGGGCGAGCGCTCAGCGCGGACGCGGTGCAGTACTTTCGCAATTATTATTATTATCGCAGCGACGCAGCCTGGCTGGCGGGGAAGCAGAGGGAAGCAGGGGGCGGCTAAGGCCAAGGGCCGGCAGCGCGTCCCGATCATGTGTCAGACGAGATGACGAGCGAGGGAAAACGGAAGAATCAAGAATCAAGGGGGATGAGCGCAACGCTCGCGGGAACCGACGACAGGAGGAAGAAGAGGGCCCGAGCCCGGGGGACCGGGATGGCCTGCAGTCTGAGCCTTGAGTGAGGGCGCCGCCGCCGCAAGCGACGCCGTCGCCTGCCCCCGCACCGGCGTGCGCGCGTACGTACGTACCTCAGTGCACAAGCGCGGCTCGCGGCTCACGGCTCGCAGATGCCTCACACGCGCGCCCACAGACCGTCGGGAATCTATCTGGCCATGATGCGACGCTCCGCGACGCGACGGGGGGTGGGTGCAATCATCGCCAGCAGCCGCGGACCATGATGCGTGCTGTACTTGCTGTATATGGGATACGGGGTAAGCGCAGATTTCTGAAACCTCACGACGTCGATAACACGCTCGAAGCGGCCGCGACGCGGGGCGTAACTTACATGACATGTCACTTACTGTGTACTGTATCCTGAATCTGCCAGAATGGACCGAACGACCGCGGCCGACTGCCGTCGGGACCACGGGCCACCCGCGCGCTGCACTTCGGGGCTCCGGTTCCCAATATACAAAGCGACCCGCCGTTTATGGGCAAGCCGCAAGCGTGACCACCGCTGTGCATCGCGGTCGCGGAGTTCGTCCGTCCGTTGGAATCCCGGGCTCGCAGTATCTTGCCTCACGAGCGACTGGGATGGGTGTCTCCCGCACGGCGGAGAAAGCGCTAGCGGCTGTGCTACGCGCGCGGGGGAGGGAAGGGGGGAGGGGATCTCGTGAGTCGTGGGGCACCGGTCGGCTGCAGTGTGCACCGTGTCGGAAACGCGAGGAGCGCGAACCGTCTCTCGCGAAGTGCGCGAAGGCGGCGAAGCGGGAACGCGGCTGGCGATTGGTCATTTGGGCGTTGGGCCGAGGGGCCCGGTTTGCCTATCGCGGCCGCCATCGGTGATGGAACTGCATACTACATAGCGCGCTCGCCACGGGTGTGGTGCGAGAGAGCTCGAGCGCGCGAGCGAGGGCGACTGCTGAGCGAACCCCGAGTTCCAGTTCGAGCTCGTGTACTAGTGCTTTGGGAGCGCGCGCCTCCGAAACGAATGCAGGGCGGGCGTCTGCGTCGCGATTCGCGCGATTAGGGGAAGACGGGAGGGTCACGCCTGGGAGCGCGCAGCTGGATAGGAGGAACATGAAAGGAGGGTATTCCAAACTTCCAGCAGAAGACGCGGATGATGGGGGCCGTGGGGGGAAGGGGGGTGCCTCCCCTCCGCACTTCGCGGGATGATGGGCACGTTGACGAGGGTGCGTGGCCGTCAGCGCGAGGAAGAGCAGGTGGGAGCTGACAGGGCTAATTAACGGTGGGTGTTCGAATCGTGCGCCCGCGCGCGCGTTGCCGTGGCTTATGGCGATCGGGCAGGGAGGTTGCGCGCGGGTGTGGGTGCGCGAAGGGGGAGACGCGGGGGTGGCTGGGAGGAGAGCATGCGGACGAGAAGCGGCGCTAAAGGGATTGAGAGGGAAAGGGGAGATCGACCGCGCGCGAGTCGGAGGGAGAGGGCTTGTGAGGCAGAAGTGCCAGAGAGCCGGGTCGCCGATTTGCGAAAGGCGCGCTGGAGGCTAAACGGGAATAAGGGCGATGGCCGTCAACGCTCTAGACGGGGGCGAGCGCTGCGATTGGCCGGTGGGCCGGGGTCGGAAGATGGGGATGGGACTGGGCTGATGGAGGGCAAAAGGAGCCGACGCTAACGGCGGTGGGCGAGGGGGGAGGGGGGGCCGTCGCGGGGGAAGAACGAACGTTCGCGGATGGCGTGCGCGGTGCGGGGGAGGGTAGAGATGGCTTGGAGAGGTGGGGAGCTGGGAGAGAGAGAGGCGGCCATCCGGAGAGGGCGATCACCCAGCGAGAGAGGTTCGCGGAGGATGGACTGAGGACGGGCAGGACGGGCGTCTGTGTCTGGGGAGATCTAATCTGATGGCAAGGCTCGGCGTGATGGCCACTATCGGCATCCATCGCTCTCTTCTGCTCGCGGACTGGGGGCGTGTGAGCGTGTGAGAATGAGAATGTGAGTGTGAGTGTGACACTATCGGCCCCGGCCCTTTTCCTTTTCGTATTAGTTTGGTCCTAGTCTAAGGCTTACAACCCTTTCTTCCGCTCTTACCCTTCCTATTCCGATCGACATACAAAGTATTCGTATACCACTAGCTCATGCGCTCTCCCACCCATCCACGGTGCGAATCCTCGTCCTAACCTCCTTCTCTCCCCCTCCCGTCCTCTCTTCCTCGTCCTCCCCTTCCTTCCCTCCTCCCGCCATCTCCCGCCCTCCCCTCCGCCATCCGACCCTCCCGCTCAGCCCACTCCAGCCCCCGCCATGAACAACCTCCACGACGTCAACGCGCAGAACAAGCGCACCTCGATCAACGAGCTCCTCAACCCCGTCGGCGCCACCTCCTCCTCTGCTCTCTCTACCTCCTACCCTCAACACCACCAACAGCTTCCCCCCATCTCCGACGCCCTCCAGTTCGCCCACCCGCATTCCCATCCTCAACACCATCCCCACCACCATGCGCAGGCGGCCGCCTCTCCTTCCCAGTACGCCCCACCCTCGCACCAGTCTCAAATCAATTCTGGTCCTCAGTTTAACCTTCGCGCTGCAAGTTGGGACTCGTCAAAACAAGATATGGGCTCTCGCAGGCCAGACCCAGACTCCGTCCCTTGCCGCTACACCTCCTCTTCCACCATTCCCCACCAGCACCCCCAGTACGCCCCCGATAACTACGCGAGGCCCTCTCGCCCGGTCGGGGAGACGCCGCATTACAGCATGGAAGTCTCAACATGGTCATCTTCTCACGAGCCCTCTCCCGCGTCCTATGGGCCTCCGATGATGTCGCCCGTCTATCCTGACGAGCGCGCAGGTAAGCCCCTTCACCACAGTCACTGCCAATCACCCAGTCACCGTGATGGCCTTCCTTCGCGTTCTCACACTGCAACAGCCGCTTCTGGGGAGTCTTTGCAGAGAAGTACGTGCCTGCCGCCCGACCCGTACGCCGACAATCTCGCCAAACCGAGTTTCGTTCTCGTAGGTTATCCTCCGCCTCATCCGCACCCACCACACCCGCAACACCCGCAGTACGAGCACGACCTCTCGCGACCGCCGCCTCCCCCGCAGCATTACGGCGCCCATCCCTATCCCCCGTACTCGTACGCCGCCCACCCAGCCCGTAAATCTATCTTTAAAGCCATCGTTCGCGTGACAGGGTGCTAATGCGTCTTCTCTTCGCTTAGAACCGCGTGGTGGCCCGCCCCAGCATATGCCGGTACAAATTCAGCGTACCGGGCCTGCCTCGCATCACGCATATTACCCCCATCCCATGTCATACCAGGCCATACCGATCGCGGTGCCGCCCATGGTCCCACAGCAACAGCAACAGCAGCAGCCGCAACAACTGCAACAGCAGAAACGTGCTTCGGAGTCTATAGAGGAAGAACAGACCGGACCTAAAGCCAAAAAGGCAAGAGCGACCAAGGCCAAGGTTGCAGACGCAACAGGTCGGTTCCTCATGGGCTCGCCTTTCATTCACCTTGTTCAAACGCGTATGCAGCACAATCGCGGCGTGGGCAGAATACCAAGAAGCGCGGCGAGGCTGCGCAGATCGCCGCTCAGAGTGGTGAGTCCCCCTCTCTGTCGCTCAGTCGTCGCGGAGGCGGCGAGCCGACGCTCCTTTGCTTATAGCGCAACTGATTCCACATCCCCACGTGCCGTCCCACAAAGGCAAGGAGAAGGCTTCGAGCTCGAACGGTAAGCTGGCTCTTACGTGTTATCGCTCACAATCGCTCATATCGCCGCAGCTACCGCATACGGCCCCATGAAGGTCGTCGGCGAAGACGGCGTGAGCGGGACGGACGCGGGAGGCCCGCTGCAGCCCGAGCTCCAGTTCGCGCGGTGCATGTCCAACCGCTATCGGTCGGAGGAGTTCCCGCGCTGCGTATCGTGCACGCGGCGCTGGGCGGGGGATACCTGCAGGTTCCAAGGCATCCGATTCTTCCTGAAGAACCAAAACCGGGACATCGTCGGCATCAGCTTTGTCGAGAGCCAGAAGCCGGACGCGCCGACGATGAACTTCCCCAACAAGTGGAACGTCAATCTGGAGATGCTGCACATCCGACGCGTGAAGGTTAGCCGTCCTGCCCTCTTCCCGGAGGTGGCCGTCTTTGCTGATGACTGCATACTCATTAGCGTACGGTCGCCGAGGCACTGCTGCCGATTCTCAAGCAGGAACTCTCGCACCTGGCCTTGCCTGAGATCATCCGGCGGCCGCGTGAGAGTGAGGTTCGGGCGACATGTGGTAAGCCTCGCTTGTGTTTGACGGACAGGTCCAGACTCTCATGTGCCCCCCCAACAGACACTTGCATGACGTCCATTTTCTCTAGCAGCTGGATGTGCCGCTTGTGCGGACGCGAGGCGTGTGCCGAGTGTTTTGAGCAAGTCAAGGAGCTTACGACTGACCGTGACGGTGCGCCTGAGGCCGAGATAGCAGCGCTGCAGGCGCGGCGGGAGAAGCACGCGCACATCAACCCGTTCTTCCTCTCGTGCACTCGCCGCAACGAGCATCAGGCGAAGGACTTCTCGCCCATGTCGCGTTTCTGCCAGAAGGAGCTCAGCCAGGCCATCAACGACATGGAAGCGCTGTTGAAGCAGCCCGACCCCGATTTGCTCCCTGTGGAGAAGGAGAGCCGTGACCCTGGATTCGCCGAGACACCGAAGCTTTCTGCGAGAGATGTAGGTGCGCCGTACGGTGCGAGCTCGGGCTCGTCTGCGAGCAGTTCCAGCGCGCTCGACCTTGTGAAGCCCCCAGGCACGCCGCCCGAGCCATCGTCGTTTGTAAGCGCTTTAGGCTCTTCCTCGGCGTCTGGCGGAGGACCAGGGAGTGACGCCGTACCGAGCTACGACACCGTTTCGTTCCCGGACATCGACCTGACGGACAACAAGTTCCGGCGCGTCTGGAAGGACGGGCTCCCGCTCGTCGTGACCGGCCTGCAGTCCAAGTTTAACTTCCAGTGGACGCCGGAGTACTTCAGCACGAAGTACGGCACGCAGAGCTGCCTGATCCTCGAGTGCCAGACGGAGCAGAACAAGCGCGTGACCGTCGGCGAGTTCTTCTCGTGGTTCGGCAAATACGAGGGTCGCCGGGACTGCTGGAAACTCAAGGTGCGTCGGGTGGTGCAACGCGGTGATGTTCTGACCGCTAATTTGCGCGCGCGTGGGTGTGTGTGCCTCGTGTTCTACAGGACTGGCCGCCCTCGACCGACTTCAAGACTGCGTTCCCTGAGCTGTATGATGACTTTAGCAGGGCGACGCCGGTGCCCAACTACGTCCGCCGCGATGGCGTTCTCAACATCGCCTCGCACTTCCCCAGCAACACTATCGCGCCTGATCTCGGTATGTGTCTGGCCATCATTACTAGCCCTTGCTTCGTCGTCGCCTGTAGCCCGGAGCTGACACAGGCTTTATCGCGGCGCGGTTTTCATTTTATTTTTAGGTCCGAAAATGTATAACGCTATGGCGTCGTTCGAGTCGCAGGGGAGCAAGGGCTCGACGCGGCTGCACATGGACATGGCGGACGCGATCAACATCATGACCTACGCCGCGCCCACGCCGCAGGGGCGGCCCGGGTGCGCGGCCTGGGACATCTTCCGGGCGGAGGACACGGCGAAGCTGCGCAAGTTCCTCCGCAAGAAGTTCAAGGGGCAGTACCAGCACGACCCGATCCACTCGCAGCAGTTTTACCTCGACGCGAGCCTCCGGCAGGAGCTCTACAAGGACTACGGCGTGAAGAGCCACCGCATCTACCAGAAGCCCGGCGAAGCGGTGTTCATCCCCGCAGGGTGCGCGCACCAGGTACGTGTTTCCGCGCCGACGCTGCCCTGGATGGTGGTGGTGGTGTGTGTGAGGAGGAGTGATTGTCGCTGACGTTCTGGTGCTTGCGCTTGTGCCTGTGCGGTGTGTAGGTGTGCAACCTGGCGGACTGCATCAAGGTCGCGTGCGACTTCGTCAGCCCGGAGAACATCGACCGGTGCGAGACGCTCACGCGCGAGTTCCGCGAGCAGAACCAGTCGATGGCGTGGAAGGAGGACGTGCTCCAGTTGCGCACGATGATGTGGTTCGCGTGGCTGTCGTGTTGTCGCCAGGAGAAGGAGATGCTGGACGGGTGAGCTAGCAACAACACCATTCCACAGGCCCGCCTGCCGGCAACCTGTGTGCCTTGGTGTTCCCTTCCTCCTGCTTCTCTCCGTCGCATGCCTGTCGCTCGTTCGGGACCTCGCCGATGCCCCGTCTCCCATTACACACACCTACTCTCACTGCCGCCTTTGTAATTCGTGGTCGTTCTTGCATTGCTCCCCCCTGTCCTGTCTCTTTGTCCTGTCCCGTCGGATCGAGCTCACATTACTACTATCTCCCCCCGTGCCCGTACTTGTGCTGCCTGCCCTTCCTCTCATGCTTCCACCTTGCTATGTAACTGTTTTTCTGTCTAGTTGATGTGCTGCTGCGCCGTCGTCATCGTCCCTCTGTCGTCCCGCCCTGTCCCGCCTCGCCTCGTTCTCGTTCTCGCCCTCGTCTCGTCCCGCCTCTCGTTCGCCCGTCCGTCTGTCTCTTCTCTTCTCTTTTCTCACTCACTTTTATCCCTATCTCGTGATCGCCGTGCACCGTACATCGTACACCGTATACACCACACCGCCCACAGACTCCGGCCGCTCCCCCTGGTTCCTGAATATCCCGCGTCATTACGATACACCTCCATTTGCAATCTTGTCTTTTTTTGTCCTTCTTTTCCCGTGTAACACATACTTGGTGCTTGTAGTACATTTTGCTGCTCCGAGACTGGCCGTCGACGTCTGTAAATCAAGCTGAACGCTCTTTCCATATTTCCTCTACGCCCGTTTCCGCATTCGCTTGCCAGTGTCTGCCTGCCTGCCTGACCACCACTCCAGCCACACAGTGACATTGCATGGACCCCGGTTCCACACATCACCTCGCGCATCACCCACATCCGATTCCCGAATCAGACCCGCCGTTGCAATCCATACAGATCCCTGGCCGCTGCACGGACTTCGCGGGAAGCCCGCCTGCCCAGCCTGCCCAGCGCAACCTTCGCTACGTCAGCACCGTTGCTGAAACGTTGACGTCGCGGCGACGCTGCGGTCGCGACTCGCGCGCGCGCGCATATCAGGGACGTCGCGACTCGCTCGCCCCCACCCGCCGCGCATCTCGCAGTGCATCTCCCATGCATCTCATTCATGCATCTCCCATCTCACATCCCCCATCTCACCGTGTTACGTGTGGGGGCGTGGATACGGAGGTTGGGTAATGTATTGGCTTAGTTGTACGTGTAACGCACGCGGTGCTCGCGCTGCGTACGTACGGTCGTGACCGTAAGCACGCGTAGGGGGGAGGAAGGAGCTGCGCGACGGGTGCCGTAATGGTCGCTGATGCATATGCGCACCCCCGCCGATTTGGATCACAGCGAGCGGGCGGGCGGGCTGCTAGCGCCGCAACATACCGGCTGCTTAGGCGTTCGCTTCGACGGTGATCTGTGTTGGTCGTACCAGCAGTGCGTCACGCATGTGCATGTGCATGCACATGCACAGCACTGCCGAGTGTGTGCAACACTCACTGGTGAGTCCAGTGTTCGATGTTCACTGAGGGTGCTCGCAGGCGTCACTGAATATCATTGGAGTCCAGGCGTCCCCCCCTGGTTTCCGACACGGCTAACGGAGCTGATATGTGGTGTGACATCGGCGGTAAGAAGGAGAGAAATCCGCCGGACTTTCAAATGACATACTTCCCGGATATTATCGGTGGGTTCTGTGTGAAAAAAAGAAGGTCGCCCAGTCGGGCTGTCGGCGGCGGCGGTCCAAACCACCCACCAAGCGACCGGGGACGTGCTGCCCAGATCAATCGATCTCCAGCCCGTCCTCCTTCCTTTCCTCAGGCGTGCCAGTGCCCACCACTGCAGGCACCCACGCCCCCGCCGCGGTACTGGTGCTGGTAGGTGCTGGGGCTGGCAACGCCCGCGCGCGTGGCCGTAAGAGATGCGGATATCATCATCACCATCGTAAGTACCGTGGCGTCGCGGCCCTGGCTTAGGCAGCACAACGCAGCTTCCAGAACCCCCCGCCGGAGCTTGCGGTGGGGGCGTGCGGGTGGTAGTATGCAGCACGGGGACATCGCCCCATAATGTTCTGACCGCTTTGTGGCCGTCAATTTGAGATGGGCGATGGGGCGTTTGTGCTACTACGGCTGAGCTTTTTGAGCGAGCACTTTGTCCTCCACTGCGGCGTGCACCGTCCAGCCCCGAGGACAGGGGACCTGAGGCTTGACTACGATTTCTCTGCACTGCGTTCGCCAGACTTCGTACTGATGTCTTCGCGGCCAGAACTCAGCGTGGGGTCATCCCGACTGTAATCCGATTCGATAAGGAGAAAATAAGTGGGGGGACAGCCGGTGGCTCGAGTGAGAAGCAAGGCCTCGAGGCGACGCACTTCAGGGTCCGCTCAGCGTTCGAGGACGCACCCGCGCGCGCAGCGTACGGAGGCCGGCAGAGGAGCTCAGGTCCGCCTTCTGACGCCTATCCTTCCATCCTTGACATATTCAAGATGATCACCCGCTCGGCACGGCGTCCAGAAGCATGTGCGGAGGGAGACTGTGCGGCCGTGGGGTGGAAGAGGTGGGTTCGCGAGGGTAGGGGTCTGTGCGTGCGGGCGTGCCACTGCGCCAGAGCCCGCTGGGTTACAGTTACGGTATGTCTGGCCACCACGCTCCCGAGCTTGGCACGGGCCTGTGTCCGCTACGCTTCTGAACCGTCCGTGGCACGCCCGCGGCCGCTGCTCGCACCGCTGGGAACGGTCAAATGAAGGCGTCATGTGCGAAACGGAAATTGTCCCGCGAGAGCAGGAGGCAGGGTCGAGAAGCTAATTCTGGAATACCTCGGCCGCTGTACCTCATGCCTGGCCACCGTGCAGCAGCGCCGAACATCTCGCGGGACGTACACTCCGCTGTATCTGGGCGACTAGGACCTCTCCTCACCGCGAAGCCTGCCACTGCCCATGCAAGTCTGTCCACCTACCGGAACCGTCGTGGTCCGTTGCGTTGGGTACGGATCTTTGGCCCTTGGCTGGATGGCAGTTACGAACAATGGCGAGGTCGCTGAATGGAAGCCCGTGTGGGCCAGAGAACACGAACGGCGCGGGGTTTCGAGCGCGGACGCATACTTCTTGCGCGGCGTGAGTTCATGCGTGCGTCACCTCCCATTTGTCACCGGGATTGGGTCAGCGAGAAGGCAGGGCGACGATCGCCCTTATTCGGAGGCGTGTGTACGGCGACGACGATGCGCGCCGGTCCTGGCTGGAAGGCGAGCTGCGGGGTGATGACGAGAGATGACGCGGCAAGATATCGGCTGCCAGCGTGAAGGCACTTTGCCATGCATTTTACCCCAGAAGGAACGGACAGTGCGTACCATGCACGGTTATTCGACTGCGGTATTTGAGAGCCGACCATGCAGCGTTCATGACGCCCTCGTCAGAGGGGCTGGTGGCGTTGCTTCGCTATATGTCGGTGCGGTCGGAAATGGGAAAACCTTGTAGTGAAGACGCGGTCGGTGCTGCGAGGAATGTGACAAACGAACAGACAAGCGAGGTCCGCTAGTACTTGCTGGGTAAGGGATGGATTGATAGATTGAGTGCACAAATGTATTGAATATGGCGAGCTTGTTCACACAGGACCCTCCCTAATTCTCGGAACGGCACAATCGGACCACTGCAATTCGTACATGCCCTTCGAGTTTTGTGTGAGCCGGGATGGGCTTCACCACAATGCGCCGCGGCAGAAGGTTTGTTGAGGGATAATCAGGAAAATAATCTTGCTTACTGAGGAGAAGATTCCTTGCGTCGCTTCCTTTCCATCGTAAGGAAGACTTCGTGGGTTTGCATCCGTGCGCCTGTCGTGACATGAGTTCCTGTCGCGGATGTTGGCTGTCGCGCCAATATGTCAGAAGCGGTCACGCTGTGTTTCAAAGACCCTGTGTTCTCCTTCCTAATCAGTATTCACGCCCTTCTTAGGATATTTACCCCTTACTTACAGGTGGACCTTGCTCAGGCTGACGCCTGTCCAGCTCAACTTTGCTTTGTAGCACTGGTGGCCGAAATTAGCGCTACGAGTCTGAGTTTCTCCTGGACACGCATCCAGGGCAATGCACATGTCGAGTATCGCGACTGCGTGATGCAAACTTGAGGGCATAGCGATAAGTCCTGTATGGAGCGATGTCAGACATGTTCCTCGTCCCACTGATTTCAATCGAATAGACTCTAACCAAGCTAATAGACGCCCGCTTGACGCCTGCCGCTGAGTTTGAACGCTGCACTGCTTGCCGTGACGAGTGCAAGCGCCCAACCCAGGGTAAGCTTCTTGCATCTGCTCGTTTACTCCGACCGTCAATTAAGCTTACCACTGTCGCCGAGGTATCTCACCCGCTCCATCGCATTATCACAGCATTGAGTACGATCACCAAGGTAGAAAACGACCAATACAGATAGTACCGTGACAAGAGAAGCCCATCACCGCAAAATCGGGCAAAATAGTTCGGGAACGGCTGAATGACACCAAGACCGCAGAGTAGGATAGGTACAAGCCATCTCAATAGCATGAATCCATGAATACGAACAGAGTTCAAACCAACACGCTGGGACATGAGGGATCAAGTGAGGCGCCTGACGATGTGGAGCGGACATGACCCTCACCAGTGCGTTGCCCGCGTTGATTAGATGTCGACCACCATCCTGGACGCTCCACCGTCAGCTGTTACCCGCCTTCTGGTCCGTGCTAGCAGGTATCGGCGTCCGAAAGCAGCCAACTGTGCGTGGCCGTCGCCCTCGGAAGTTTTGAGCGATAGCGGAAACCTCCCCAAACCCGCGGGTGCCAGAATCACCGCCTCGCCGGTCTATTTTGTACGCCGCTCGCTGTCAGTGGATCTGGCAATAAATACAGTACGCATATCTAACCTTCAGTCTCACAACATGATCGAAAGCCTCATCGTCTGTGAAGTCCGCCGATACATGTTTGACTATGGCCTCCCACCATGCCGGTGACGAGAACCGGTGCAGAATGGCTATACTGCACAGGTCGATGAGCACCGAGGGAAGCGCCGTCGGTTCTATGTATGTATTGACCGTCAACGAGATAACGGTAGAGATTGTGTATCACACTCGAGCCAAACTCACCCTGCGTACTGATGATGACCCTCATGGCCAGATGTCGTTGTTGTCGTGTGAATGACAACAGAGCTTTGGTCAGACCTGACATCCCCCTGTTGACAGAGAGGTACTATGTGACCAATGGAGGTCAGTGCTAGGCGTACGGCGAGTCGACTCTCGGACTAACCTTGTGCGCCTCATCGACCACAATGACCTTCCCGGTGTCCACTTTCGCACGGACGAAGAAACGCGAAACAATCTCGAAAAGCGCGCATGCGCTACTCGCATCAACGAACGGGTCGGACAAATCGATGATGGTGAGTTGGCCAGCTTTGAAGCGTGACATCGACTGATCCGTCTTGGCGTCCACAAAGGACTTCAGCAAGAGCATTCGCTGGTCCAGGTACTCGATTTGTACTGCAGTGAGATCCCTTTTCGCCAGTTCTACCTTCTTTAGGAACGCATTGTAGGTGAACCTCTCCCCTAGCTCACGTAGAATGGACTGCGATTGCGGACGGGGTCAGCTCACTTCGATGACTCAGGATACGCGATACTCACCAAGACTCGTTGCATGTACAGTGGCGCAGAATCCGACGACCCGACAGCCATCATCGACAGAACGGCCTCCGCATCGAGCTCCGCGCTGGAGAATAGCAGTGGCTCGACCATGACCCTACTACCAAGTGGTGCGTATGCCGCGCGCATCGTATTGAGGGACGAGCGCGAGACGTAGACCCTGATCGTAGGTGTCTGGACGCCCTCGATCTGCGTTTGCCCGATCCATGCCGCTTCGCAGGGGCGTGAACTGGACCCGCCCTCGCCGAAGTGGAGTACGAGCCCGCTGAGCGGCTTGTGGGAGAGGCCGATAGGCTCAAAGCCGGAGATGAGCATGTTTTCGAGCAGGACGGACACCGTGTGCGACTTGCCGGAGCCTTGCACTCCGCACACGATTGCCGAGAACGGTGCGTTCTGTATGTTCCATGGTCATCGGATGAGCTGTAGATAGCGTACGATGGACGGCCACGTACGGTGTTGACGTATAACCGAGGGTCTTTGGGTACGTAACCTCTCGTCTTCTCCCTAACCCAACAACACCATCTGAGCACGCAGAAACAATACAAAGCACCTGCCGCAAGCGATGGCGAGGAACCAACCACTCACCGAATGGCCATAACACTTCCCAGAACACCGTACTGTGACCGCTTGATGTGCATCCCGGCACCGACATACGCACCGCGCGTCAGCAATGGAGCTGTGATGACTTCGTGTTCGTCCTTCGCATCTTCTAAAGCGACATCTAAATTCAGGAAACGAAGCTCCTGTGCTCAGCAAGGTCAGCCTGAGATCTGTTCGCAAGAGTATCCACGAGTATACTGACCTCAGTGGCCTCGTCCTCGGACTAAGAGCAGAGGAGTGATTAGTGTCGTGATGTGAACTATAATGCCCGAACGACCACGTACGTTGGTGTACGTTGAGTCGGAATCTGTCTCTACTATTGTTTCCGAAGGTGAGCTCGTGGATCCATTAGGAGAGGACGGCGCTGGTTCACACTGGTAGCACGGGATCAGCGCGTTCAGCTGGTCAAGGCACACTGTCGCGCACCTTCGTCGAGTCTGTGGGAGCCATACTACGCGGGGGGACGGTGGTCAAAGTGGTAAATTTGGTAAGAGGGGAGCGGGAGGAAGGAATTGTGCTGCAGCTGTTGCCGTCAGCATCTTAAGAGCGTCTCAGGCGCACAATGAGGCTGGGTGTGCTGCGGTACCGCCCGCAGGGCAGCCGAAAGGCCATTGGCAGCAGCACAAGGGGGCATTCTGCGCGAATCTTCATCTACAGGTACGTCTTACCGGACTCGGCACGAAAGAAGGCGCTGATCGGGACATCTTCAGTGCAATGTGGTAGTACAATGGTTGGTGCACCGTCGAAGGGAGATGCCGTACAAGGCGTACTTACCCTCTTCCAGCGAGGGCGCATCCACTCAAAACGACACGCATATTTACATGCGGCATCGCACCGGGACGGGAGAGAATTTGTTCTCCCAAACGCGAGTTACTACTAGCCAGGGAAGCAAGCTTTGTTAACACGTGGAGGTGCATGAGGTAGGATCACCTTACCGCAGCAGCCTACATTGCTACCCCGATTCTGCTGGATACAGCTGGACTCATCCGCCACAATTATTCCCCGCCGTGGACCGAGTGATCAAGCCAGATTTCTACGCTGTATTACTCGCCATCTAAGACATTAAGCATCGAGTATATGAGGGAGGTGTAGTATATCATGAACGATATGAACCCGGGGGTTTCAGGGTGAAGTAGAATATGTTCACGAATAGTTCATGCTGCTCTGACCAAGCAAGGACCGGATTCGCTGGTTTGGGGTGTAGCTGGGATCTTCAAGCGTCGAGGGCCAATCGCGACTCACCTCCGTCCACGGTGATGCGCTTGCGCGTCTTGATAGCGAGATACCTTCTGCCGAAGTGGGCGACCTTCGGTTTGCCCTAGACGACCGCACCCGACGGCGTCTTGCACGCCGTTGAGGAGAGTCCCAATCCACTAGGACACAGCACTAGTGCCTGTCCCGTCTTATCAGAGACGTCGAGGCTGCCGTCAGCTATGCTTTCAGGGCTGTGAATGCGCGGTGCACTCACTTTGAGCTTGACAACTTGGTTGAAGCCTTGCTCATTGGAAATGTCTGCGCATACACGCTTAGCGACTGAGTCCCACCACGCAGGAGATGAGAATCGGCGAAAGATGTGATGCTGCACAAGTCTATCAGCACCGGCGGCACGGCGGTAGGCTCTGGTGTAACCGGTCAGCCCGATGTCGTAGGTTCGATGCGTGCAAAAGAGAACGCCAACCTTGTGTGCTTAAAACCACTCGCATAGAAAGATGGCGTTGTTGACGTATAAGCGAAGTCAACGCATTCGTCGAGCCAGTGTCATCACGAGTTGCTGATAGATACTACGCGCAGGAGGTTAGCTCCGGAATGTCAGCCAACGGGGGCGATGCGCTCCACGTACTTTGTGTGCCTCATCGACCACAAGGACTTTGCCAGTTCCCACATCTGCTCGCACGAACAGTCGTGTGACGATCTCGAACAGCGAACAAGCGCTGCTGGGGTCAATGAATGGGCCCGGAAGGTCAGTTACGGTCAGCCATCCTGCTCTGAATAGAGCACCCGTCCGGCTCTTCAAAGGGTCCACGAAGGATGCCAAGAGCGATAGACGTTGTTCGAGAGGGGCCTTCTGGTGAGGGTTCATGTCTTTCTTCGCCTCCTGGATCTCGGCTAGGAATCTCGTGTACGTGAGGTTCTCTCCGAGCTCGCTCGCGGAAAATCGACTAGGCCACGCTATTAGCACGATGGAAGAGCAAGAACGACTGGTCACTTACCAGGACAGATTGCATGTACAGAGGTGCAGCTTCCGAGAAACCTATTGCCATCATGGACAGGGTAGCTTTAGCATCCAGCTCGAACGTGAGCGTGAGCAGGTGCACAGTGACATAGTCCCCCAGTGGCGCGTAGACCTTCTTCATGGTCGAAAACGATGACTCCGACACGTAGACTCTGACCGATGGCAAGTACGCATAGCCTGACTGGAAATTCATCTGCGCAAGCCAAGCAGCCTCGCACGGGAGCGAACCCTGCCCGCCCTCGCTGAAATGTAGGACAAGCCCTGAGAGAAGCCTCCTGCACGAGCCAATGGCCGGACATTCTACGATCATCATGCTCTCGAGGATCACTGAGACGGTATGGGATTTTCCTGGCCCTTGAACGCCGCATACTAAAGCGGAAAACGGGGTAATCTGAAAGACCTCATGTCAGGCGGCGCTTCATACTATGTCGGGGGGATTCCATCTCACAGCGTTCACATATAGTCGGGGATCATCGGGAACGCGAATTCCTGTAGACTGGCTGGGAAAAAGGGCTTCGGATATGTCCAATGAGCGAAAACACGATCGCTTACCTGACGGCAAGTACGCTACCCAACACCCCGTACTGATTCCGCGTCTTTGATAGGCCCCGTGCTAGATACGCTTCATGTGTGGACAGAGGCGCTGTCGTCAGCTCGTCGCCTTCTGTTTCGTCTCCGATAGTACATTCATCGCGAAGGAGGGCCAGCTCCTGCCCAAATTCCGGGTTGGCTAAGGCAAAGTCAGGGTAAAGTCTGCATACCGATGTGGCAACTCACCTCCGCGGCATCATCGCATCTTCTCTATGAGGCAAGTAAGCCTCATAAGCTATAGTCTCCTGGAGAATATATCTCAATGAACGTACTCTGCTAGAGGGAGATGAGGGCATTGACTTCGCCGAGACGGTACTGGTCTGGCGTATACTTGAATGCGGCTGGGAGAGCGTTGCAAAGCTGCGAATCATAATTTTCTGGAAGCGATACGGGGGTAAAAGCTAACTGACCAAGATCCGGTACTTCCAAGAGTCTGCCCTGGTCGTGCTGGATGATGACTAGCAATCACCTTGAACATTTCGAAGTCGCCAGTCCTCGGGCGCTTCGCCACGACGCGTCGCGCGGCATCTGTCACATGATCGCTTTTCTTCCCAGCTGCTCTCCGGAGCCGTAGCCTCGGCCGCCCAGGTTCTGTTCCTCATCTAGCCTCTCTCAACCTCTGCTTTTCGGACGCACCATGTCTCTCTTTGAAGTTCCAGGCTGGAGCGTACCTCCTGCTCCCGTCTCGCAGCCAAATAAGAAGCGTAAACGTCCCTCGACGAAAGGAACGGACGACGTCGATGAAGCGCAAATGATCAAATCTGCGCAGAAGAACATCGAGAAACTCATGCAAAGTCTGGGTGCTAGCGCGGATGCCCTCGACCAAGAGGACACCGAGAGGCCATCCAAGAAGAGTCGTGCAGGCAAAGACAAGAAGGCCAAGGGGGCAGCGCCCGAAGCCGAAAGAGGGAGAAAGCAGGAGCGAGAAGGGGATGAGGACCAACGTAGGGCGCAAAGCAAGGGGAAGAAAGCAGCCAAATTTCAGGAGAAGGGCTCGAGGCATCCAGGAGACGGATCTCAAGAGACATCGGAAAGCTCTCCCTCAAAGTCTCAGACGAATGACAAGCGGAAGGACAAGCAGAAAAAGCAGAAGCAGAAGCCCTCTCGTTCAGAGTCTGTGGATGCGCGCTCGGACGCGGACGCGTCTCACGGTAATACCACCCACACTCCTCCCGTCAAGGACAAGAAAGCGGAGCATAAGTCCCACCCCAAGTCAACGGCCAGCACCAATGACGATAGTCAAGGCCTGACCGCTCTGCAGGCAAACATGAAGAAAAGCTTGGATGGCGCGAGGTTCAGGTATGTCTAGGACGGCTTGAGAAGGAACACAGGAGTAACTGACGACCGGAAGGTGGATCAACGAGATGCTGTACAAGTCCGATAGCGGCAAGGCGCATGAACTCATGAGCACTGACCCCGCTGTATTCTCGGATGTAAGTCTTGCAGATCATCGTACTGTTGAACGTCCTGACATGAGTCCAGTACCATACTGGCTTCCGCCATCAAGTCGAGTCCTGGCCTACAAACCCTGTCTCGCACTATATCTCCGCTCTTTCTTCCTACCCGGCCGAAACCGTTATCGCCGATCTTGGCTGCGGTGATGCTGCCCTTGCGCGGGCTCTCGTCCCTAAAGGAGTGACGGTACTCTCCTTCGACCTTGTATCCGATGGCGCATATGTCATCGAAGCAGATACATGCGTTCGTGTCCCTCTACCCGGCTCGGAAGGGCCTCTCGGTGCATGTGGTGCCGACCAAGACAGCGCGGCCGCTTCAGGCGAAGGTCAAGTCGTTGATGTCGTCGTGTGCGCTCTCAGCCTTATGGGCACAAACTGGCCTGGATGCATTCGCGAAGCTTGGAGAATACTGAAAGTCGAGTGCGTACCTATTGGTGGCTACCTCATAATGCGCGTGACTCACATTATTGTCAGTGGCGAGCTGAAGATCGCTGAGGTCACTAGTCGCTTTTCGAGCATCGGCCAGTTCACCTCATTTGTCTCTTCGTTCGGGTTCAAGCTGCAATCGAAGGTTCGTAGAAAGAATGCGACGCCAAGAAATGTGCTAACTTGTTCCTCAGGATGAGCGGAATACTCACTTTACACTCTTCGAGTTCAAGAAGATTCCACGCAAGCCGAAGACTGAGAAGGAGTGGGCGAAGCTGATGTCACGTGGAAACATCCTCAAACCTTGTGAGTACAAACGGCGGTAGTTCGCAGCTAGTGTGTCGTCTTCCATGATTGTATTGCTCTGTTGTCAGTAATCGTCGTCTCAGGACATCATATGCTAGCCCATCTCTCGGCGGTCTGCACTGTCGCGTGGTAAACACATCTTGTGCTCGCGGCAACGTGTTCAGCCAATGATCTTGCCAACGGCCTCACGGCACTCGCCCTGATCCAGCGGGTACGGTTTATTCAATACGCAGCATGTCAGAGCATGCACGATTTTACGTGATGCTTTAAGCGCGCATTGGAACCTATAAGGCGACAAGTCTCAGCGACGTATCTGGACAACCCCCCGTTATCTTCGCCCGTCTACATCCATGTCTCAGCTTAGTCCGTTGGACATAGCAGTCCCACCTAGTGGGTGAGTGGATGTCAATTCGTGCGAAGGAAGTATTAATTCGTGATATCCAGAGTCCAGACCGCTCTTCGAGGCCAACTGGAGTCTCTCCGCACACAAATGCTCGAAGTCAGTGAGCGACTGAATGCGCTGTCCCTTCCTGCAAGGCTTCCTCCGGAGATACTCTTGGAAATCTTCCTGACGCACGCGGCACGCGTGCAAAAGAACCAGCTCGATCGCGTCCTCAGTGACGGAAAGCTAGCTGAGAAGGTTTCTTCTTACTACCAGTGGATATACGTGGCGCATGTCTGCCGTCGTTGGCGAGAGGTCGCGCTTTCCTGCACGGAGTTCAAAGCTTATCACGTTTTCGAGATGTGGACGGCCCCACAGGGCTCTCTCTTCTGGGGCCATGATCTTCGAGTCCTCGGCGACATCCCGCACAGCTTCATTTACCACCAGAACACCGTCGATCGCTGCGAACACTGTGTTCCCAAGTCCTTGGCTGCGCTTGGCCTCGATCACATCAAGGACTTTTTGCCCCGCATCCAGCACTTGGCTATCATCATCGAGGGCGACGACGGTACGAAGGCACTCTGGGAGAGCCTTGGCGCCGCGGCGGAAACGCTGGAGAGCCTGCGCATTGGCCTCCGTGGTGGCGCATGGGTGTACCACACGAAGGAGTTTGGTTCCAGGTTCACCATCCCTGATCAGCTATTCGCTTCCTGCACCCCTCGTCTTCGGACCCTCACGGCATCCTACGTGAGCTTCAGTTGGTCCAATACTCTTCTTTGCCCTTCTCTGCAACACCTTGAGATTATCGGACATCCGGGTTATGAACCCATCACAGATATGGCCACGTTCATTGCGGCGCTTTCCAGGCTAGTCTCACTCGAGACATTGGTCTTGAATTGCGCTCCGGCTATCGGACAGCCATTCGGCTGCATTGCCCATCTCCAGAAGCTCCGCTTCCTCCAGCTATCTACCACGCTAGCTAAGGCCGCGCTGGTCTTAGCTCATTTGCACCTCCCGGCGTTTACCACAATCTCAATCCGTTTCTCTTCGCGCGGCCACGACATTTCTCGTGAAGCACTTGAGAGCTTGAAACAGTCCCTGGCCAGACTCATGAAGGATACACCCCTACGCACCATGTCGTGGCTGGTCCCACCCACAGGTACGCAAGCGTGCGTCAGGGTGCCGATCCAGCATCGTCTATCAAGCATACGAGCCTGGGCAGACAACAAGGTAGACCTTGAACAACTTTGGGCTCCCAGGCCGGACGTTACTCCTCGCCTTACTATCGCCGAAAACTGTGCTGCCATAGTGCCTGCCTTGCTGCCGTATCTCCCACTTCTGGATCTGAACGCCGTTCAAATCGTTGGACCCATTCCTTCAAATACGGAGTGGTGGTTGCAGAGACTTATGGGTGCGCCGAATATCTCCTTCCTGCAGGTCACAGGAAGGGTTGGTTATCGGCTGGGCAGGCCCCTCAGCACGAATATCCTACCGCCGGACGTACGGGTAACCATTAGCACCGGGACTGTCGCTTCTGTTCCCATGCCGCGTCTGCGCACAATTCGTTACGTTCGGGTTCAGTTCCCTCCTCCGAGGCGTTTGTCCGACTATATAGACCCTTGGCGCGGACTCCTTGGCGAATGGTGTTGCGACAACTCCGAGTTCCTTGACGGACGGTGGGGGCCGCGGGGGATCGACGTGCAGGATCTGGTTCATGGACTGCAGAAGCGCCGCACACTTGGTGCGGATCCGATAGAGCGCGTGGAGTTTGTGGAGTGCGCCCATATGAAGTTGTCCCACATGCAGCCCTTGTTGAGGCAGGAGCTGACGGTTGTCTTCGATGGTGCTGTCCTCGCGACTGGCATGAGAGGGAGTACGAGTATATAATGCTTGTAGTTTGGGCTTCGATATCGTCCTGGGCACCCTGGCATAGATACGAAACTTTCACCTTCTCCACCTTCGAACAGACTGAGCCTGAGGCCTGAGGCCGAGTGCGAGCCCGCGGCGGCCGCGGCGACGTAACTTCAACTTGACTCTGAGGAACGTCGTCACGAAGCACCTGACCGCGAGGCCCACGTGCAGCCCATCGAGCGCGCTAGCTATGAGTAGCTACTTACGCTGAGTTGCATATCGACTAGTACCCTCACCCTGGCATCCGAACTCTATCCCAGTATTCCAGGCTCAAGCCACACGATCAACCACGCTTCTGACCCCTCACGTACTCAGGATGTCGGAGGACCTGCACCAGGACCGGATGTACGAACAATACTTCCTCGAGATGGTGCGGTATTTGGATATCATCGCTGTCTGTGACGGAGATTCCCCGTGCGTATCATCTCCGATATAGTGAATATGTAGACATCACCTTACATCGTCGTTATCAGACAGCAGCGGATGCTCAAAGCAGAAATTCTCCAACATGAAAGAGAAGCCGCGGTCCTTAGCAGCCGCTTGAACTCCAGGTTACCTGTGTTCCGCCTTCCCCCCGAAATCCTTGCGGAGATCTTCCTTTTCCAAGCTGCAATCGTGCGCGAAGAGCAAATTTCAAGGCTGGAGGAGCTAGAGAGGGAATGCATCACGCCCTTCTATGGCTGGACCAATGTCTCACAGGTCTGTAGCAGCTGGCGTGGTCTAGCTCTCAGCCTGTCATCTTTGTGGAATTGGCTGGCTCTCGATCACCGCACAGAAGCGGCCTACATCAGTCTCCTTGCGAACCGCTCAAGAGGCCTACCCCTCTCATGCGTCCTCAATGCGACCGATCGGCGGGGTGCACATTGCCCTCAATGCATGTCGATGGACAGGTTCGAAAGCAATATGTATGGCGCCATCTCACAGTTGAAGGCACTGCTGCCGCGCATTCGCGAGCTCTCCATCTACGTCGACAGGGATGAGCCGCACGACATGTGGGACACTTTTGACGAACCCGCCGAAGCGCTTGAAGTCCTCCGCATTGAAGCGTATGGTTCTTCTCGCTTCGTGCAAGGGGACACTCACCCTGCATGGATCGCAGTACCCTCACAAATATTCAATCACGAAGTTCCCCAACTCCGATCTCTCGTGTTATCCGGAGTACAGTTCCGTCTCAGTAGTCCTTTGTTGGGCCCTTCTCTCCGCCATCTTGAAATCATCGCCTGCCAATGTGTTCGGCCGAACGAAAGGTCAAATCTTGGCCGTTTCCTCAAAGCCCTAGAACAACTGCCGTGGCTTGAGACCTTGTGTCTGGATTGGTCCATCATCGCGCGCGACGGCGACTCCTTCCAACCTGTGTCTTTGCAGCATCTCAAGGCCTTGCATGTTATTCCAACGACGCCCTCGCTTCTGTACGCGATTGTCTCCCATCTTCATATACCTCCTTCCGCTACGGTATCCTATGCCTGCCCTTCTTCAGACCCTATCGACCAGCGAGAGAAGAACCTCCTCTCTGCCATTGCGACCCGGCTTCTTCAGAACATGACGATAGTGGCTGTACGGTGCTGCTCGACGTACAGTGATGACGAGCAAGGCTCAAGATCGCGTTGTCATATACAGGTTGCGCCGGATGCGGCTGACTCGACAGCACGCGTCCGTACTTCTATAGAACGTCTGGTATTTGAAGGCGGCCGGCGGGAAATCTTCATTACAGACCTCCTGCAATCTTTGGACTTGTCTGGTGTTCGGGATGTACACTTCGACGCCACCGACGTAATGGAGTGGCTACCTGCATTGAGACGTGCCGAGAATGTCATGTCTATCAAGGCCAGTGGGATATTCACGATGTGCCTGCTGGCCGCGCTTGCTACCAGGGTCCCTCAAGCCGACGACCCCCAGCCTCATGCCGATTCAACACAGACAACAACGGTATCAGGGGACTTGCCAGACCAACAAACCTCTGAAAACAATTTACCTCCTCCAATATTCCCTCATCTCTCCACCCTCACTATCGAAGACGTTCAGCTGGGCCCTGCCCCCTCCGGGGGAAGGGACACACTCCCGACGATACCCCTGGAAGCCTTGTGGGAAACCCAACAGGCGGACACCTACGGATGCAAGCTCACGCATCTCCTCACGTCTCTCGAACTGCGACGTTATCAGGGCGCGACGGACATCAACCGAGTTGACTTCCGCAGGTGCATGTGCGAGGATATGACTCAACTCGTACCGTTGGCTCGAGCGGTGGGGCTTGTCCATTGGGATGGTAGGGTTGTTCGTGCTGAGTAGTACAGCTTTGTCTAATAATGATGCGAACGTCGATTCTGAGGCTTCAGCTCCACCACCTTGGGCTTCATGTAGTCAACAGACTTCAGTTTGCCGGAACAAAGCCTTACATGTCCCACGTGTGCGCTGCTGGTGGCCAACTTGAAGTTGAAACGTTGTCCGCCGCCCATGCATTCTCACGCATACACTGATCGCCACCCACACTGTACTCTACTACGACGTTGATCCTACTTGTCATTTGGGTGTATAAGGTTTTGCACTGCGAGCCGTCAATCGGTGAGGGACTGTGCAGGGACGACATGCAGTCTCCTCTGTACGTGCGATATAAACCCTAGCCCACGCTATTGCTGACTCGGACCTCAACGCTATCGGCAGACATCGCGATGAGGAAACAGTGCAGGAGCTGCGAGCCCAAATCACCTCGCATGCAAGAGCAGCTCTCAGCCTCAAACACAGCCTCAACGCCTGTGCACCTATCAGCAAACTACCTCCTCACCTACTCGCCCTGATATTCATACACCAAGCCGCCACCATCCAGAACGACAATCTACTCAACTTGGAAACAGGATCTTATTGGGAGCCGGAACGCGTTGCACACAAGCCCGTCTATTCCTGGCTAAACGTCGCCCGTGTGTCTCAACAGTGGCGAGATGTTGCACTTGGCTGCCCGGAACTTTGGGCGTTTGCGACCGTCGACCAACGGGTGCCGCCCTTGGTACTCGAGAAGTGTGAAGAGCGCTCCCAAGGCCTACCGCTACGGGCTGTCGTGCATGAAGTTTACCAGGGTTCCCACTGCGCGCGGTGCATGTCGGACGACGCCGACTCTGCCAACCGCGCCGCCGGCTTCGAGATGTTGAGACGCGTCCTCCACAGGACAACACATCTTTCGCTCTTTCTGGACGACCGCGATGACTGCGACCTTTGGAGTGTGGTGGAACACGAGGCAGGCCAGCTCAAGTCTCTCCGCATAGTGTCAGCTAGGTACATCATGAAGCCGCACAAGACTGGTAACAACGCGTCAAGCACCTGCTTGACGTCGGTCCCAACCAATCTATTCGGATTGCACACTCCGGTGCTAGTGTACCTTCTCCTCGAAGGTGTCGAGTTCGTCCTCGACAACACGCTGCTATGCCCATCGTTGAAGCACCTCAACATCACTAATTGCCGTATGTTGAGCAGTATCAACGGTAGCGCGGACGCCGACGTCTCCGATTTCATCACTGCACTCCGCGGAATGCCACGCCTCGAGACGGTGAAGCTCAGCCGCAGTGCACTTCAGGTCCAAGATCTTGCCAAAGCCCAGCACGAGCCTGTTGAGCTTCCGCACGTTCAGCTTTTGCGTGTGCCCATGGGGGGCGAGTTGGGTACTGCGCTTCTCTGTTGTCTGCACATACCGGCGACCGCAACGAGGCACTTCACGGCACAGTCGACCGGTTTGCGTGAACGTTGCCCTGAGGCTCCCGCTGGTCTACTCCATCTTCTGGCAGGCACACCCGTTTGGGCGATTCTTTGTGGTGCCCGGCGCCCTACTGCATTCTTTGGCTCCGACGAGGACCCTCCACCTTTCCAGCTCTGGGTACAAGATGAGTTGGCGGACGGTCCCGCGAGCGATATTGGTGGTCAGACCTGGGCAGCAGCGACCTCACTGTGTCCGCCGCGTTTCGTCATCGAGTGCGATACATCACCTTCGCTCCTCACTTCGTTGGACCTGCGACCCCTCCGATTTTTTACGATACGCAGCGGTTACGTACAGCGACGTGACCGCCCGTGGATGAATGTCCTAGAGAGCGTGCCGAGTGTGACGACGCTGCGTATCGTAGGAGAACTCGCTTTCGGGCTCGGGGCGATCCTCACGCGTTGGGTACACCCCAGAGACACGGACGCGGCCGCAGGCGTAGGAAAGGATCCCGACGACTATCTGGGCTATTCTACCGCCTCGGGCGCGTTGGAAGAGAAGGGCTACATTGGCGGCGCGACCTCGCCCCTCCCATTCCCGAACCTGCGGCGGATCGAAATTGCATGCATCGACTTCCCGCTGGACGCGGACGCGGAGGCAGGCGGTCGCAAGCTCTACTTCCGGTACACCGGGCAATATATGCTGTGGTTTCCGGGCCCCAACCGTGGTGCGTACGGATTCGACATGCCTGGGTTCGTGAAGGGCCTCCGAGCGCGGGTCGAGCGCGGCGCGGCACCAGTCGAGCGGGTAGACTTCGAACAGTGTCAATGCGCGAAGCCGGAAAGGTTGCGAACGCTACTCGAAGTGGTGCCGGAGGTGTGGTGGGATGGGAGGAGACTGACTCTGGACGACTTGCGCGGGCAAGAACCGTGGCTACTTCAAGAACTTGAATGGCCCCAAGAGCGGCCGCGGGGTCGGGGCTGTCAGGAGCCAGACTCGGACGACGAGTATTGGTTTTGATGTCTTAGGATTAGTGCTGGTAGAGGCAATGATCAAGTCAGTCAAATTGACATACAGACCCTTGAACCTGTACATGTAGCTACTCTAGTAGTCACTGGTGCTGGTGGCAGTTCGGCTAGTAGAGGATGAGCGCTGAGCGCTTATTGCACTTCGACCGTCCTTCGAATCGTACCGCCCGTACTACTACTACATAAGGTCGCCTACGCTTTCCACTGACTTCGACCACGACATCGCGAGGGCTCCAGCCAAATGTCACAGCGAATAGCCTCGATATTAGACAACTTCTGGATTCTATGATCTAGTAGGATAATAACGATATCGGCGTTGAATGTCGTACATGACAGCAATGCTACCTCTGTTAGAATCGTACGTTCAGAGTCCCAGCTCGGTCACGCACGTCGCTCACACTCATACCGTATCAAAAGGGATAGCTCTGAGCTACGGCAGATACACGCTCAAATCGCCTCGCACGTCGAAGCAGCTCTCCGTCTCAGGCGCGACCTCAACGCCTGCGCACCGATAAACCAGCTTCCCTCCGCCGCCCTCGCGCGCATCTTTGTGCATCAAGCCACCGCGATCCAAGACGACAACCTGCCCCGCTTCGAGATGATTCCTAAAGAAGAGACGGAGCGCGCCGCGCACAAGTCCGTCTACGCCTGGCTCAACGTCGCCCGCGTGTGCCGGCACTGGGGCGAGATTGCGCTGCGCTGCCCGGAGCATCGACCCGCGCTGGCGGCACGAGCGGTTCGAGGAGCGGGCGCAGGGGCTCGCGCCGCGCGTCGTCGTGCACGAAGTCTATGGGGACTCGCACCGCGCGAAATGCATGTCGAACGACGACGCCGCTGCAAACCGTACCGCCGGGTTCGAATGGCTAAAACGCATTCTCGACAGGACGACGCAGCTCTCGACGTTCTTGGATGATAGCTGCAATGCTAGTCTCTGGGGCGTGCTCAAGGGCCAAGCTTGCCCGCGGCTCGAGGCCCTCCGCATTTCCTCGACCAACACCTCCGTCTTCGCTCGGAAGAAGAAAGTGACAAGAACGCGCTCCATGAACGCTTGCTGTTCGTTCCGGATAGTACCCTCTTCGCATCGGGCGCCCCATTCCTCACCTCCCTCGTCCTCAAAGGCGTCAGGTTCACGTTCGACAGCGCGCTCCTGTGCACATCCCTGCGCCGCCTCAACATCGCGACGTGCTGCCCGCTAAGCAGCGCTAACGTAGGAAAGTACGCAGACCTCTCCGAGTTCCTCGCCGCGCTCCGCAGGATGCCCCTCCTCGAGTCGCTCAAGCTCCGCGGCACAGGCATCCAAGCCGTAGTCCGCGCACACCCCGCCACGCAGTACCAGCCCGTCGAGCTCCCGCACCTGCGGCTGCTCCGCACGCACCTGACAGAAGAGCTCGTCTTCGCGCTGCTCACCTACGTGCACATGCCCCCGACCGCCGTGCGGCACTTCACCTGCCTTAGCTCGGCCCCGCGCAGTCGCTTCACCCCGGCGCCCCCAGAGAGACCGCCCGCCACCTGTCTGCCCAAGTTCCTCGCCGGCACGCCCGTCTGGGCTCTTTCCTGCGGCACCGAGCGGTCGAGCTTCAGCATACACGAACGGCGTCCGCCCTGCGAGCTCTGGGTCGGGGACGCCCCACTCCTCGGCGATGTTATACCGGACGGCTGAGAGCTCAACGCGGCGCACCGGCCGCGCTTCATCGTCGAGTACGACGCGGACCGCGAGAAGCCGCTCATGGCGACGCTCGACCTGCGCCCGCTCTGGCTGCTCTCCGTGACGAGCGGCTACGCGCGCGCGACCGCCCGAGGACGGGCACGCTCGAGCGCGCGGCGAGGGTGACGAGCCTCCGCGTCGAGGGCGAGCTTGCCGCCGGGCTCGGGGTGGTGCTCGCGAGGTGGGCGCGCCCCGCGGAGATGGACCGGCGCGTGGGCATGCGCTGGGAGGGTTCGGACACGGAGGATGGCGAGGACACCGACGCTAAGGAGCCGTTTGAGTATGTTGGCTACGCCGAGGCGTCTGAGGACTTGGAACAGAAGGGCTACGAGGCGTATGCTGGTGTGCCACTACCGTTCCCGGAGCTGTGTCGGATTGAGATCGCGTGCGTCGACTTCCCGATTGGCAGGGACATGGAGGTGCGCGGCGAGCGGGGATGGCGGTACATCTCACACATCCAGTACTGGACGCTCATAAACCGCTCCTGTGCTCCCTATGGGTTCGACGTGCCCGGGTTCGTGAAGGGCCTTTGCGCCCGCGTCGAGCGCGGCGCGGCGCAGGTCGAGCGGGTGGACTTCGAGCAGTGCCAGTGTGGGCAGCGGGAGAGGCTGAGGCCGCTCGTAGAAGCGGTGCGGGAGGTGTATTGGGACGGGAAGAGGTTGACGTTGGACGACTTGGGCATACAGGAACCATGGCCGAAAACTTCGTTTTTGGATCGGCACAACCGGTATGCTCAGGGCCTCCAGTCTGACGACGAAGCATAACACGCACATTTAATCTCCTGATGCACATTGATACATACGGTATAGATACATGCAATAATCTGCTCGATTTTTTGCGTTCCCCCGGAGTGTTTGGTAGTTATGCCCTCAAGAACGGGGAGGGACGACGAGCGTACGCCCCTCGCGCGCGCTCTGGTATGCGAGCTCGATGAGCTCAATCACCTCTGCAGATTGCTCCCACTTGACGGCCTGCTCGGCGCCGTCGCGAATGACCGCGGCGACGTTTTCGAACAAGCTGACGTACGACCCACGCTCAGTAGAGGGCCATGTCGACTTGACGACCTTGCCATCCGCGTCGAGGCTCTCGACCGTGCCCCAGATATCCTCAGGCTCGACACCGTACTCGGTATTCTGCGCGATCGCGGCCGGGGTCGGGATGACCTTGAGCTGGTCCTCCTGGACGTCGACACCGTACTTGAGGAACGTGCCGTGCGTTCCACGGACGACGTAGCGGACTTGGGGAGAGCGCACGGAGAGGATGTGGCCGCGCAGGATGGCGGTGAACGACTGGGGCTGAACTCCGGATGCTGCCTTGCGCGGCGGATAGTGCAGGAAGATAGTGAACTATGGAGGGGGAAGTCAGCTTTGCTCTCCATTGGGAGGGAAGACAGAAGACATACGCAGTCGTCGACCTCCTTGCTGCCGAGACCACGGATGTTCTCGATCATGGCGGTGATCTTTGCGGGCCGACCGAAGAGAACGAGCACCTGGTCAATCGTGTGTGCCGCAAGATCGTACGTGAGGCCGTTCGCTTCCAGAGGGAGGTCCTTCCATGTTCCCTTGAGTTCGGTGCGGAAGCGGTCAAACCTAACAAGCACATGGGTCTATCACACGCGGTTGCGTAGTATAGATGTAGGCGCACGTACCTAGACTCGAACTCGTAAAGGGTGCCGAGAGACTTGGGGTGATCTGCGGGCAGATCGAGGAGTTTACGGAGGGTGAGGAAATCAGAGTCCCAGCGGCGGTTTTGGAAGGGGTAAAGAACGACGTTCTTTGATTTGGCGAGCTCGCCAAGCTCTTGCGCCTGCGAGAAGTGCGCAGTGACAGGCTTGTCGACGAGGACTGTGGACGATCTCAGTACATGTGCAAAGGAATATTGGAGCATTGACCACATACCATGCTTGCCGGCTTGCAAACACTTCTTTGCAAGCTCGTAGTGGGTCTCGCTAGGGGTGCTGATCACGACAAGTTCAACCTCAGGGTCGGCGAGGACCTCGTCGATTGTGCGGTGAATGATCACGCCCTTAGCTGCTTCCTCCCCGAAGCGGGCCTGAAGCTTGCCGCCTGGGCCGGCGGGGTTGCGCTCCATGACGGCATGAAGCTTGAAGAGATGAGGGAGCGCAAGGACGAAAGGGATGTGGAAGGTGAGGCCACCGAGGCCGACGCCGAGGACGCAAGTCTTGATAGGTGCCATATCGTGAACGCGGAGGGGAAGAGTAGATAGAGTCTGTCTAGACGGTGCTAGTTATAGGAAAGTGGATGGAGGACCGGACCGGAGAGAGCGTGACCTTGTGGGCATCGTGGACGGTGGGGGACGGCTTGCTAAGCAGCGTCGAGGACGAGGTGGGCGTTCTTGGCGTGGTTTGCAGCGATGACGAGAGCAGACGAGTCAGCGAACATCGACGATGGATGATTTTCTGGGGTCGCCGTCATTTCCATCGATGTCCATATGTCCCAAAGCGGCAAGAGGCCTGCCGTATATGGTAGCCGCCGCCAAAAGATGCGGGGACGCCATGCCGGAAGAAGGCGCTCTGTCTGCGGGGACCATGCTCTTCAGCCTCGCTCACCTTTCTTCCGCTAAACGATGCTCTTCGTCAGCCCACTTGTCATCCCGCTAGTGACTCTCCAAACAGTCTTGGCACAACTTCCCCTTCCAAATCCACCATACACGCCCCCAGACCCCGACCAGGGCACACAACCCTCGAACGCGTCTACGCCAAATTCTCAGTGGTCCACTCTCTTGGGGAACTTGTTGTACTTCTATGACGAACAGAGGAGCGGGAAACTACCGTCGAATGAACGCGTCCCTTGGCGGAATGACAGCGCGTTGGACGATGGGTCCGACGTAGGCCTTGATTTGTCCGGAGGATACTACGATGCAGGAGGTCAGTCCGGCTCGCCCTGTACGATTCTTGTTTCCACGCTAAATCCGATAGACTATGTCAAGTACACATTCCCACTATCCTTCACCCTCATGTCCATTTGTTGGGGAGCTCTCGATGCAGGGCAAGGTACGTATGGAATGGCAGACGCGTCTTCTGCTGGTGGGGTGCTAATATATACATTTACCCAATGTGCAGGATATGAAGCAGCGAACCAGACAGCATACCTCGACGATATGCTCCGTTGGGGATTGGACTGGCTCATTAAGGTATGTTACGCTCGTCCTGTACATACGTTCACAGCTTATGACGTCATATACGACTTAGGCGCATCCTTCGTCAAATACACTGTTCGTCCAAGTCGGCGATGGCAACCTCGACAACGCCTACTGGGGAGGTGACAGATCCATCCCACCACCTCGGCCATCCTATCAAATCAACGATACCAGGTATGCATCTTTTAGCATCTTTCCGGCGTAGCTGCTAACATATAGCAGCCCTGGAACAGACGCTGCCGCGCAGGCATCTGCAGCCTTTGCAGCCTGCTCGTCCTTGTACTCCAACCGGACGTTATCGACCTCCTCCCCGTCCTTAACGCTCGCTAATGACAGCTACGCGTCAACGCTGCACAGTCATGCACGCGATCTGTACACATTCGCCACCAACGCCACCGGCGGCATGCAGACGTACCAGACGGCGGTTCCTCAGTCCGCCGACGCGTACGCGTCGTCCGGCTATTCCGACGATCTCGCCATCGCTGCGCTCTTTCTCGCGTTGGCGGACTCTGGTTTGAACGCCACAGCGTACTACTCGGATGCCGTCAGCTGGTACTTCTCGGGAAGTTTGCAACAGCAGCTGGTCGCTGGAGATGAGACCGTGTTCAACTGGGATTCCAAGACGCCGGGAGTTGTGGTGCTCGCTGCTCAACTTGCAGCAACGAACTCGGACGTGGTTTCGGGTAGCAATGCGACGCTCAAGGTGTGGCAGAACGCAGCGGAAGGCTACTTCGACGCGATTGTGAACGGAACTGGGAGATCACATCTCACGCAAGGTATGCGAGGACTCTGATACGACGGGTCCAGCATTGACTCATCCGCTCAATCTTACAGGAGGTCTGCTCATCTTTCCCGGTGACTCTGACGAAGCCTCTCTCAACCCAGCGCTGAACGTCGCCATGCTAATGACGCGCTACGCCTCCGCCAACCTCACCTCCAGCCAAGACAGGCACGACAGGTACATGGTCTTCGCCCAACGCCAGCTCGACTACGCGCTCGGCAAGAACCCCATGTCCGTCCCGTACGTCGTCGGCACGCACCCCAACTCGCCGCACAACCCGCACTCTGCGCTCGCCACCGGCTACGCACCTCCGGGAAACGCCTCGCTCAGTGCCCCGGACAACCTCGATAGCGACCCGCCGCAAGAGGCGTACGTCTTGTATGGCGGCGTTGTCGGCGGGCCTGCTTCCGACGATCGCTTCTGGGATCTTCGCAGTGACTGGGTCCAGAACGAGGTCGCGCTGGACTATACCGCCCCGCTCCTCACGCTCGCCGCGCAGGCTCTCGCCCGAGGAGAAGGGGACCCGTACTATACGCAAGTCAAGGCGGGGGCATATGACGATGTGCGCCCTAGTGGTTGGCCGTGCGACGCGGCAATACAGACGGGGTGCAGGCATACTGGGCTGAGCAAGGGCGGGAAGATCGCGGTCGGGGTTGTGGTCAGTGTGGTGGGGTTGGTCATCATTGGTCTCGGTGCCTATTGGGTATGGCGGTCGAGGAGGAACAGCAGGTACTAACTCTCTTGAGCTTTGACTTTACTTCTTGAGTTTTGATGATCGGTCTGCGACGAAGAGACGCTCCAATGACTTGCGGTCGGACACTCGCTGTGTTGTTTGTTTGTGATTGCTATGTTGTGATTCGTACAATACCATATACGCCCACATCTACCATACTAGATAAATGTAATCCGATCAATGTAGCATGCATGCGTCGTCATAATGCGGATGGTATCGCGTCATAGACCAACAAAAGATGCACCGAGGCACGCTCAGTACACCTCGAGCACGTAGCGCTCCTCCTCCTTCAAACTCTCCAAGAACGCGCCCGCCTTCTCGCGGGACACGCCCGCATGCGCAACGAGCGCATCCACCAACGCCTCATACACGTCCGGCACGGGCCACGTCGGGCCGCACAAGTAGAACACACCCTTGTCGTCCCAGAGCATGCGCGCGAGGTCCGCGCCGTGCTCGCGCATCTTGTGCTGGATGTACACCTTGCGCGGGCCGTCGCGCGAGAACGCGAGCCCGGCGCGCGTGATCGTGCCGTCGAGCACGAACGCCTCGATCTCCTCGCCGTACAGGTACTCCTGCGACTGGTGCCGCGAGCCGAAGTAGTAGTACACCGGCCCGACGGGCACGCCCTGCGTCGCGAGCAGCGCGCGGTGCTGGAGGAAGGCGCGGAAGGGCGCGGCGCCCGTGCCGAGGCCGGCCATGATGAGCGGCTGCTTGTGGTCGGGGGGCAGCTGTAGAGAGCGTGTGCGTCAGGACGGACCATCTAGGAGGAAAGTAAAAGGGAGACGAACCTTCATCACGCTGGGCTTGATGGAGACGGTAACCTTTTGGCCGACCTTCAGGCCGGCAAGATAGCGCGTGCACTGGCCGTAACGGGGAGAGCCTGGAGGGACATGGTGAGCACCGTGTTGACAAACAAATACTCGCGTTCGGGCTTACCACTAGGCGTGACCCACTCGACGCTGACGACAAGCAAGTCAACACGGTCACCGACGACAGCCTGCGAGCTCGCAATACTGTAGTGACGAGGCTTGATATCGCCGATGAGCTCACAGAGGACCTCGATGCCAGGCCGCGCACTCCCGTAGCGCTTCAAGACGTCCGCGAACGTGACGGTGTCCTTCTCGGACAGCTTCTTGAACGTCGCCGAGCCCTCTGCGCTGCCAATGAAGCGCAGCGCATAGCGGTCCGCAACATTGGACGCGTGCTCCGCAAGCTCCGTGTAGAACGTCTTCGTCGGCTTCCCGAACAGGTCCACCTGCTGCTGGAGCGCCTGGAACACGGTGCGGGTGTGCACGCGCTCGCCGTCCGAGCCGGGCACGGGGAGCGTGATGAGGCGGTCGGGGTCGACGCCGTACCACGCGCAGAAGCCGAGCACCTCCTCCGCGTCGTTCCAGCCGTGCACGCCGAGCGCCTCGCCGATCTCGTACTTGAGCCCCGTCCCGCGCGTGTCGAACTCGAGGTGGAAGACGTTGCGGTCGTACTCGAGCGGCGTGAGCCGCCGGTTGACCGTGCAGGTGATGAGGAACGTGCGCTCGGGGAGCTCGGGGCGCAGCGCGGGGTTCTGCTCCTCGGGCGAGGTGTAGCCGACGCCGGGGGGCGTGAAGGCGGAGGGGAAGAGGATGTGTTTGGCGGCGTCGTGCCACGACCCGAGGCGAGCGCCGTTGACGACGGTGTCGCCTTCCGATGTCTCGACAGCGATCGCGTTGAACTCGAAGTGCTTCAATGGCGTAGATGCAGCGTTTTCTACGTCGGGAGTTGCCTCTGGCGAGGGGAGCTCAATCTCCACCAGGCCGTTCCACGACTTGCTGATGAGCTCCGTAAGGTCCACACCCTGAATGCTGTCGCCCAGATCCGCACGCGCGACCTTTGCCACCAAGTCCTCGGTGGCAGCTTGGCCGAGGTAGAGCCTGAGGAAAGCAAGAAGCACGAGGACGTTCTCGAGCACCTTCTGGACGTGGGCGTTCCCCTTAGAGAGCTCCCCAGCGAGGTCCTTGGCATCCAGCGTGCACAGGTGGAGGTTACGCTCGCGGACGAGGGTCGCAGCCTCAGTAGGGAGGCTCGCTACCAGCTCTGCCGCCTTCGCATCTGTAATGACGAGCACGGGAGATCCGGGCGCGGCATGTTCCAAGACGGCGTGCGATTTCAATAGCGCAGGATCGAGGACAGCGACAAAGTCAGCTACGCCCTCACTGCAGGGAGAGATAGGGAGTATGGCCGACAAGGGAACGAAGGGGACCTCGTTTTGGCGCGATGACAGTACGATGCGATCCGCGGCAACGCCCCCAGGTCTCGAGAACACGTCGTAGTCAGTGAGAAGGCGCGCGAACAGCGACTTGTGAGGGAGGAAGACCGTCTCGACCATCTTCGGCAGGGCGGACAAAGCGGACTGGGGCGTGCTGAAGAAGAGCAGCTTCTTCAGGTTCGGCGACGCCAGCGAAGGGATGGGCGACGAGGAAGGCAACAAGTCGGCCACAAAAGTGAGGAACGTCGCGACATCCTTGAGGAACTCTTGGGTGCGCGCGGGCACGATGCGGTGAGCCTTGACAACGGGGCCACGCTCGAGAGGGTTCAGGAGCGTCGCGAAGACATCCAAGTAGAGGGCCCCTTGGGTTGTCTCGGTGGGTACATCGTCGAAGACGTGGATCTTCTTCACCGAGGCAGGGAGGACGCTGCGAAGAGCCTCCTCGTTCCATGGGCGGAGAACGCGCACAATGACGACGCCCAGGCCGGGGACATGGCTCGCGAGCGCCTTCGCGGTGAGTGCAAGAGGCCCGTTGGCCAGTACGACCACCGTGTGTGCATTCTGGTCACCGGCGTACTCGAACGCGCTGTAGCCAGCCTTTTTGAGACCGTCCTCAAGCGTCAACCCGGGCTCGGGGAGAACGACTGGAGGGGTCGCGATGTGACCGGTCTCGCGCGCGGAGCTGTAGTGGTCGAAGAGGTGGATGACATGGCTGTTCGTCAGTTGGTACGAGAGGGTCGCAAGGTCGACTGCTTCTTGGGGCGTCGCGGACAGCAATACGGTAAAGCCCTCCGGCAACAGCGGGAGGGAGGGCGTCAACGACGCGAGAGTGGGTGAGAGAGCAAAGCGCTCTCCGACAGGCGTCACCGTGGGTACTTGGATGACCAAGCGACTGTTCGGCGTCGCAGGAGGGAGGTAGGCGAAGGACTGGACCATAGCGGCCAGCCCAGAGGGCGTGGTGTACGCTGTCAGGATGGCACCCTTTGCAGCATCTTTGCTGGAGCCTTGGGAGAGACGACCTGCCAAGCTCAAGCCGGCACCGGCCCTGGTCTGCAGAGTGACCACAGGCGCAGTCCCGCTGCCAGCTTCGGCCCAGGATTTTGTCAGGGACCCGAAGCCAGCTTGCTCGGCTAGATCGTAGACAAAGACAGTAGAAGAGGAAGCTGTGCGAGAAGCAATGTACTCGACGAGCGTGGATGCGGTGATAGCGCCAGACTCTGCAATCCTCTGGAGATCATTGGCCGCTGCCTTGAGCTTTGGCGTGGGAGGGGCCGAGAGTGTCGTTGTCGCCGAGAAGGGCGTTGACGTCCCCGACTGAGCAGCAGAAGCCATAGCTGGAGCCTGGCGGACGAGATGGGGGCAGAGAGAAAGCTGAGGGAGCGTGCGGTGTCCCGCCCCGGCCGTACTTTTATTACCCAGAGCTCGGCGGAAAAGTTGAGCTCATCTTCACATCGTTCTCTGCAACGGCCAATGGTGCGCAATGTGCAAACGATGGCGTTATAGCATCCACCACGTGACCGCGTTCAATCGCGTCGCGCTACGCGTAGACGCCCAATATCGGCGCGTGTACCGGAATCGTCCCTGCTTCATCCGACGAGCATCGAGCTTGTATTCCACAGTACAGTACGTGTACACCAATAGTCCAATTCTAACCAACCTAATCCGATCCTTTGAGAGTATTGTACAGCCTATCACCCTGTAGCGATAACACGATCAGCGCCGTCCACCCTGCACGTTCATGGGGCTGCTACTCACAGTGTCACCAAGACCTGGAGAAACCAGACCATTGGGCGTCAGTTTAGGGTCGACAGCCGCTGCCCATACCTAAAGCATGGATTAGTGTCGGAACTCCGCCCAATCGTCGGGAATACCTCACCTCAACGCCGGGGAACTCCGACTGCACCCTGTTCAGCCCGTCCTGTGAAGCAAGTACACACAGCAGCTTGATCCTGTTCACTGCAAAGAGGACGCCCAGTCAGCTGTTGCCCCTGGCACATGCACAATCAGACATACCGGGTATACCCCATTCGATGACCATGTTGAGTGCCGCACATGCTGTGCCACCGGTAGCAATGAGAGGGTCCAGCAGGAACACCTCGTCTACGGTCGGGTTAGGGGGCAGCTTCGAGTAATCTGTGGAATGACGTCAACGTCGCCGAGATACGTCGTCAATATCTTCGATTGGACGTACATTCTACGGGTTGCAAGGAAACCTTCTCCCTGAAGATACCCAGGTGGTACACTTGCGCCTCTCTATGGGCCAACCGCGCGTGAATATAAGCAATCCGTCCCAGCCGACCGACACACGCACGGGAACAGGTCAAGCAAGGCGTCTGTCATGCCCATGCCCGCGCGCAGAATTGGCGTCAGGCCAATCTTGGGCTTGATTACGGAACCCGTGAAGGGCCCAATAGGCGTATCCTGCGAGTAAGATCCACCCGT
Organism: Cubamyces sp. BRFM 1775; assembly: GCA_022385745.1. Taxonomy (NCBI): domain Eukaryota; kingdom Fungi; phylum Basidiomycota; class Agaricomycetes; order Polyporales; family Polyporaceae; genus Cubamyces; species Cubamyces sp. BRFM 1775. Next base: position 116,333 of record MU278480.1, on the reverse strand, counting down.
TTGCCCCATATCGCAATTCGTAGAAACATAGAGTACTCACCCCCTTGAATGTCTCCTCTTCCAGATCGCGACTCGCCTCGATTCCAAGGATCAAGCTGATATCGTGAATACCCTAGGGGATAATCCTGCATTAGCGATCTGAATAGGAGATCCGACGGACGAACGCCCTCATTCTACGCACCTCGCGGAACTCCTTCGGCGTCGTGCTCGTCTGGCGCAGCTTCGACAAACGCGCATTCACGATGGGGTGCGCGAGGACATGGAGCTTCTCAGACGGGGACATGGCTGTAGATCAGTACGCTGAAAGGCGTGCACAACGAGGGGGTCCAAAGCAAAGCGAAAGCCCGGGGCTATAGGATGCGATGGTGGAGGTCGGTGGATAAGGTGCGTTTGCAACGCGGTCGCGGTGCGCGGTGCGGCTCAGGTGCTCGCAGTAATGCTGGATCCGTGCTCGCGTCTGAGCCGCCTGGCATGATACGGCAGTCCGGGCAGTGTCCCGATCGGGGTGCATGACCTGCACTTATCACCCGGTGCGCACCTGCGTCTGACTGTTTTGAACCAGGCCCGTGATAGGAGTAATAATATTTGGTCTATCTTCAGCGCGATACACAGATAACGTCGGGCGCCCTAGAGTGCTGTTGTAGGTCCATAGAGGTGCCCGCTGGTTGATAGGGTGAAAGGTGTAGAAGTTATCAAAAAGAACGCAGTAGCTCGCATCCGAGCCGTCAGCGCTTCAGCTTCAGCTCTCTGGGGTGTACCGGCAATTGCCGAGCATTCCGTGTAATTGATCTATCATTCAGAAGTGGAAATCCAGGTCTCGCTACTACGTACAGGCACACTTCAAGTTTGGTCTTTTCTACGTTTACTACTGAGCAGCCTGAATGGCCGCGATGAATTTCTCAAGATCAGTAGGCAAGTTATCGTATGGGTTCGCTCCATTCGCCTGCGAGTCGGTGGTAATGTAGAACGCCTTGACGTGATCTTTTGTGACCACCTGCGAGATGAGCGACGTTGGAGGTGACGAAGGCCCGTCAGTCAACACGATGGCTTGTTTCAATGGTGGAGTAGAGGAGCCCAAAGAGAGCTGACTGGGACTGCGGTATGATCGGATTAGCGTCGCACAGAAGCAAAGGCTGGGGACATACTCACCTGAAATCCTTGTAGAAATCCTCAGCTGAAAGCAACAGATCGGTGATGCTGTAGTAACTAGTATCCGAGGGCGCGGCACCAGGGTTCAACGTAATCTGTGCAAAGGGGCCAGTAAGTTACGATGACTTCGCTCCGAGAGGGCGGGGTACACTCACGAAGCCATTTCCGTTGTTGAACAGCGGCCTTGCATGAGAGACAAAGTTCTTATAAGTGGTCAAGTCCTTGCTCTTCCCAGAGACCTCGTCGAAGAAGATCCCATCAGGCCTATACGACGCCTTCCACCCCGCATACGTATTGACGTCCTGCGTGACGCCTGCCTGCCTCTTCGCGGACCCCTCGGAGGTGTGCACGTAGCCAAGGACGACGACGTTGGGTGCGCGCAATAAGGGGATGCACTGCTGGAACTCCTTCGGTGCCTGACCCCCTTTGTTTCCGGGGCCGCTGTTAGGGTTGATGACCACCCAGAACGGCACCGTTGGGTGTGCGGCGATGCTATGACCGACATTGAATCAATGAGTGGATACGAAGGCGGAGAGGACGAGCGACTGTACCTCTTGAACAGCGGCGCCCAGTTGGCGCAATCAGGTCCGCCCGAGGGATAGATGTACAGCGGAACGAGAACACCCGAGGAAAGAGTCGCGGCCGCGGCCGTTACAGCACGAGCAATATGCATGGCGGGGAAATGGGTTGTGCGTCGCAAGGAATCGACCGCGACGCTCAAGCATATTTGTGCCCAGCAGATGACATATCCGTCAGCCACGCCCGCCACGAAGGATCGGATGAGCGGACAGGATCCAAATTCACCGACCAGGCCAAACCTTGCGCCCCCACTCGCCAACGGCCGCGCTGCCCGACTGTCAGTGCCAAAGGGAACGATATAACCGGGCGGGGATGGCACATCCGTGCTGGGCCGCGATCCGCCATGCTCAACAAAACACTTCACCAAGTTCCGCAGAGCCTCGGGTGTGGATGCAGTGCCACGGCCAGGCGACTTCAGAATGCCCGCATCCGTGCCTGAGCAGAAACAGTTAAGATGTGGCAGAGGCAAAATGTCTCCATTTTGCTTCCGGCGGAACCGATCGAGATGCACACTGCTCGATCCAACACCTTGGAGCCTCTCGCTTGACCTGATCGGACCCGCCCGAAGCTCGAACAGTTTACCGTACCCTATACGCAGAAACGACGAGTGCCTCATCCTTGTGCAGCCTCCACAGCGGCAATGTACGCCTCCAGATCGGTCGGGAGGTCGTCATACGGATTCCCTCCGTTCGCCTGCGTGTCTGTAGTGATGTAGAATGCCTTCACGCCATCTTCCGTCACAATCTGCGAAATAAGCGACGTCGGAGGTGACGAGGGCCCATCGGTCAAAACGATGGCTTGTTTCGATGGCGGTGTGGATGAGCCTAGTGAAAGTTGATTCGGGCTGCAATGAGAACGGTGTTAGCAGTGCCATGGTATATCGGAAACAAGACGGTCTAGGGCCCGTGCTAACCTAAAATCCTTGTACATATCCTCAGCCGAAAGCAGCAGGTCGGTGATGCCATAATAGTCAGTATCGGACGGCGCAGCACCGGGATTCAGCGTGATCTGCGGTGGCGACCGAGCTTGTCAATCCTCACAGACACTGCTGGTCATAGGCAGTGAGCTCACGAAGCCGTTTCCGTTGTTGAACAACGGCCTTGCATGGGAGACAAAGCCCTCGTAAGTGGCCAAATCCTTGCTCTCCTCCGACACCTCGTCGAAGAAGATGCCGTCAGGCTTGTATGATGCATTCCACCCTGCATATGTGTTGACGTCCTGTGTGACGCCCGGCTGCCTCTCCACGGACCCCTCAGAGGTGTGCACATAACCGAGGACGACGACGTTTGGTGCGCGCAACGGGGGGATGCATTGTTGGAATTCAATCGGGGCTTGCCCTCCGTCGTTTCCGGGACCGGTGTTGGGATTGATGATGACCCAGAAGGGCACTGCGGGATGTGCAGCGATGCTGCAACCAATTGATATTCAGAAACCTAGTATCAAGAGCAGGGAGACGGGAGGTTGCACCTTTGGAACAATGGCGCCCAGTTTGCACAGTCGGGTCCACCCGAGGGGTAGATATACAGAGGGATCAGGACGCCCGAGGAAAGCGTAGCAGCTGCGGTCGCTATGGCGCGTACAATGTGCATGATCAACAGGGCCTGGCTAGGGCTGGGCAATTGGGCTCTTCCTCGGTGGGGAAACGAAATGAGGGCCGTTGAACTCCAGAGGGCAGGAAGCTCACCTGTATTTGTACGCTGTAGGTATTGTACCTATCAGCGGCACTCGGCAAAAGGACCTCAGTACGTGGACAGAGTCAAATCCACAAGACGGAGAGATTGGCGCTAGTTCGATGCTCGCACGTTGCTTGAGGCCACCGAAGAAGTCTAAACTGTCTGCTTGTCAATGCCATACAGCACTATGCCGCCAGCGACTAGTCGTGAATACATTGCCATCTACACATCTCAATAGGCAAACGATGTCCTAGGATCCTACACACGGGTGTTACTTCCGTTTTGAGTGCAGGCTTGGGCGACCTCAAAACGTGTCCCCCCCCGCCAGGACCTACCTAGGTGTACCTGGATGGAGAAGTTGAAGCTGCGGCACAAACGTGATTGTGTCCACGTTTCTATCGGCGGAAATGTGACAGGAACATACAATGGGATCTCATTGACGGCGCGGCCCCGGACAACTTGATACACAAGCCGTCGTATTCTCCAATATGATAATGACAACTTTGACTTCATCCGGACATTAATCCGATGCCTATCATTGGGCAGCCTCGACCGCGGCGATGTACGCCTCCAGGTCGGTCGGAAGGTCGTCGTACGGATTGGCGCCGCCTGCTTGCGAGTCGGTGGTCACGTAGAAAGCTTTGATGTGGTCGGTCGTGATGAGTTGCGAGATGAGCGATGTCGGCGGGCTCGATGGACCGTCTGTCAGGACGACTGCCTGCTTCGAGACCGGTGTGGAGGTTCCAAGGGATAGGTCGCTGACGCTGTACCAAATTCATGAGAGATGTACATTTAGAGGGAGCTCAATAAGACGACATCGCACACCTGAATTTGTCAAAGAAATTCTCGGCTGTCAACAGGATGTCCGCAATGCTGTAGTAGTCGTTGTCGCTCGGAGCGGTGCCAGGGTTCAAAGCGATCTGCGGCACGCTCAGTCAGCATGTCCGCATCCTCTCGTAACAAACTTCTAGCTGTACTCACAAATCCGCTCCCGTCCTTGAACAGTGGCCTCGCGCGCGACTCGAACCCGCGATAAGTCGCCAAGTCGCCGCTCAGCCCCGACACTTGGTCGAAGAAAATCCCATCCGGGCGGTACGTCGAGTCCCACCCAGCGTAAGTGTCCACGTCCGCGTTCACGCCCGACTGTGCGCTCGCCTCGCCCTCCCAGGTGGCGACATACCCGAGCACGACGACGCTCGGAGCGGCGGCGCGCAGGACGGGAATGCATTGTTGGTACTCGATGGGGGCTTGGCTTCCATGTGCTCCAGGGCCGCTGGCGGGGTTGATGACGGCCCAGACGGGGACGGAAGGATGGGCTTTGATGCTAGGCGGGCATGGGATATGCGTTATGACTGAGGTCATCCTGGAAGTATGTGACTTCGGAGGCTTACCTGGTCAGTAAAGACCCCCAGCCGGAGCAGTCAGGTCCTCCGACTGGGTCGATGTACAATGGGATGAGCACCCCAGTAGAAAGGGTAGCAGCAGCGGCCGTGAGAGCTCGAGGAATGAACATATCGCTAGTGAATTTGGGTGCTGTATCCGTAAGTGGGATGCGTCAATGTCACGGTTTCAAACTAGCGATGAGGTATAGAACTTGGTAGACTCACCAAAGTCTTGTTGGACACTGATGAGCAGCGTCGTCTATAGCCCCGACATTTATACGCGCACGACGTTGTGACGCCATTACTCCAGCCAGAGGCCAGAAACCTTGGCAGTCGCTCTGGATGGCTTGGAGTGGTGGTCCGCGTGCGCGATCGAACAAAACATACCGTACCTTGTTGCCTTTGTGATGGACCGCAGCATCTCTTCAGATCCGAGCGACGGCATGCACAAGTTCGAAGTCCGGGTCGGTAGCTTGTGCACACACTCCGGATTGCCGATGCTTCGGATGGCCGGTATACTGAAGTTCGACATACAGTTCGTTGTGGCTACACACTGGCAGTGGCAGCGATGCGGACGATCATTGTGGCACTTCGCCGGTACTGGACGGTCCACTAGTGATCGGAGGACGTCCAAGCCATGTACAAGCTAAAAACAGCAAATCTGTTCAATAGATTGCTTCGAGGAGCGATGACGGAAGACCGGGACCCGCATGGCGTTGGGGCTGTTGCATCTGTCAGAGAGAACGTCTGAATAGCGAAACCACTCAGGAGTGACAGATAGTATGACGGAGAAGCCATACTGAAGCTAGACATGACACTCTGCAGAGTATTCGCACCAATGGGCGCAATGGGTCCGGCGGCGCACAAGAATCGACATCATCGCGGCAGAACTCAGTTCGGCGTAAAGCTACTACGTGCCAATGCTCCTGAACATCACAACGTTCAACCCGGCCCTATCGGAAATCCAGAAGAGTGGACTTACTGACATAACCGCGCTACGAGTGCTCCTCTGAGCAGCAAGGAACGTCTCGGTCTTGCGCACGCCATCGAGGCTCCAAGAAAGCAGCGTATCATTGTCCGAGACCGATATACCGCATCCAACATACCGATATACAATCCAAGCCGAAGCAGCACGCACGTTGGTTATCCTACACAATCCTCCTTCTCTCTCCCGTCCTCACCCACATGTAACCCAAACCTAGTTCGGGAGATCAATCTAAGGGTCATCGACCCACTCCGCGTACTGCACCCTTTGAACATATTCCTTCAGCCAGGCGGGTCTCCTGTCATGTCTAAGCACGAGCTGCTCGCGTGACCGCGCCCTCGCCTCGTCCTCCTCGCTCCTCGGCGGGGCCTGCGCCCCCGCGGACTCCCGCTCAGCACGCTCCGTCATCGCAGCCTCCCGCGCGTTCGCCTCCGTCCGGATACGCCCCTCCCGCTGACGCAAGGCCGTCCGCCGACGGTCCCACGCAGCGGGATAGAGCGTGAGCAAGAAGAGCACGACAAACATCTTCGTCTTCTGCCAGATGCCCGGAGCGGGTGCGGCCGCGTCTGTCTCGAGCAGCGCGTCCTCCGTCGAGAAGTTGATCATGGCCAACCGGTCGAAACCAGCGCCCAATGGCGACCTATTCGCGCCTCGATTGGACGGTCTCTCTGGTGCTGCAGGAGCGGCTTGGTCCTGACCTTGTCCTGCTTGTGCTTCACCAGCGGCAGCAGGGGGCTCGTTTGGAGCAGCGCGGTTCGCGGCACGGTCATTGCCGTTATGCAGGACGATGCGCATCGTGTTCCACGCCTCGTACACAGCCCAGAGACTGAGAAGGAGGCCAAAAAGCGGGCGCTTCGATGGCGAGAAGAAGTAGAGCAGGAGCACAGTGCGGAACGCCAACATCAGCAGGGGAACCATGAGTGCGCGCACAGGGATCGCTCGAATCTCCGCGCCACCTGCTGCGGCCACAGGTGGGAATGGGTTCGCATTGTTCAGATCGTTCACGTTGTGTCGTACGTTCTGGCCAGCGAGCCGCAGAGCTGGGAAGCCGTGCTCCTGGAGACGTTGGTTGAGGTTAGCAGGGGGCATGGCGGGAAGCTGGTAGTATGCGAGGGGCAAATCTGGCGCGGGATGGTCGGCCGCCTGCAAGAAGGGGAACGTGTACGAGAGCACTTTGAGTGCGTGTACCTGCGCTGGAGTGGGGACGGCGTTAGGAGTAGCCAGTGACAGGTATGGTGTTCCCCTTGAATGAGATATCAGCTACCAGACCTACGAAATGGCTGCAAAGATACATACTCGATGGTCACTGGCTCATACACAGCGCCCTCTTCCGCGCTGCCGGAAGGGAACGGCTGATCAAAGATTGCGGGCCAGGTCCATCCACGAGCACGATATGAATACACTGCCGTAGAACGCCAAGCCTCCAGTACTGGTACGTCCGGTTGCGGGGGCGGGGGAATGGCACCGCCGGAAAGGGTGCACAAGGCTAGAGTGTGGAGATAATAGAGGTAGGCCGCGGGCGGGGAGTTCATCAGGAGCGAGGATGACGGAGACGAAGGTGGTATAGACGAAGGAGCGGCATTAGCTCGAGGTGACACAGTGCGGGGCGATATCCTGGGTTGCGGCGCTGGTGCCCGATGTGTGGTTGGCGTGGGTTGCGGGGAAGGTGACGGTGCATTCGGGATCGGGGGAGGCGTCGACGTCCACGCAGAGGGGTGTACAGCGAGATGCACAATCCTCGAGTCATCAGGAGACTGCAGAGGGGGATGTCATTGTCATTCACCGAGGCCATCCCGCACATCGCGATAATGACTGCGCACCTTCCAGACGTCCTCGACCTTCTCGTCGTCGCTCAGGAAGCGACCTTTGAAGACGAGCCGCTGGCCGCTAGGCAAAGGTGACCCAGGACAAACCCTAGCTATCTCTGTCTTGACATCTCCGATAGTAGACGTGGGGGCGACTTGCACTTGAAATGAGTGGGAATACGCCGGGAGCTCAACTCGCAGAACGGCAGAAGACATGAAGTTGTTGGCAGAGAGAAGCAGCAGTTAAGCTGTCTTTGCGCAATACGGTGGGAGCACAAGTAGCAAAGGCCAGGAAGAGCTGAAGGAGAAAGCGGGAGTACTTGTCGGACCTCTATGATGGCGGACCGTCCACTCGAAAGCTCTCAGCCAACGTGGACGCACTCCGTCCACTGACGCCAGCCACGTGATCACAGAACGGGTGACGTCACATGTGTGACGCATCCTTGGTCACTGCGCGTACATACGCATTGGCAGTACCTGACTGTGACCGATCAGTGTAGTAAGTGTTAAAGTTACTCAAACCACAGGACATTGACAAGGACTGTGGCCCGAACCGGTCAGTACTTTGGTGCGTAAGGCTCGGTCGAGAACAAGGGCAGGCCGGTGCGCTCCTTTGACTGACCGTCTATGGCGCCTTCTGACTGAAGAGACACAAAGTGTATAGAGTTACAGAGCCACGTGTTCTTTAGAACAGCAAACGTCCATCGTCCATACACCGCTTCAAAGTTCAAAGTGCTACTTTAATCTCCTCCCAGCCATTCCCTTGTTCCTCCTCCGTCCTCAACCGCCACCTCCCCTCACCTCCACCTCACACGCACCACTCTCCGGATCCCACCCCACACACAGCTTGCATCCGGGCTATCGCCGCCTCTCTTAAGACCCCTGGGAAAACCGAGGGGGAGAGATGTCGGACTCCTCCACCTTTGAAACCCTCATCGCGGAGCTCTCTCGCGACGCGCAGCGCGTACAGCCAAAGGACGCTCTCCAGTGGTGCGCCAACTGGTTCCAAACCCGTCTCCAAGAGCAACGTGCACGGGCCCGCGACGTCCTCTCCCGCCAACCCACCCTCGCTGCGGCGGCGGGCCTCCCACAAGACCACTACATGGACACGCCTCTCAGCCCCACGGCGACGACGCCTGCTGGAAACGCCAGCGTCTCCCCCTTCTCCCGACTGCAGCAATTCAGCAACAAGCCCCGCCCGTCGATTCATAATGGCGCATCAAATCCGAGCCCCTTCGGTACGCTCAACGTACCGGGCAATGCCCTCCTCCCGGACCACAGCACGGGCACGATCACCCCCGTAAGTCCGCCCAGCTTCCAGTTCGAGGGGGAGGACGTGGCCCCGACCACGCCCGTATCCGCGCCGAACCCGTTCGCGTCGTTCGCGAATGGCTCCATCTACCCCGACCCGAGCCCGGGCGACTACCTCCAGCCGCCGACGGCGACGATCCTCGCGCGGCGCACGTCCGTCAGCGCCGAGTCGATCCCGGTCGACAGCGAGACGACGGAGCCGCTGCCCGTGTTCCCGAAGACGGACGACCAGCTCCGGCGGATCCGCGCGTCGATCGCGAACAACTTCATCTTCCGCGACCTGGACGAGGAGCAGGAGACGGGCGTGCTCAACGCGATGTGCGAGTGCCGTGTCGTGGAGAACGAGCTCGTGATCCGCCAGGGCGACGTCGGCGAGTACTTCTACGTCGTCGAGAGCGGCCTCTTGCACTGCTACATCCGCCCCGAGCCACTGCCTCCCGGCTGGCTATCCGGCCGCCTGTCCGCTTCAGACAAGTTCACGCGCCCGGGATGGCATCCCGAGTTTGGCGAGAAAGTGGCGGAATGCCGGGAGGGCAACTCGTTCGGCGAGCTCGCGCTCATGTACGGGCACCCGCGCGCGGCGACGGTCCTGGCGATCGAGCCGTCGACGCTCTGGTCGCTCGACCGCATCACGTTCCGGACGATCATCCTGAAGGCGGCGCACCGGCGGCGGACGATGTACGAGCAGTTCCTGTCGTCGGTGCCGCTGCTCGCGTCGCTCGAGCCCGAGGAGCGGAGCAAGATCGCGGACGCGCTCGTGAGCAGGGTGTACGAGGACGGGGACGCGGTCGTGCGCCAGGGCGAGATGGGCGACTCGTTCTTCTTCGTCGAGGAGGGCAACGCGGTTGTGACGAAGACGAACCGCGACGGCGTGTCTGAGGAGGTCGGGCGCTACAAGAAGGGCGACTACTTTGGCGGTACGTCTACAGCGCGGCTCTGCCGTTCTAGAACTAGATTATCTCGTTCATGCACTCACATTTCGTTGTTTTGTTGCATTACAGAGCTTTCGCTGCTGTGCTTGCAGCCGCGGGCGGCGACGGTGAGCGCGGTGGTGCGGACTGATCCGTCCGCCCCTCGACTGAAGGTGGCCGTTCTGGACGCGCACGCGTTCACGCGTCTGCTCGGGCCTCTGCGCGACATCATGGAACGCAACGCCGGGCAGAGCTACGGCATCAATCTGCGTTCCTCTCGATGAAAGGGAAAGGAGAGATGATCATTGATATATACCCTTGTGGAAGGGACTCGACTCGCTCTGGGCTCAGGAGGACGGGTGATAGCAACGTTCGGGGAACAGGTTGTCGTTGTCGTTGGATGGGATGTCGTGGGCTTCGTAACTGTTTGCGGTCTCGCACCGCGTGCGTCTCTCTCTGTCTCGACTGTGTTTGTGTGTTGCAGTATACTTGCTTGTGTCGATGGTCCGCATGTTATCTTGAATGTAGCTTATGGAATCAATCTCGTGTTCTCAATGCTCAGCGGTTCTCGTGCAGGAGGGATCAGATTGGTGTGGCATTGGCACGGGCACAGAGGGGCACAGGTTGTGCAACGCGCGTGTGTTTGGCCACAAGCGACGGGCGCCTGTTTGCATGACGCGCGACAATGGGGCGTTGAGATGAGTTAGCGCTGTGGCCGTGGCTCACAATGGCCATCATATGCATGATCGCGTTTTAGTGGAAATACTGCGGGCAGCTGCGAAGGCATAGACGAATGCTGCATCTATGGGGAACACGTAGATTGCATGGAATACGGGGAGAAGTTGGGCGGCCGGTGTTTTGAGAAGAGATGACGACGGGGGATGGGGGAAGTTGTTACGATGGGAACGGAGCGATGCGTGCAGTCGGTGAGTGAGGCCGGCTGCTCTACTTACGGTGGATAGGACAATTGGTTTAATGGGCTCCACTTGCTCCTTCTAGCCGGTCGCCCTCAAATCAGCCTTCGCCTCCAACTCTCCTTCCCTCCGCTCTTCTCCGTCCCCGCTTTCCCTTTGCTCTCCCCCGTTCCCTCTTTTGTCTCTCCCTCCGTCCTCTTTGTCCTCTCGCGCGCATACATCCACCAGTCCTTGGTCTTTCCAAGTTCTGGTTCTCTACCTCCTCCTGCGCGCGTCCACACTCCCTCCTTCCGCAACGTCCCTCCTCTCCGTGGTCGCTGGAAGACTACAGAGAACTGGTACAACACGAACCTCCACTGCTCGGTCGACGCCCCACACTCTTTAAGCAACCCCAAACACCACAACTTGACGCGACATTATGAGCTTCCCTCGCGTGTTCCGTAACGTCCCCCGCGCCGATGGTCGTAAGTACCCTTAAACTACGCAGCTGCGAACGTCGATCATTCACAGACGTCTCTTCGTTACTTCGCAGTATTGGGCGGCATCATTGGCGGAGATGACGGGAGTAATGACAATGGCGGAGGCTTGCTGTGAGTCCGTCGAGTGGCGATCGCGCGCAGCCTCTAACGGGTACGTGTTGCAGCGGCAACCCTTTCTCAAGCCTCCTACCTGGGCTCGGTGGAATCACGAGTGCACTCTCGCCAATCCTTCCGCTACCCAGCCCGCACCCAGGCAGTGCGTCTTCGGACACTACCGCCACGAACACCGGTACCATCTCCCTCACCACGGGCACTCCAACAAGCGCGTACGTCGAGACTCTCGTACGCGTAGGATTGCAGTAAGATTAATCACACATCCACAGTACCACTGCGACGAGCGACACTTCGTCCACGAGCGCCGCCAGTGCTACGTCTGATACCAGTTCGTTGACGTCCGATACTCAGACGGCCACCAGCACTCAGCCAACAGCCACAGATTCTCTCACCCAGAGCTCTACACAACAGACTCCGACGCCCACGCCGACGTCTACCCCGACGCAGGACTCTGCCACACTCCCGCCCTCGTCCGCCTCTACCTCCTCTACCTCCTCCGGATCCGCGTCCGCAACCGCGATTGGAGACAATGCGCCCAAAGGCTTCCTGCAGAACAAGGCGCTCTCCGTCGGCGTGATCACCGCCGCGTCGCTCGTGGGCCTCGTCATGCTCATCGCGCTCGCGACCTGGGCGATCCGCAAGCGCAGGAACGACCGTCTGCACCAGGACATCCTCGACTACTCCACCGCGAACCTTGTCGGCGACGCGGAGAAGGGTGGAGGAGGTGCTGGTGCAGCCGATGGCGGCAGCCGCCGCCAGATGTTCGCGGACGCCGGCGACAACGGCTCGAGCTCGGGACATGGCAGCGGCAGCTCGTCTGGCCACGGCACCGCGGCCTACTCGCAGCCCCCGGTTCAGCCGTCGCGGGGCATGTACGAGAACGCGGGCTACCCCTCGCTCCCCGTCTTTGTTCCTCAGCCTGCCCCGAGCCGTGCGGCGAACCCATACTCGCAACCCGCGTACGCGGACCGCAGCTATGCGTTCCCCTCCCAGGAGCAGAACAACACGTACGCCAACTGGGGTTACGGCGGATACGGGAACAACGCTGCTACTGCACCCGTAACTCAAACTCAGAACGCCTACGACCAGGCGTATGGCGGATACGACGATGCGTACGGTGGGATCGACTCCGCTGCTATGGCTGGCGTTGGTGCGGGTGCACAGAGCCAAGGCCCTCAGCGTCGTCCCTCGGCGCACCGCAAGCCCCCTCCGCAGTTGTACATCCCGCCCACGAACCCGATCGCCCAAGCCATCACGAACACGCAGAGCCCGGACTCCACCGTCTCCCTCTCGAAGCCCGCGCTGCAGCCCGCGAGTGGCATGGGCGCTGCGCAGCCTGCGCGGAGGACGTCCCTGCTGAACTCGCCGCCCGCGGGCAGCACGGAGAGCGGGAGCATGTCGAAGCGCGAGCGCCGCGACACGCTCACGCACGTGGAGCTGCTTGACCCGGCTGCGCCGAAGGCCCCGACGTCGTCCCCTCCGCTGCCGGATGAGTTCGGCACTGTGCCTGCGAGCAAGGACAGCCCCGCCGAGATACCTGTTCGTCGCCTGGTGGTGCGCAACGAGTGAACGGACGCGTGAGCCTCGCTAGTGGCGGCCGTGTCTGGCGGTTGTTCATCCGCCAAACCCAACCGGGAGATTGACCGGCTATACCATGTGCAAACGACCATACCTTGCAGCATGCTGTGTATCATCAAGCTCCTCCCTCACTCAGCGCGGCTTCAAGCTTCCACTGCGCCGTCTTGCTCTTTCTTCAATTCGTCTTCCATGACCATGCTCTTCGCGCGTCATGCCCACGCGCCCACAACTTGCTTTCAACCCCGCATGTAAATCATGCCGCATCCTATTCTTCTCGTCTGCATGCTTCTCCCTGCATCGCCACGATGCCCCTTCTTCATGTTTTATCGCCAGCCCGTCCGTCCGCGCCTCGCTCTGCTCTCGCTCGCTGTCCCGCCTAACCTCTTGCACTCCGTACCCCGCCCCAGCACCCGCATCCGCCTCTGCATTCTCCTGCCCTACGCACCAACGCAACGCCCCCGCGTACCGTCTTCCTCGCCCACGAACTGCGTTCGGACGCTGGCTCTCCATGCATCGCATCGCGGCGGCACGCCCTTCTCTGACCTGCCGGACACTCAGGCGCTACGGTTGACCCGAGGCACTTCGAAGGCCGCCGCACCGTTACCCTCTCCTCCCTCTTGTTGCATAGCTCCTCCAAGCTCTCTTCTTGCACATATATACATACCTCGTCGGCGCGCACGCACCAAGGTTCTCTATTCATTGTTCAACCATGCTTCGGTTGGAGTTTTCTTCTACCCTTATTAGCTTATCGTGATTCGTGACCACGGCTCGATATCGATATCCAATATGTATCACTAGTGATCGTCCTTTTTCTTCTCCGTTGACATGATCGGGCTCTGCCGTTCCTGCATTGCATATTGCATTGTGCATAAGCCACACATAGCAAGTTCTCTTCCCCACCAACCCAATCACGCATCCTCTGTCCTCGTTCTGAGTCGTAGTACTTACCTACCTCCCCGCATACGTGTCGTCGCGTGTTTTAGCTAGATATTAGTCGAGTAGTACTAGCACGTTATAATGCCAGAGGCGTTTTCATCGCGCGTGTAAAGACGATCGTCGTGTGTCCAATTGGGCCCAAAATTGGTTCGCATGAGGCTTCGCATATTGTATAATCACTCGCAGTCTCGAGGTGAAGGAAGCACAAGAGGGTATGCTATATTGATATTCGCTACAAGACACAGGATCGTACAGAGACTTTTCACCCGGACCAGACGGGCTGTGGCGAGAGCGTATGAGTGGCTATTCGTAAGATACCTGGAGCGAAACATAGTACTCACGGGGCCGGGCTGAGTGTAGTTCTTGGGGATGGGGTACTGTAGGTGGTTGCCAAGAAGCTGTCAGCTAAGGATCCACAGAGGTCAAGAGCTGAACTCACGTTGATGTTGATGAGGATGCCGGGCTCGTAGCCGGTGTAGACACCGGGGATGGAGACCAGAGGGCCTGGCGTGCCGCTGCCCCCGTTCTCGACGTTGACTTGACCGCAGGAGATCTATCATCCGCGTCAGCCTCTCAACCTCCCACTCACAAGCCGGTACACAGCTACTCACGTAGAACTGCGCGCCGCCGTAGGACTGCGCGACGTGGAGGGCGATGGCCTCCATGCGGACGAGGTACTGGCCGCTGGGGAGGTTCTTCGGGAGCGTGAAGGACACGCCGGGGACGCCCTCGGCGGGGAACGTGATCGACTGCCCGCCGTTCGTCTCGGCGGTGATCTGGTAGACCTTGAACCAGACCGCGCCGTCGCCGGCCCAGTTGTCGACGTCGCCGGGCGCCTTGGCCATGTAGACGTTCACGACGCCGGGGTGGTAGATCGTGCCGTCGGACATGATCCCGAGCGGGCCGCCCGCCTGCACGGTGATCGTCTCCGCCGTCGCCTGCGTCTGCGAGTCGTAGCAGCGGAAGTCGGGGCTCGTGACGTCCGTGACGGGCGCCTGCGTGTTGAAGTTGTTCGTCTTGCGGACGTTCACCCACGCGGGCGTCGTCTGGCCGTTGACCACGAGCGACGGGAAGGTGTCTGTGAAGAATGCCACAAGTTAGACATCACTAGAGGAGGGAAGGAGGTCGATTGCAACTCACAGTGGGCGGACGCCGAAGCGACGAGGGCTGCGAGTGCAACGAAGGCCTTGAGCATCTTGGAGGATTGGCACTCGGTGCTGCTGTTCCAGGCTGCCCAGCCC
Organism: Cubamyces sp. BRFM 1775; assembly: GCA_022385745.1. NCBI lineage: Eukaryota > Fungi > Basidiomycota > Agaricomycetes > Polyporales > Polyporaceae > Cubamyces > Cubamyces sp. BRFM 1775. The sequence continues at coordinate 101,276 of MU278480.1, read as the reverse complement.
TTCCTTCTTATACCGCGCAAAACTCGCGTGTCCTACATACGCACATACGTCCAGGAATCCAGGATGCCGAGAATCGAGCAACGAACGGCACCTCGTGGTGTGGAGCCCACGGAGAATGTCTCGAGTCGCGCGTCCTCGGTCGGTCGCTATCGAGGCAGGTTGACCCGAGCCGCAACAGCGTCGCGACACCAGCTTTCTCCGAGAAGATCCAAAGGAAATCACTCCGTCCTGCACGGCGTCCAATCGCAGCCTGTCCTGCCCAACGTCGCGTTGCGAGAGGCGCGACAGGACGGGCTCCGGGATAGGCAGGTGACGTCGAGAAGCGATCTCGAGGGCACCGGGGCACTGGTTGCACAAGCGGCGCGAAGGACGTGCAAGTCCGACATATAACCATTTATTCCGAATGTGCACCGAACGCGCACCCCCCGCCCCCGGGCGTTGTGGCGCCCCACAACGTCGGTCCGGACGCGGTGAATTGGCGAACCAACGGAGTGCGGGGGAGCAGCGGGTAAATTGGTCATGATGTGCTCGAGTCTGAATGCGCGTCATTGGTAAGATGTATTGAGAACGAGGTGCGCTTGATAGAGGCAGGAAGAGAACGTACCGTCGAACGACGTCGTTCGGATGTCTCGAGGCCATGAGAACGAACGCGGCAAGCAATGAGAGTAAGAATAGACTGGCCTGATAGGTGATATGTCGCGACGACATACGCCGACGAATAGGCAGGAAGCTGAGACACGCCTCTGTGGCGAGAGAGATGAGGCCATCTCCGTTGCTTACCACGTGCTGCTCATAGCCAGCAAAATGAAGCACGAAGGTAATTGGACGCCGAGGCGAAGCAAAATATACATTCTATACCCATTCATACCTTGACTTGCCTTTCATGCGCTTTCATGACTACGTCTGCTGGACACCGCTTGACTCCTCACGCTTTTCTCGTCCATATCCCTGCTCCTCCTCGACCTCTTCTCCTCCGTTTCCTCTCTTTCACGTTGTGCTTTTTCCCGTTTCTCCCGCCGTTCAAGGTACCACACCAGCCACGTCACGAGTAGAGTGGCAATACAAGTACCGATCATGGCCCACATTCCCTTAGTGAACCGTGGTGCGTCCGTAGCTGGGTAGAAGACGAGCGGCCACCATGCGTTGATGACGTTGTTCCACATGTTCATCGAGGCGAGCACAACTGCGCGCTCTTGGTGATCGTCGGCACAGATTTGATTCGCCCATCTGTAACATGTAGGTCAATCGTGCCCCTTCCGTGCGTACGACATATGCAAGAGACTCACGCGAAAGTGGTCGCTTGCCCAGCGTACGTCGCCCCAGCAAGATAGTATGCGAAGAACTTGAGGCCGATGGGGCTGCTCCATATGAGGATGCAGATGCTTGCCACGATACCCGAGATAGCCATGTACACGAGAACGGGCCACCTTGCACGCGACTTTGTTGCATCCGTCCAAGTCGCGCATACGAGCGTCGATACTATCGCAAAGGCTGTCATGCCTGACGGATAGTAGTCTAATATCCACGGACGAGCAGGTGAGCGGTTTAAGCACGCCAAGAGTCACTGGGACCACATACCAACTTGTGGAACAGTAAAGCCGCCGATTGCCTTCAACCACTGGCCCATGAGGTTATTTGAGCCGAAGCTCTCCGTTTCGCCGGATACTGCGAACTAGAGCGAACGTGAGGCATTCTGTGCGTTTCTGCGCCGGGCCGGTAGGTCGCTCACCAGCAGACTGCAGGCGTACCACCGCCACCTTCCCAGGATGCGGCGGACGAGGCCCCACGAAAGATGTCCGTGGTCAATATCCTTATCTTTTTCGGACTCTAGCCGTTCGCAAGATAGCAGACGTTCCTAAGTTCCAGGTGGCATTAATTGAGTGTTTACACGCTCGTTCACAGTGAGATACCGACCTCCTCGGAGAGGTAGAACGCCTTGGTCGTCGTGGGCACATCCGGGAACATCAGGAAGCCGTATAGGGCTATGGGCATTGTGATGATGCCATCTATGATGAACCTATGCATCCACGAAAATGTGAGCGACAACTCGGGCATACGACGTTGCATACTTACAGCCAACGCCATCCGCTCCGACCGGCAATGCCGTTCAAGTGCCTACATGCCATGTCCATCATGATAAGCACAGAGTAGATTCAACACATGATTGACATACGTGTAGACCGCAGCTTGTAGCACGCCGGAGAACCTAATGTGATCATCTGTGTTCAGTTTCGGAACGACGCATCCGCCTAGAAATAGCAATCCTCACAATGTACCGATCAGCCCTGACGAAGTGAAAATGCCGGACCGCTTGCCTAGTTCTCCAGGCTTATACCATCTGTAGCGTTTCATTAGTCATGTGGGGCTGCATAGATTGTACAAGCTGCACGCACGATCCGAGGATATAGTGAGTGCCGACGAACGTGGAGGATTCTGCGATGCCCTGGAAGAATCGGATCGCATAGATCTATTCACGCCGTGTCAGCATCAACGGCAGGCTCCCATGACTATCACCCTAACCTGCTGGACGTTCGTAACGGCGCTTGTGCTATCAGATACAAAGTCAATATATACAGCTGCAGCTGAGAGGAATTGTAAGGAAGCGGACTTGCCAGAATGTCATGACACCCCACACGATCTGCATAGACGGGAACCATATCCGAGGTGGTACGACCTGCAACATCAGGTTGTCTATGATTGTGTTCTGTCAGAACAAACAGCGCCAGACTGTCAGGATGGAAGGAATTCACTTGGTATCATCCCGATGATATAGCCACAGGTGAATATCGTGTTAATTTGCTGATTTTGAGTGTGAACCTTCACGTCGTAGCTGCATGCGCGCGCAAATGGAAGACCTACGTTAAATTGAGTGCCGTACATGTGGAGCTCTTCGCGCATGCCGGAGACGTATGCATTGGATACATTGCTTCTGTCGAGGTCTGCCCAATCACCCAGTCACATGAGAGCCATTCTCTACAGCCCGATGCAAGTCCCGCTCACAATTTGAAAAATACTGCTTCAAGTCAGTGGTCGCAGATATTACGAAGTAATGAACAGACGCACCATGAGACAACAATACGACAAGATAAACCAATCTATTTTGAGCAGCAGCTTGCGCTCCGTTTTCGTTGCGGGGACCTCTCCCCACACGAAATGCCGAATACTGCGTATGACAGCCATCGGAACTTCTAACCACCAGAGCCCGGAGAATGAAAACCAAGAAAGAGAACGCCGGAGATGTGAGCAGCGCTTCAGACGCGTGAAATGTCCTAGTTGTAGATTTCTTCGTCTACAAAAGCCGGACGAGAGGTCGTATGATGATCAAAGCAGAGTCACAGAGAGCAGAGCGGCGATATCGTATTATGCAGAGGTAGACATAGGCGTAGACGTGAGGTCGTGATGGTACGATAAGAGGTGGAAAGAGAGGCTTAGAGAGCAGGACGGAGACTGGTGGCCCTTGCAGTCGCCGGTGGAGAACCTTCCGAGCCCCCAATCCCCGACTTCCTCGGATGCCTTCAGCCACAACGGTCCACGCGATCATGTGATAGCGCCCGATATAGCGCGCCCACAACTCACTGCCACTGGACTACCACCTACTACCCTCTACTACTGACACCTGCTGGCCTGTCACGAACACCCAACTGCAGCAACACCATCTGCGCCAAGAGTTCTGAGGGCGCAGAAGTGTGCACGCAGCCTGCTCGCCATACACACCATACCATCAACCTATTCATTCCGACTGTCCCCTCACCCTTAGCAGCTTGAGGAGCTTGACTCGGATGCTTTTCCCGTTATTCAGCATATACGAGAAAACTGCGTGCGCTTGGCATGCAAGAGTACATTGCTCACGAAGGGGACAGTATACCGGTCTTCCTCAGTGCTGATCAAGCAAGACGTTTCACCGGCAGGCTGGACAAATCTACATGCTACAAGCCATCTCATCGAGAGAATCACGCAGCCAGTTTGCGACGACTGATCAAGCTGCTGAGATCAGAATCCTCGCCCCAGCTGAGCCCTATGGCAGTTCGGTCCGTTCACCCGCATGTCTCTGAAAGCGCAGAATATTGGCGCATTTCGTCGCCCTCGTGAAGTTGCATGAGAGATCTACTGGCATATGAACTGAGCTGTCGTCATCTGTACGTATCTTTCATATCCGAGAACCGAAATGCGAAGTCTTCACGCAGACCAGGTGTTTTCCATCGCAGGAGCCTCATGATAACATTCGCAGCGCTGGTAGTAGCGCCCTCTCGCCCAAGACGCAGTGGGCGCATAAACGGCGAGTTCAGCGCTGCAACATTCAGCCAGACTTGGAAGATCCGGTCGCCTAGGGCCCGGGATTTCCTGCAGATCGTCGTGCGTTCATGCGCCGCCCGTGCTTCAACCGCCCAGAGGGTGAACCATGTTGTCAACCCGCTACCGAGTTCAACGGCGCACGGATCCATAGTCGGCATCGTAGCAACACGCTCCGTTCTATGTCCGCAGCAACAACGTCGGCTTGAGTTCGAATATCGACTCCCGAGAACCGCGGGCGTCCGCGCTTTCAGACGTAGGATCATGGCCAACTATAGGTCGAACATGTGAGCCCGCGACTGGTACCGGCGCGGCAGGTGTATCCTCCGGTATTCGCCACGGGCCACGCTCAAGCTGTGTACCCGCGACAAGACATCGGCCGCAGCGCTGGTTCAATCGGCATACCTTGTACTTTTTGGTCTTCTTCAGCAGGAGTTCAAGGCTGATGCGTACCTTCGTTCTTGGCACTTGCACGATGCGATTCTGTGCTGCGTCGCGCAGCTTGCTGCTGCGATGCCGCAGCCTGCGGCCTACTAGTTATCTTGGCAAGCTGCGCGTCGCAGCATTAGGATGAGCTCGAACCTCGAGTTATTGTCCGCGCGGGACCTTGAACTTCGGGCATGCGCCCGCAGCGACTCGCGGCGCGCCCCGATACAATACAAACATATTCGGCAAGCTCAGTTCTGGAGCCCCGGTCACAGCAGCAGGTATCGTACGTATTCAATCATCGCACGAACGATGTCATCAGGCTGCGGTCCATGTCGTGAGTGCGGCTATACACGACATGCAAGCAGTCGGATCCTCATCCCAGGGCGCCCGGCACACCGCGGACACGCTCCCAGTACCTAGACAGGGCTGTGAGCGATCCGAGGCACTAAGTATGGATCCGGGCATCCGAATATTCGCACCCCCTACACATGTCTTATTTGATAGATGCGAACGGGGAACTTGAGCATCCTGTCGCGGCTCGTGCGAGTGAGAAGCCGCATACAACTTGCACCGCTTCACGGAGAGATGCGTGCGTCATGGGCAAGACTGCAAACTCAAAGTTCGGTCTGATTCAGGGAAGCTGCTCTGGGGACTACGTAAGGGAATACGTTCACCGGCGCCCATTTCAGGCCTTAGGCCCCAACTGCGGCATTTGCGAGCTATCTCCGACCTCGCAAACCTTCAGCTCCTGAAAATCTCCAGTCTCGAGAGGCTTGGAAGTGTGACTCAGGATGGCTGGTCTTGGCACCAGCGATAGTAGTAAGAAGCGCTGACAGAATGAGTCCGACGCGCAATTCGTTCGGCCTCCGGCAACGGGATAGATGCGCCCGATGACTGCATGAACGTTTGTGCGGCGAACGCCCTCTGATCAGCTGTGCCCTGCGATCAACATTCGAACTCCCGCCATGCGCCAGGGACCTCTCCAGAAAGTCTAATACACGCGAGATGACTTACTCCATAATAACTAGTATATGTCCGGCACCGCCGGCGTTGACGCCGATCGGTGGCGTCGGCCGTGACAAAGACTGAGACGGACAGCTGAGGAAGACTGAAGAAGACAGGCCTGGTTCGAGCCAGACGCATACGGTCGAAGGGGAGAAGGTGGCAAGATGGCGTGCTGGGACGCCCAGGCTGTCAGGCTCGCTGAGATGTTGAGGGGATGATATTTTCTGCATGTACGGTGCAGGAACCAGAAGCACAAGAAGCGCGAGAGGGGCGTGCCGAGCTCAAGCGCGTCCGATAGCAGGTAGCATCGGGCATGCGCCGAGCGCATGTGCGGACACATGATAGGAGTTAGCGAGACCTGTAGGAAAGGGCGAGGTCTTGGACAGGGATATTTGGGTAAGATATGTCAAGACAAGACCAAGGAAGGGCAGGGCAGGGAAGGGCAGAAGAGGACATTAGGCGGTATGCAACGCCGGTCAACCGCCGACTGACGGCGTACGTACGGCGGTAATGTGTGAGTATAGTATGTCAACTTCAGTCGAAAGACGATCATGCCAGTACTAGCTGCCAGTGGTCTGCTGGGTACCATGTCCAAGGTTATGGTTGTCGTCGGAGACAATAACGGTAGAGAGGTGCCCCAATTCCAGCGAGGAGAGACGAGACAACGTATCCTGATTGCCTGGATCCCTCGAGACCGAGCATGCGAATCCGAATGCAAACGCCTGAAGACGTCTGGACAAAAGCCCATCAAATGACGCTGCGCGAGTCAAGGAATTCGGAGAATGTCGTTCTGTGGAAGGGTCTTGCCGGGCGCTGCAGTCCTCGTTGCGCGCGTCGCCGAGGAACCAGTGAGCGCTGGTGCGTTTGGCAAAGGCGGAAAGGGGGCGGTACGCCGAGCATCGACCGACCGAACAGCAGAAGGCCTGGACGTGTTCCCAGGGACGAAAGCGCGAACTCTCCGAACGCAAGGACGAGTAAAGCAGATGGGAAACCATTGTGGCGACAAATTTCTGCACTGATGGCTTGCCCGGCATTGGGCGGCAGCGAAATGCAAACATGCAGGATTGCCGTTTTGGGCCCGAGTCATTGATGACGTCGCGCCGCGGGACCCGATCATCTCGCCCGGCCGATTCGCCGTCCGCGTCTGAAGATGACTGTCCGCAGACGCAGAGCGTTCGACAGCGCCGGATCGGAGACAGAGGCGAGGTGAGGTGAGGAGACGGTGCGCGGGAATGACGCCGAGGAGAAAGAGGGAAACGGAGAGCTGGTTGGAGGCAAGGGACGGAGAATAAGTGCAAGAGAGGAGGGATGCTTATACGGGGAATGTTAGTCAGGCCATCGAACGGAACGGACTTTGTGTGTTAGTGAGCGTCCGAGTCCGCGGAAGGTCGCGACTGTCTTGTGCTCGAAGCCTTACTCAACCATTCGCAGACTTCTCGAGCCTTCGGTCGTCCGAATTCTGCCGTCCAGTCCTCCGGTTCCCCCATGTCCTCCTCCGAGCCAGGCTTCCCTTATAACCTCCTCTTCGGTCCCCCGTGCCGTCCGTTACGCCCCTCCTCCTTCCCGTTACCCCCGCCATGCGTCTTCCCCTCCGTTCTCCCACCCTTCTCGTCTCCTTCCTCGCCGTCGCCGCCCTCTCCGCCGCGGCCGCCCCATCCTGCTCTGATGAACGATCACTTGACTGTGTACCCGGCCCCTCAGAACAACATCTCATTCCTCGAGACGGAGGTCACGATCATGGCGGACACAACCACCACGCTCAGCCCCTAACGGAGCTCAAGGAGGATGAACTCCCCCAACCACCTCCTTCATATTTCTGGCTCGACATCAAGGAGCCCCCTGCAGATGAGAAGCGTTATCCGGGATTGATGGGTTTGCACGCACTTTGCATGTCTCTCGCCTTCTTCGGTGCCCTTCCAATAGGTTCGTTCGCCTCGCGTCCCTTCGCGAAGCGTTATCGGACTAATCTCCTATGCTCGGCGCAGGCATCGCACTGCGCTCCGTGAAGCATGCATGGCATGGTGTAACCGTCATCCTGTTCTACACGTTCATCGTGCTCGGTCTCTTCTCGAGCGCACTTTACCGCAAATTGACGCCAGACATGTCCGTCCTTTTCGGCGCTCCGTTGATTCAACATTTACTTACCGGCGTGATGTCGTCACAGGTACGAAGGCAACAAACACGGCTCGCAGGGATATTTCTTCCTCGCTTGCGCAGTTGCCCTGTCTGCTCTCGACGTCTTCTCGCAAATCCTCCGCCTCGTGACGTATCTCCGCGCCATCCGCTCGGGCGAGGACCATTTCTCGTTCAAGACGTTCTGGAACTACGTCGTCCTCGATCGCGATGAACACTTGGCCGGCGCCGAAGCTGAGTACACCAACCTTGTTGTTGACGAGCTGGAAGAGCTCGACGATGCCGAGTTGAAGGCCAAAGATGTCGAGGATGAGTCTGTTCATGTAAGGCGTGCCCGTATTGTTGAGCCGATCAGGACCGACATCGACATGCATCAACAGGACGACCACGACGAGACAGCGCAATGGGCGAACGACGTCCGTCGTCACCGCCGCACCGTCTCTTATCCTCATTCGGCTGCTTCCGAGCGCACGCTGTTCGGTGCCCACTCGCCTCAACGTTCCAACGACTCCCTTCACGAAGATGAGCCTGTCTACCCGTGGCAAGGCAAGAGCAAGCGCGAAGTCCTCCGTTTCGTTGGTCGCGCGACTTTCGCTGTTTGCGAGAGAATATTGGTGTTCGCGGGCTTTATGCAGGTCGTGACTGGTGTCGTCGTCTACACTGGTGGCTGCCGTGGCGGCCTCATCAACGCATGCCTCGCTCATCTCATTAGTAAGTTGCGTTCAGGCCCTTACTGAATCTATGTCTGACCGGTTATCTCCAGAGGGTGGTATCTTCTGGTGCTACGGTCTCGTCACCTTCGCTCGCTTCTTGGGTTCCTTCTCGGAACTGGGTTGGGCCTGGAACCGTGCGCCTCGCCACCATGGCAAGTACCCCACCGCCGAGTTCGTTGAGTCGCTCGTCATCTTCCTGTACGGCATCTCCAACACTTGGATGGAGCGCTTCGGTGCGCATCCTGGTGACCCGTACACCACCAAGCAGATGCAGCACATCTCTATTGCCGTTATGTTCTGGTTCGCTGGCCTTGTCGGCATGGGCATCGAGTCGAAGCGTGTCAGGCGTTGGCTCGCGGCGGGTGCGACCTCTGCTGTACCCCCCTCCAGCCGCTCTCAGGAAGCAGTCGCCGAGCCTCCCAGCTACGTCGGCAGCTTCAACCCCTTCCCCGCGCTGTGCATCGGAATCACTGGTGCCGCGATGAGCGCGCACTTCCAGACGTACCTATTCCAGGTGCAGATCCACATGGTGTGGGGCTACCTCCTCTCTGGCTTCGCGGTGATGCGTTGCTTGACGTACTTCTTCCTCTGGCTCGGCCCTCCGCGCTCAATCCTTCCCTCGCGGCCGCCAACCGAGGCGCTCGCATCCTTCCTCCTCGCGTGCGGTGGTTTGGAGTTCATGTTCTCCACGGAAGATTTGACCATCGCGGCTATGCGCCAAGGTCATGACGACGTTATGATGTTCCTCAACGTCGGCGTCGCAATCACCTGCCTGGCGTTCTGCTGGACACTGCTCATCGTCTCGTTCAAGGGCTGGCTGAAGAGCCGGCATCAGGTTCACATGAAGTTCCATGGCTCCGCGTAGAAGCTTGCGCGACCCGCCAAAACCATCCATCTCAACGACACACCGGCATTGATCGCTATTCAGCACGACATCCTATTACCGTTACGGTCTAATACGGACGGCATGCATACCCTAATCAGACGCCTCCGGCCACATCGATGCTAGCTAGCCCGACACCCCGCACGTCTGTCTGCTCGCCCACCCACGTTTTCAGGCCACCTTCTCGCCATCAGACCCTCGAGGCCGCCCTCGAGCTGCGTCCCGTACTACGTGCGTCGCGCACCCGCGACTGCGCTGTAGTAGCTCTCCGTTCCGGCACATTCTAGCGCTGCATGAGGTTCATTGTTTCCCCCCTCGTACAGCGCACGCGTATCCGCCCACCACAATTCGTGTTTCCCCCCTGCCTCCCTCATGCCGCCCACTGGTCCCACCATCACCCCTTCTGTCCCGCATGGCCCGCGAGCCAGTCGTGTTACAGCTCGTCATGTCCCACCATTGTCTCATGTTCGCTATCATCCATCATTTGCACATGACTCTTCTCGTCCTTGTTTCCGATTACGACCCCTTGATGTCCCTGTTGTACATGCCCCCCTAGTATTACTACCACCACCGCCGACCCACGGCGTTTGCAGCAGATATTCTGTGGAGAGGTACGATACTTGTCCCGAATAGAAGTTGTCAAAATGTACCAAGATAGGCCCGTCCCACAAGTCCGACTAATTCCGGCGAGAGCTTCGTAAGCTGCTACTCGGAGGACTTATAAATCGGCGAAGACGTGTGATTGGTCTGCTATTATGCAGGATGTCGCCAGTGTTCTCGTGTTGCCGTAGCGTCCCAGTGATTCTCACCGAATTTGGTCAGGCGCTTGCTATATACGAGCAGTTTATAGAGCTCCACCGGACGTGCGAGATCTAGCATACGCCTCCCCCGATCGACTCCACTTGAATCTCTATTCGCGTCGTGCAGATCGGTGCACGATCGGGTGGTGAGTAGGGCCGCGGATCAGTGCAGGTTGTGCACAGCGCAGGTTGTGTGACGACGTCGACGATGGCATCCGAATCGGTACCGAATGGCTCTGCGGCACCCGCTGCTACCGCCGTAACGGGCGAACGACCGTATGTCGTCTTCGGCTATGGGTCTCTCATCTGGAAGGTGTGCGGTAGCATTAGACTTTGTCGAGCGCGGTCGATTGACGTGTTTCCTGTGTCTTTCAGCCTCCACCGCATGTCATTGCACAGAGTGAGTACATTCTGCTTTAGCGGGAGTCTCATTCGATAGGCTTTGTGACAAATATATGTGCAGCTCCGGGATATCTCAAGGGCTATGTGCGCCGATTTGCACAGAAGTCACACGACCATAGAGGGACGCCCGAGGTGAGCATCCATTGTATCGCTGAATGTTCTTCGCAAACAGCTCAAGGAAATTCGCTATTGTCCGTAGAATCCAGGGCGGGTGGTTACTTTGATCCACAAGGAAGACTGGGATCATGTTTCTGGTTCTGTAAGTCGAACTCAAAGACCCTCGATGCTATATTGCCATGCTCAGCGATCATCATGTCGATCTTACAGGACCCGTTTCCTGACGACGATGTCGTATGGGGTTCGTTATTGGCGGCTGGCTCACTTAGCCTCCAGGTCCTGCGGGCTAACAAAGAATTTAGGTGTTGCGTACACAATAGATCCCGTATACGAGTCCGAAGTACGAGATTACTTAGGTGAGAGCCTCCTCGCCCTTCCCAAGATGTACCGCATGAGCTAAGAAGGCATTTAGATTATCGGGAAAAGGTCGAGCTCATTCTTTGTCCCGTCGAAGCTCTCGGTTGAGCTGATTTGGTGAATCTAGGACGGCTATACACTCGAAGAACTAGACATATACGGCCTTGTGAACGGACACGAGACCGTGATCATTCCAAAGGTCTGCCTCCTTTGCAAATCCATTTCATACAAGCCATGCTGATGATTGATACACAGGCTTTCGTAGGCCATCGTATCCTGACTTTTGCATCCCCGTGGCTGACCGAACGATCTATGGTGCTAGTGTTACGTTGGGCGACCGGACAACCCATCCTTCAGTACGTGAACTTGCTTGTCCCAGTATATAACCCGCAACTCAAGAAATTCGCTGTCATTAGTTGGTTCCGAACCTATTGACAAGCTTGCCGAGCGCATATGGCACTCCGTCGGACCATCCGGCCCTAACAAAGTGGGTAACCTGCCCATTGCGTAATTTGCTCCTTAATAACGTAGCGCGGCGGTCATGCCTTGTAGGAGTACCTGTACCATCTCGCTGAAGCCGTGCGGCAGCTTGCCCCGGAGTCGCATGACTCACACTTGTTTGAACTCGAGGTGCGTGATGCCACTCACGATCTGGGTGCTAGATTCCATATATGCTGACTGGGGGATTCGGATGATAGACGAGATGTCGTGAGATGGACAAGCTTGCCAGCCACAGCACTGCTGAGAATGGGGCCGCGACTGAGCTGTAGTCTGGTATAGATTGAAATGTGTTGACATCGTGTAGTCGTGTGGCAGTAGGTGTTATGCGCGCACTACATATGAGAAGCAGACAAGAAGTGAACCTACTAGTAGTATGTTTAGATATGAACTTACTTACTCTCATATGCACCTTCAAATCGCAAGTAACTACTACTGTAGATGCCGGCGCTTAGATCAGTACGCGTCGCACATCAGCCAAAGTGGGTACCGCCTCCGTTGCTGCATCTTGCACCGCAGCTTGCACTTCTGTATCCCAACTACATGCACGCGCTCTGACTATCGCTTCAAACCTTCTAGTACTCGAGGAATTTTCTTTCTGAGCTGCTGCTGTGACGCTGTGAGGGCTATCCCGGGGATTTAGACACGAGACATGGCGCTACCGCCCCGGACACTGGACCCGTCCGTACAAGAGCATCTCCGTCTAGAGGCCTTTGAGGTATATGCGCACAATATAACGACAAGGGCGCGTGGTTTATGCGATACTTAATACCCTAGGGAAAGTTCGATGTGAAGGACTTTGTTGGTGCAATCTCTGAGAAGCTCATCGCACAGTCCAAAGCAGACCCAGGCCGTGAGTACATTGTAGTAGTTGTGGTGTGAGCTGTACCCAACGAAGTGTTCAGCGTTCGACCCGAAACCATTCATCCGCACGTTTGAGGCTGCTGTGGACAAGCTCATCGCTGTGCGGAAGGATGTGCAGACCAAGACGGAACAGAGCGAGAAGAGCGTACGGGTCGCCGAGCGGGACTACTCTAAGAAGATGGCAGAGCTAAACCGAGGGTTTGAGGTATGGCCTTCGCTGCACATATACCCGCTCTCTAAGCTCACATGCACGATGTAAGGCAGTTGGCCAGTCGTTCTCGGGGATGGAAACGAAGATGAACGAAGTCGGGCGGACAGCTATCCGAATCGGTAATGAACAATGCTTTAAGCCCTGCCTTCAACCAATTCATGCCCTGCGTAGGCGAGCAGATGGAGTCCGTTCACCAGCAACGACAACGCGCACAAGCTGCCTACGATCTCATCGACTACTATGGCCAGTTCGCAAAGGACGACACAACACGAATCGACGCGCTCAAGAAGGAGGGTAAAGAAGGCCGACGCAAGGTCGCCGTCCTCCTCCGTCGACTAGCGACGGTTGCGAAAGAGGTCGATCTGCCTCATTCGGACAAGGTAGGCTGTTGCGGAAGGGGGTGTGTTGCTCATGTCTGACCTTGAATCCCCCGGTAGACGAGGGAGAATATCGACCGATATTGCGAGAAGTTCGAGAAGGACATGTTGCACCTGTTCGACCGAGCATATAGGAGAGGCGACCCCAAGATGATGCACGTAAGGCATAAGGCAGACTTCTTTGCTCTGCCTGCCTATGGACCTGCTCATGCGGTAGAACAGCACTGTGCGCAAACGTTGCTCGACTTCAATGGAGGCGCATCATGCGTACAAGTATACGTCAACCAACATGACTTCTTCATCAATAGGGTAGGCGAGTCCACACGCATAGACAACCGGCTGTGAGTCCCGGTGGCATTTCTTCTCGGTTCTGAGCCTAATTCCGGGTTCTCAGTTGGGACTCGTTACCAGACCCGGATGCACCGCCGCCCATGACGGAGTCCGGTCTGCAGGAACTATTCGCTGAGATCCGCAAGACCGTTGGCCAAGAGGCGCAGATTGTGCAGGCGGTCTTCCCCAACCCTGCATATGTCATGCAGGTCTTCCTACAGCGTGTCTTTGCGCAATCAGTATGTTCTCGATTGAGTCGACCTGTTGCAGCGATCTCATGTCGTGGTAGATACAACACCATCTAGAACAACTCGTAACAAGAACTACTAGCATGCCAGACCTAGGGTTCCTCCGAATACTGCAACTCGTCCATCAGCAAACTTCTGTCTTGGTCGAGGATCTAAAGGCATACGAGCTCCCCTCGGTTGTACCTCGCTCTCCCATCGATGCCAACGAATTTGACCGAACGGTGAAAGGGATGCCTGCATCGGCGGCCTCCAACACTGCGACTGCCGCAACAATCAGCACTATGCTGGAGACCGCCATGGAGGAACTCTTTGTCCCGTATACCGAGGGGCAACGGTACCTTGAGAAGGAGAGCCGGAGCTTAGGTGAACTGTATGCGAACTACCTGACCAAGTTCACTCGCTATCATGTAGGGTTTGTTCCGTATGGCTGCTGCTGGGCCAAGGCCGACTAACATATCCTCAGGAACGGACAGGTGCCAAGGGCAAATCATCCATGTTCGGTCGTATGGTGGACCAGCTGAGTGCCGCCGCGGCCACGACGTCTACCTCTGGCACGTCGACTACTTCCGCGCAGGCCGCGGCAGCTCTCATGCGCTTCGGTGGCTTGAGCTCATCCACGGACAAGGCACCTGAGAAGCCGGGAGAAGACCCTGTTCGCGAAGAAGATGGCCTGCTCAGCGTTGAAGTCGCAGAGAAGATGTTAAAATGGCATGCTGAGGCTATCGGTCGTTGTGTCGAACTCAGCCCGTCAAGCGACGTGTAAGTCCTCTCTCACTTCGCTTTAGTGGGGCATTATACTAACGGCGAGCGGAAGTCCCAAGCATACGTTTGCGCTACTACGAGTCTTGTCAGCTGCGATTGCCAACTCATATATCGAGATAGCCATTGAAAGGTAGGTACTCGCACGTCCGGGTGACTTGCCATACTGATGGTTATGATCTTAGCACGCAGGCTAGGCTGGAAGCCGCTGATACCAAGACGGAACCGAGCATGCAGCCCCTCACAGTCCTCCGCGAAGTCGACCTCATCTGTCACCTCTGGCAACGCTATGTGACGATGGCTCTACTACCGCTCGCGAGCAGTTCCGTTACGATACGACGCGAGATGATGGTTTTCAACAATCAGACCGTGTCCAGGATCGAAGGCGGCGCGAATCAGGTCACGCAAAAACTGACGGATGGTAGGTCTTCTGCGCATCTGCAGACCGGTCGGTCACTGAGTGCGCTGTTACAGCGATCATCACCTGGCTTTCTGCACAGCTCGCGAAGCAGAAGCGCACGGACTTCAAGCCTAGGAACGATGACTTGTCGTTCGCGCGGGTTAACACCGAGCCATGTATCGCATGTTGCGACATGCTGGAGAAAGTCCGCGATGCGGCGAAGGCGAACCTCAGCGGGAAGAACCTCGAGGTGTTCCTCACAGAGGTCGGCGTAGCCTTCCACGGGTACGTCGTTAGTTGTGGCTATGCATGCACCAATGATACTCACGCTAGCTTGTCAGGCTTCTGCTGGACCACCTCAAGAAGTTCCCCGTCAGCGCTACGGGCGGTCTCATGCTCGCCAAAGACCTGAAGTCCTACCAAGACACGATTGACACGTTCTCCATCCCCTCTCTGCACGAGCGGTTCGAGTTCATCCGGCAGCTCGGCAACGTCTTCCTCGTCAAGCCCGACATCCTCAAGTCGTACATCACCGAGGGCTACCTGGGCCGCATCGACGCGAACCTCCTCCGGCCGTACCTCGCGCAGCGCAGCGACTGGGGCCAGGCCGAGAAGGGCTTCAACGACGCGGGCGACGGCGCGGGCGCGCAGGAGGCGGACGGGAAGGGCATGCGCGACCGCTTCGGCATGGGCAGGCTGAGCATGATCATGAAGGACCTCGAGCCGCTGCGCGAGCAGATCAGCATGCCGAGCATGCCTATGCACGGCATGAGCAACATCGCGGGCAACATCGCCTCGTCGCTCGCAAACGCGCGGCCGTCGCGGTTCAGCGGGGCAGGCAACTGAGCCGAGGTGGTGTGTTCTGGTGCCCACCGTCGCGGCAGGATATTTTGGAATGGCTTCTAAGTTATGCATTCTTCCCCTCCTACATGAACTGCGCGTCGCATATGATACCTGGAGATGTACATGTCCGCATGTAGATGTATTGTTACACTAGTGATTCAATCATTCGCCTTTGAACACGGGGGCACGCTTCTCCTTGAAGGCCTGCAGCGCCTCCAGTCGGTCTTTTGTGTGCAGCAGCGGCTCATACGAGGCCCTCTCGAAGTCGAGCCCTGTGATGGAAGTTAATCACGCGGCGAGAATTTGGGTAAGTCATGATACATGCCTGATTCGAGACCGAGTTCAGGGACACGGGAGATGGCTTGCTTCGCCGCTTTGAGTGCTAGAGGAGCTGTAGGATGCGCATGCGTGGTTGGTCAGTCTGCATGGCCCTCGCACACCTCTCTAGCGCCAAGCGAACTCACCATTCGCGCTCATCTGCTGTGCAAGCTCGAGAGCCTTGTCGAACGCAGTTGTCTCAGGAGCCGAGACGTAGTCCACGACGCCTCAAATAACGCGTCAGTACTGGTGTGCATTAACCGCTTCGCGCGCAGGCGTATAGACGTACCTATTTGGTGTGCTTCCTGTGCGGTCATGACACGTGCGGTGAAGATGAGGTCCTTGGCCTTCGCGAGGCCCAGGAGACGGGTGAGGCGCTGCGTCCCACCTGCACCGGGGATGATCCCCAACTTCACCTCCGGCAAGCCAATCTTCGTCACCGCATGCCCTACAAGAGGACACCATCAGTATACTTCACGCCTGTTACTTGACATGAGGAGCAAGGGACTCACCAGCGACGCGCAGATCACACGCCAACCCAAGCTCGAGCCCTCCTCCGAGCGCGGGTCCGTCAATCGCAGCGATAGTCGGCATGGGCAGGTTCTCGAGCGTGCCGAGCGCGCGGCGGAGGTCGATGAGGAACTTGTCGACCTGCGCCTTGGACATGCTCGCGCGCTCGATGAGGTCCGCGCCCGCGCAGAACGAGCCGAGGGTCGAGGAGCGCACGATGAGCACGCGCGTTCTGTTGACACCGTGGAGATTCAGTCATTCGGTGACGCGGCCGAGATGTGGGAATGCAGTGGTGATGGCGTACTCTTTGTCGAATTGCACCTTGTCCAGACACTCTTGGAACTCCTACGAGACGTCCCGTCTAGTGAGCTCTCCGCACTCCCTGATCCCCAACCCTCAGAAACGGACCTTCAGTAACCTCAACGAAATCGCATTCTTCGCCTTCGGCCTGTTCAGCAGCAGCGAAGTGATCCCAGGCCGGTCCTGCACAGGCTCGAGGTACGCCTCTGCCCCTGCCTCCGCCGCGGCCGCGTTCGCTGGGGATTGTCCAGTCTGGATGTATCGCCGCGCGGTGCACGCGACGCGCACGCTCCTCAGTGCGATCAGGCTAGATGCGCGAGAGGCTACGAGGATCATTGTGAGCTGAGGGGTTGGTCGACGACGTGGGCACTGGGAGACGTGGGGAAGGTGCAAGAGTACGGGGTGTTGCCAGTGCCCGACGGGGCTCAGCCACCCCCGCATTCGCGCTTTCTGGCGTAGCCGGTCCGCCCGCGTGACGCCCAACACCGGAACTTGCTGGGCTCGCGAAGCTTCACTTCACGCTCGCTACCCATTTTGCTCAATGGCACACACGACGAGCCTTTGGGCGACTAGAGAGGATGATGATTCCCATTCACTGTACGCCGACAGGACAGGCGATACAGAACAAGAACGTACAGCCGACTCATGTAGGTACTGTAGGTACGTTGTGATGTGGGACCAGAAGGGACGAGGGGAACAAGTGTGGCAAAGGTGTGGATAATAGTAGCTTTACAGACACAGACACACAACGTATGCGCATCATGAACCCATATTGTAGATGTACAGGCGCAGATGTCACCGGTATCGGGGCGGGCCCGGCGGGGGCAAGAAAAGGGGGAGGAACTACGAGATGGCACGAAGTAACGTGGCGGACCCTGTGGACGGGCGTACGAAGGGCGGAAGAAGAAAAGTACAGAACGCACCCGTCCTATAGATACGGAATAGTTCATCATCAAGGGTATATCGCCCGCGCGCATTCGGCGGCCCAGACGTCAGAGCACGTCCGGACGGGACTTGGGGGGCCGACCGCCAGCGCAGGTGGTTTTCATGACCAAATTCAGCGGGCCTCGCCTTCGACCAGCTCGACGTTCGAGCTGTATGGCTGCACCGGCGGAGCACCTTCAGCCCGTGGGGAGTTCCTCGGGTCCGCGTACGGGTGGGTAGGCGAGCTCGGGGAGCGACGGGGGTCATAGTACGCCTCCTGGTACTGAGCGCTGTAGTCCGCACCATATGCGCCTGTCTGTCCGTCGTATTGGTATTGTCCCTGTTGCGCCTGGGCGCGGGCGTATGCGGTACCAGCAGGGTAGCCTACGCCCGCAGCGGCGGCGTCGTACGAGAAGTTCATGGGTTGGGGCTGAGTGTACTCTTCCATGGTCGGGAGGCCGTAGTGCATGCTGCGATCCGGGTACGCATCGGGCGCGGCGTGCGTCATGATCTGCGCCTCGCTCGGGTTGTCGTTACCGAAACTGAGATCACCAGGGCCGCCGTCGTGGTTGTCTGTGTTCGGACCGTTGTACTTCTCGAAATACGTCATGTCCTCCTCATCTTGCAGGCGCGCCGCGCGACGCTTTGCGTAGATGATACCGACGAAGACCGCACCGAGGGCAACCACGCCAACGACCGTGAACGTGCCCGCCACTGCGCCCTTGTTGGAGAAGAAGCTAGAGGGGAGGGGACAACAGGATTCACACACGGAAGCAGAGACATGGCAGATGGACATGTGCTTACCCTTTCGATGATGCTGATACATCGCCAGCCGCCGCCGCACCGGTAGCGGACGCGGTGGAAGAAAGCCAGTTGTAGGTTGTGGTATCTTGGCCGTTGTTAGCTTGGCCGGTGGAATCAGAGCCTACGACCAGGGTCTTCGACGGCTGGGTTGCAGGCGGGATAGAAGAAGTGGTCGAGGGGAGGGTAGTAGCGCTATTCGATCACGCGGTAAGGCTCCACTGCGATAAGCGAATTTGATGAGACTCGTAAGAGCTTACCTTGGGGTGGTAGAAGCCGAAGTGGCTGAAGTGGACGCGGACGTGTCCGTAGGGGCAGAAGTAGGAGTAGTAGAAGTCGGAGCCTGAGAGAAAGTGTCCGAGCTCGCGCCAGTCTGTGCAGCCGTCTGCGTATCGGTGGACGAGCCGGCAGTGTTGGTATCAGACGGGGACGTCTGCGGTGTGTGAGAAGAGGTCTGGGGAGTAGTAGACTTTGTAGAAGCGGGCGGCTTGCTAGTGGGCGAGGGCGAAGTTGGGGTTGGGGTCGAAGTGGGACTCGTGACCGGGGAATTGGTGCTCGTCTGGGTCGGGGAGACAGGCGAGGGCGACGAGGACCCAGAAGGCGCGGTGCCGTCGCCGGGGGAGTCAGGCGAGGTGATGATCCCGGTGCCCGTCGAGCTTGCCTGAGCGTTGGCTAGGATGAAAGAGTGTGAGGAAAGGAGTGCGAGAGAAAAGAGCGTGAGGACGCGCGCTGCAGACGCCGAGCAGACACGCATCGCGGAGGAGGGTTGGGGGAGGAAGGGAGGGGGCGGGAGGTGGCGTCGGGCGTCGGCAAGGAGGGCGCGAGCGCGGTGGAGGATGGTGGAGGAAGGAGAGACAGGGACGGAGGCGGCGGACAAGGACGTCCTCTCCCTCTCACTCACTCAGAGACGCGACAGGCGACGGCGGCTGTTCGAGGCCTTCCCATCTCAGATCGCGTCCCTTCCCACGTGGTCCAACTCTCACCCTCCCCTACGCCGTTCGTCTTCCCCGCTCGCCAGTGCACGCTGCTTGTTTCATGCAGTTGCTTATTCCGACGTCCATCATACAACACTGAACCCGAAGATCACATCCATAAATACAACGGCAATGTCGCCATGCAGGCTCACAAGAGTCACAACACACAAACGCAACGAAGCAAGAATTCGAACATACCATAGTAATACACCAAGATAGCGATCAGATGTGGAAGCTCTCCAAGTCCATCCTCCAGACACAACTTTCGGCCTCGCTCATTCTTCAGGTTCAGACAGCAGGCCGTACTCCTTCGCAAAGTCTTCCGATTCCATGAGACCCTTGCTTTCCAGTCGCAGACAAGCCTGCACTTTCTTGCCCTGTCTGATCTCGTTCCGGAACTGCACAGGAACCATACCAGGGTTCCTGCTCCGAAGCAAGTCCAAAAGGCGCATCTTCTCCTACGTCGCGCGCAGCGTGCAGTGAGTACATTCATTTTCAACGGCCACCAAGAAACTCACGTTGCGCTCCAGCATGGGCCATCGGGACTCCATCTCTGCGTAAACCAGCGAGTGTAAGCCGATGTAGTACCATCCGGTCTGCGCCCACCATGCACTGGTCAGACACGTCAAGACACCATGCAACAGCAAGGGACGCCTCACCCGTTCGTACGGCCAGAGGAACAGATGCAGATCACCCAGCGTCTCCGTCCACTTCGCAAGTTGCTCTGCTCTGTCAGGCGTGCCCCATTCAATGAAATATGTCGCCTCCGGACCCGGGCCCTCCAAGATGAACGGTTGATAGATGAACGCGAAGTCCGACTCCGCGTGTATGCGCGTCTCGTAGCCGGGCGTGCTTTCCAACCTGGGCGGCATTCAACTTCAACTTCCAAGACTGCAGCAAGCGACCACGCTGTGCACTCACTTTGCAACCGCAACTCGCTGGACATGCACAGACTGAGCTGAGCGCTGGTGGAACATGAACCAGACGGGGGACTTACCGTATCGTCGTTGAGCATCAACTGGTCTGCCAGATAGTCGAACGGGATCGGACCGCGCCCCATCGTCGCCGTGTTAGGCGGCTTGGTGAACTCGAGGTACCATGCCTGCTTCGCCTTTGCAATGGCCCGCGATGCGGAAGACGGGCTGTCCCAAGAACTTTGTGTGCTCAAGCCCCCATTGGATCCGAGCGATTGCCATGACCCGGACGCTGCAGAGCCCGAACCGTTCTGACGCCTCAGAAGGCCGGGAGTAGGTGTGGTCACCCTACTTGGGTGTGGGTGTGTTGCGGGACCGTTATCCGGATCCTTACCCGTCGTTCTGTGACGTCCTGCGGTCCCTCCCATGGTACTGCCGCCACGAGCCACACTGCTGGAGGGAGAGGCAAACGCCGCACAGGTACATCGCTTTGACTGAGCTTCGTACTGCGCGAACACATGTCTCCAATCCATCCCTCGGCTTCCATAAGTGCAAAACGCACCTTGGAAAGGGCAGCTACCAGTACCTGGCCCGTCTTGTCCACTTCCTCGTAGGCTTTCAGCGCCCGGTCTCTCTCCTCGACCAGCTTGTCCCACTCTTCCAACGGGGGCCGTTCCTCCAGCTGCTTGCGCAGCTCCATGATCTCCGCGTCCATGTCCTGTATCGTGAGCGCGCTTGCGAGGTTCAGCGACTCGAGTTCTATGATCTTCTCCGTGAGCTCTCCGTTGCGCTTGTCCGCGTCCGCCGCGGCCTGCGCGATCTTCTCGTGCGTGCGTCCCAGGCCGGACATCAAGCTCGCAAGCTGGTCCCCCGAATCAATCAGTGGCGCGTTCTGCCCGGTATTTTCCTCCTCAAGACAGGGTGCACGGATGGATGCGTACCTCGCGCTGCAGGTCTTCCAGATCCGGGAAGGTTGCGGTATCGGGCTCTGCGAGTGCCATGGCGTAAGGAAGGAAACGAAGGCTATAAGTGGTCCCCGGACAGGAGCAAGGAGTCGCTGCAGATCACGTCAGAGGATTCCAGAGAGCCTTGGGTTTCTGTCCGTCGTTGGTATCGCCGCAGGTGCCCTGTGGCTTGGCGGTGTCAAAGACGAGGACAGGTACAGTGACAGATGCGACCAGAGATGGATAGCAAGAGGCAGGAAGCGCGAGCGTTCGAGCGGTCGGTTAAACTCCAGGCGGTCATGCTGCTGCAATGCTAGGTCAGCGTTCCTTGGGTAACGGGTTCGCGAAGTCGCTGCTGCAGCAAGCTGCCACTGCGTCCTGCTTCCGAGCGCGAGGGTTTCCTGGGACATGCCGTTCCGAGGGGACGCTTGCCTGGACTCCAGGAAGTGCGGACTAGCATCTTACGTTTAACGCGCTCTTACTTAGTACACACACCAAAGACCGTCGAACAGCGTGATATCCTCTGCATAGATATGTGGTTGGGTATGTCATACTCGAGATAGGTCAATGATCAGCCAGTCGGTCACAAGCGGCAGAGAGTCCGAGAGCTGCACTTGCAAGGCTGGGAATCAGGCTAGGATTTGCCAAGTACCTGCTCACGTGGGCGCGACACTCTGAGATACGCGCGCCTGCAACTATCGCGGGATCCTCTCGACTCCCCCGCCTCCGCGCATCGTGCCTCCTTATCTCCCAGAAAACCAGCGACGGCCAAGAACAGGCTGTCTGCGCTCATCCTATACCTCACATAGAGAGTGTCGCGGGTAGCTACTCACCATGTCCCCAGCATCGCGCCTGCTCGTCGACATCCACACGCACGTCTACCTCCCGCGCTACGCCGCCTTCCTCCGGAGCCGCGCGACCGTCCCGCGCATCTTCACGCGCACCTCGCCCGACTCGGGCAGGCAAGAGGAACGCCTGCTCATCCTCGACGACGAGCCCAGCAGCGGACGGCCGATCGGCGCACAGGTACCTACTATACTACTCTAGTACTGCTCGCTTGCGCGCTGGCACCCTAGACTGAATCCGCGCCGGGTAGTATTGGGATAGGGATGAGAAGCTCAAGTTCATGGACTTGCATGGGATCGATGTGTCTGTCGTGAGGTGCGTGGTCTATGTATGCTTGACCGGCGTGCCAGTCGGATTGAACAGAGCGATACACATACCAGCTCCGCCAACCCGTGGCTCGACTTCCTCCCCGCCCCGACCGCACACAAGCTCGCAGGAGAGCTGAACGACGACCTCGAGACGTACTGCTCGACCGGGCCCTCCCTAACATCCGACCTCAAACGCCTATACGGCTTCGGCCTCCTCCCCCTCGTACCCGAGGCGAGCACCGACTCCCTCGTCTCGACCGTCGAGCAGATCGCGACGCTGCCCCATCTCAAGGGCGTCATCATGGGCACGCGCGGGCTCGGTAAAGGCCTGGACGACGACGCGCTTGAACCCGTATGGGCCGCCATCGAGAAGGCAGGGCTCGTCGTGTTCCTCCACCCGCACTACGGAGTAGACAAGAACGCGTGGGGCGAGAAGGCGAACGGGCACGTCCTCCCGCTCGCCCTCGGCTTCCCCTTCGAGACGACCATCGTGAGTGCTCTTTCACTCTTTCTTTCCTTTGCTACACGCGGGTCGCTCACGATGCACCAGGCGACGACGCGCCTCATCCTGTCTGGCGTGTTCGACCGCTACCCCAACCTCCGCCTGCTGCTCGCACACTCCGGCGGCGCACTCCCGCAACTATCTTCCCGCCTCGCGTCGTGCATCGACCACGACCCGCTAGTTGCCTCGCGCCTCGCGCACGACGCGCGGTACTACCTCGGCAAGCTCTACTTCGACGCCGTCGCGTATGGTTCGGAGGAGCTCGGCTTTGTGAGCGACGTTATCGGCCGTGCTGACTTGTACACGCGGGCGGGGACTTCTGCTGCAGCTTCGAGTACGAAGGGCACGGATGGGGGTGAGAAGAGGAGGGTAGGGAGTAAGAGGATGCTGTTTGGGACGGACCACCCGTTCTTCCCTCCACTCGGCGCGCAGGAGAAGTGGAAGAGCGTGGTTGAGAACCTGGAGGCAATCGACGGTGTGTGGTGCTGGACGGAGGCAGAGAAGGATGCCGTAAGAGGCGGGAACGCGCTCTCGTTGTTCGGCTTGGGCTCGTAAACTCAAGGACGGCGGACGATTTGGGATATGGCTACATGGGTGTATTGTACTATCCGGCAGTGTTCTACAGGAATATACGCTTTACTTCTCTTCCTTGGACGAGCTACTCCTCTCCTATCGAGAGGGTCGTCTTGCGTCTAGTTCTTCGGCTTCTGGATCTTCAAGCTGAAGTCTATGTGCTGTACCGACTGATGCACCGCGCTCGTGCTCAAAACGTCGATATCTGTGATAACCTCAGGTTAGCCTCCCGTCCTATTACTCGATCCTTGTGGGGGAACGTACCGTTAATCGCCCGCTCGTGCAGGTTCGCCTCGGTGATGTTGCCGCTGCTCTCGAACAGGAATTTGCGCTTGCCCGCCCACTTGTCCTTCAGTCGACGCGCGACCCCAGCAAGCTCCGCACCCTCAATGTTGTCGAGCATCACGATGTCCGCCCCGGCGTCGATCGCCTCGTCCGCCTCCGCCTCGGACCCGACCTCCACCTCGAGCAGGAGGCTGAACCCGCCGACCTTGCGCGCCTGCTTAATCGCGTTCGTGATCGAGCCTTACATTGAGTCGAGATTAGCTTCCAGGACAACAGCATGACATTCGTATCGGGAAGCACGCACCTGAAGACCAGATGTGGTTGTCCTTGAGCATGATCATGCTCGACAGGTCGTGCCGGTGGGGATCGATGCCGCCGACGAGCATTCCGTACTTCTCGACGAGGCGGAAGCCCGGAGTGGTCTTGCGCGTGCCCGCGATGATGCCCTTGTACCCCGCCGCCCGCGCAAGGTCCTTGTACTTCTTCGATCTGCGTGATCCCACAAAACGCACGCAGCGGGGCAGGTTAGAAGGTAAAAGATGACGGGATGAAGGGAAACACACGCACTGGGTCGCGATGCCGCTGCACCGCGCGAGCATGTTCAGCGCGACGCGCTCCCCGAGGAGGATGTGCCGCGCCTTGCCGCGGACGGTCGCGACGTGCTTGACCGGCTCGAACGTCTCGCCCTCCTTCAAGTGCCATTCGACCCTGCGCAACACATAACCAACGTGTATCAGTCAGCAATCCCGCCTCCATTCAGTTCACGCATACGACGACCGCGCCCATATTGCGGCCATACAGGACCGGGAGAAGACGCGGCAATGAAGGAGTTTAGTGCAGTGCAGAGAAGACGTACTCGCATCCTAGCTGGGTGAAGACCTCGGTAAAGAACGGCGCGCCGGCGAGGACGGCGGTCTGCTTGCCCTTGCCGAGCAGGAAGGCCTCGCGCGGGGCTTCGCCGACGACGAAGCCGCCGTAGTCGAACGAGGGCGTGTCTTCCTGCAGCCAGGCCGTCACTTGCGTCTTCCAGCTTGGAGGGAGCAGGTGCTCGTAGTTGTCGAAGTCATCTGGGGAGGAAGCCATCGTCGTAGTAGTAGTCAGAGAGGTAGTTGTAGTAAGCTGGTTACAGTAGCTGCACTGCTAGATTGCAATTGGAGTGTGGCTGAGCAATATTGTCGTGACTGTAAGCGGGATCCGCGCTCCGGTCCGCACAAGCGGAGATACCTCGCACAGACAAGCTCAAGCTCAGATCTTTAAGGTCAATATGTGCCTGAAGCCCTGACAGCATGCCACGGCGGCATCGCATGTAATGCGCGGGAATGAGATAGAAGGAGGACAAAGGCACGCAAAGACAGTCAGATAGGGGGGTACGCTTGTGATACACAGCTAGCAAGGCTACTACTATGCATCGACAGTCCACACGGGATGGTAAACGAAGATGTTTCGTCTACTCTAGATGAGCGTCCGCTGTACGTATAGCATCGCTCGCGCCAAACAGAAGATGAAGCCTAGAACCCATAACGGAACAGAAAAATCCACGGACGCCATGTCACTCTAAGCGAGGAAGGCGCCAAGAAGGGCGACACCAGCGAAGAGACCAGCCTGCATGCCCATGGAGGCGGACGCGCCGTTGGTAGGGGTCGTCGACGTATCCGAGCCGGTGGGGTTCGAGGCACCAGTGGTATCAGTGCCGGAGTTGCCAGTGCTACCAGAGGTACCAGCAGCACCAGTGGTACCAGACGGGGGAACGGTCCTAGAACATAGACAGTGTAAATCTCTTCGGTATTAGGTGCGTGCACATGGTGTGACTTACAAGGTACCGCTGCCAGAACCGGCAGAGACGGTGCCAGTGCCAGTGGCGGTGGAGAAAGTGCTCGAGGTCGAGGTCGAGATGGTGAACATATCGGACTGGGCGAGGATGGAGGTGAGGTCCTGGGCATCCTTGACGAGGTTGACACGGAAGCCAGAGCCGCTCTTCCAGCCACCGCTCGGGGGGTTCACGGTAATCTTGCCCAGGCTGGCGTCAACGAGGGCAGCAAGGACCTGGGTGGTCTGGGGGAAGGTGTTCTAGAGAGACACAGAATCAGCGCTCAGCTCAAACGCAGGATTCTGAGGTGTCTACATACCTGGTTGTTCAGAACGATGGTGAAGTTGGCAGCGTCAGTAGAGACGGTGGTCCATGCCACCTCGTTGGGGCCGCTGGTAGTCCAGCCGGTGCTGTTGGTGGGCTCGGTGACGGAGAACGCGAGAGCCGAGGAGGCGAGGGCGAGGAGGAAGGCGACCGAACGCATTGCTGGCGACTAGGTGGTGGAGTAAGGGTAAGTTTTGAGGAAGGACCGAGAGGGAGAAGGAACGTGGGGGTGTGCAAGGAAGCAGCAGGGAGAAAAAGGAGGATGCGGCTGGGTCAAGAACGAACGCAAGGCGAGACGCTGCCAGCCTCCAACCGAGTCCCGACTCACCCACGGCCGGAGCAGCGGAGAGTAGTCGCCGTCCTCCGGCCGTCGCCCCCTTACACAACCCCGTTCACGGCCATCTTGACATGACAGCCCGCCCGCATTTTCCCTTATCGGGTTACCAAGCCCAGGCCGCACACAGCCACTTCTCATATCGCGTACCAACCATTCTGCCCTCGGCCTGCACCGACCGTCGAGTTCAAAGCAACAGGCAGCAACGAGGTCTGCAATTACGTGCGTGCATCCTCCATGTTGTAGACCGACGCATGTGCGCACTGGAAGAGTCGGAAACGTGCGACGATGTTATCAAGATATCATGTACATACACACAACTACATGCCTATCAGTCTTGCCATCCTTCATATTGCATCCATTGCCTCGGTCAACGAAACCTCGGCATCCATCCAGAGGTCTGTCTGGCCCCACATCCCTGTAATCGCACTGATGATCATCCAGCACGATGTATCGTCCATCTCTTTCGCGTCCTCGCTCTCCTCAGAACTCTCGTTTTCTGCTGCACGTCTTCGTCGCCGTGCGGCCATAAGCGATATACAAGCACGAGCCAGGTTGCGTAGGAGACTCGTCTCGTCGCTTGATATCCAGTCATCTACCCGTGACAGCAGTGTGAACATCCATCGCGCATGAGACTGCGTGATATCTGTCATTGGCAGTGTCGGAGAGTCGAGGCGTAAGTTGATCCAGTGTGTGAAGTACATCAGCAGATGTATGGCGTATCGCTAGATGAACGATTCAGCATCCATACACCACCTATATAGCACTTTGTATACGCACATGGTCGATGTATTGCATGAGCATTGGCGTCGGTTCGCGTGGTATGCAAACCAAAGGCACACTAGGAGCCGTCACAGCATCGAGTTCGCTAGTCATCGAGATATCCGCAGGTACTTCGGGTGGGGCGGGCGTCCCGGAGGGTGTGGGTAACGACTCAGTAGCATCGTTGGTCGCGGCGTCGACCGGCACTTCAAAGTTTGTGCTGCTAGGACCCGCCTCAACACTTCCACAATCTGGTGCATCGTAGGAGAGGGATGCATTTTCGTGTAGGTCATCCGCGAACGCTATCGCGCCCATGCCTTTCTTCGCATTTCGCTGCTGCCACCGGGAAGTCTTGGGCTGCTTCGGCTTCTTGGGCGGGTTCCACTCACTCTCCGGGCGGCCAGCAAGGAACGCCCACCACAGGTCCCGCTCCTTCTTGTCCGGCATGATCTTGGAGCTAGCGTCAGGGATGCGAACATGGATAGTGGGCTGTACGGAATTCTGCAGGGTCCTGTCAGGTGCTGAAGGCAGCTGGCGATTTGAGAGTGGCACGCACCTTACGGAAGTTCTTGAACCGCCGCAGAAACGTGGTGCGCCATTCTTCGGAAGGAAGGACGTCGCGACGTGGTCTTGACTCGCTGGATCCTGGTTCCGGTCCAGTAGCAGGTACCTCCGGTATAGCGAAAGGGTTTTCTACCCGCGTTACATGTGGAAGCAGCCGTGCATCACGTCTACCGCCGCCAAAGAAATGGTTGTCAGCTCAACAAATACAGTAGCAGAACCTAACAGGACGTACCTAACAGTAAACAGGTATTGCAATCCGTCTGTAGGCACGCCATCGAAGGAATCCGGCAGGTTTGCGACCGGCAGTACCTGGCGCCCCAGCATAGGCTCTTCATCGTCAGAGTCCTCGAGCTCATCGAGCTTTCGTTTGGCCAAGACAGACATGTTGAATACACTCTGCAGAAGTTAGGCGGCACGAACGCGAGGAGTGTGCTGCCTATCGGGATTCGGGGCGACGATGGATGCAAGTAGCAGGACAAGTCGTGATGGGCGCCTAGGTTTACGATCGCCCTTTCGCAGCTGCCGCCACTTGCCGCAGCTTGCTCACGTTCCGTTAACTGCCTCTGCTTTCAAATTCAACTTGCCTTATATCTCGAGTATACTATCTTGAACGCACCACCATCCGGAACCATGGCAGAGGACGAACAGGATGGCCCGGACCTCGAGACGCTGCAGGCGCAAATTGACATGTCCATGGCGTTCACGAACAGCATCGTCTCGGGATGGATGAAGTCCTCCAAAGCGAAGCTCCCTTCCTATTCTCGCAATGATGATAAGGAGCTGGAGGAATACATGCGCCGACCAGCGCGGTACGTCCATAGCTTCTCTAACCCCGCTCGCGGTACACTGATATCCCTCGCGCGGCCACAGGTTGGGCGTCGGCGCATCGGTGCCCGAGTCCACCGGCGTGCTCAGCCGCGAGTCCGCCAAACTGCGCAACAAGCTCACCGGGCAGGGCAAGAAGCGCGAGCGCGAGGAGGAGGCGGAGCCCCCGCGCGCCGGCGCGAACAAGAAGGCGGCGACCGCGGACTCGGACGACGATGAGGAGGACAGCAGGGCGCGCGTGATCACGAAAAAGGCGCGGGTCGACCCGTTTGCGGCGAAGGGCGAGGGGAAGAAGAAGAAAAAGAAAGCGGACCCGATGGCAGTCTCGCAAGCGGTTGGAAAGGCGAAGGCGGTTCCGAGCGCGCTGCCGTCCGCGTCGAAGGGCGGGGATGAAGCAGATACCGACATGGAGTCCCCTTCCAAGGGCGCCGCGACAGCACAATCACCGGATGGCGACGCTCCCGCCCCTGCGCCGACTAGCAGGAAGAAGAAGAAAAAGAAGAAGCATAAGGAGGGCGCCGTAGGTCCGACTGGTGATGGGCAGTCTGCAGACCCTGAACTGCGAGAGCACGCGAGGAGTTCCCCAACGTCCGACCTTCCGGCTCGGGTATCTGCCTCGAAACACCCGTCGTCGAAGATCGCAGGCAGCCCGCAGGCACCCTCGTCTGGTCCGTCTTCCACAGGTCGCATACGCGAGCACGCGCATACTCACCCGCCATTTCCAGAACCGGCCGTTGGCGAGAGTGCTTCCTACTCGCAATCTGCGGGTACATCTATCGCTGCGACAGCAGGTACCGACGGAGCGGTATCGTCCACGAAGAAAACAACGACACGCCAAGATCCGTTGGGATTGCCCCTGCTGAACCTCTCAGGGCCTCCACCAGTCGTCGGAGGGGACCATCCAGAATCCCCGAAGAAGAAACGCAAACGCAAGAAAAAGAAGAAGAAAGCCGTCGCGCAGTCTACCGCTGATGCGGATGCAATGGACGTGGATGGGCATGATGATGAGGCGGAGGATGATTAGTGAGAACATGGATGGACTCGGGCTGCGGCCGTGTATCTATTCCAGCAGCATTTTGGTTATCGTGAGTGTACCCTCAGCTGGCTCAGCAACATGATGAATTCGACAACATCGCAAGTTGCGTTTGGACGTCCCATACATAGCTATAGTACATCATCAGACGCGAGCAGGTACATACCTTACAAACATAACGATCCGATCATAACTTAGATAAGTAAGATTCCGTATGCTGCACCTTCCTCCAACTCACTTCACATATGCCACCACCTATTCCCACCAATCGACCGCTCCCTTTGCATCGCATACGCTTCATCTCTTCGTTGTCGCCTACGCTTATGACGCTCCTTGCGTCTCTCCTTTGCCGCCAAATGTTTCAAGTAACGTCCCTTCTCCTTCAAGTCGCGGTTGGCTGTGAAAAGGCCGGCGAGCAAGGTGCCGATGCCGTGATGGTGCGGTTTGACACGATGGTGGAAGTGTAAGCATGGATGTCTCCCAGAGTATCGTTCACGATAGCGGTCGTCGTATTGGTGGTGGCGGTGGTGCCGCCGGTCGTCGTAGTGCGGGTCGTCATGGTGTCGACGGCGGGAGTGGGAGCGGGAGTGAGAATGCGAGTGCGAATGCGAATGCGAATGGGAGTGATGTGAGTGCGAGTGCGAATGAGCATGAGAGGGCACATGGTGGTGGCCGTGATCATGATGGGTGCGCCGCGTGCTGCGTCTGGGGAAGATCCAGAGGACAGTGTTGTTGGGATTGCGGAAGGCCTCGGGGTGTTCCTGCTTGTACCTGCGTATCGCGCGGGCTTCCTTCATCTCGCGAATGCCGTGCTTACGGGTAGACTCGCTGCCCAAGAGCGTCCCGCGCATCTTGGTAACCCAGCCATGGACTGTCGAAGCCTTATGGTGGTGGCGGCGACGGCTTCTATCCTCTTCCTGATTGCGCAGGTCGCCGAATTAGCGCTACTGTGGATACTTGGGTTCAATGGAAACGCACCGTTTCCCATTCTATGGATCCAATGCCCGGCATCCGCGCAACCTGGTATCACGGCTTGTGGCAGTAGGTGAGAAGAGCAGGAGAGGGTATCTTAGAGGGTCATCCCACGGAACGACTGTGAACTAGAAGAATCAGCTCGAAGAGGCCACTGTTCGCCGTATTTAGCAGATCACTTTGTTTGCACACGCGAGCGTCACGATGCACGTGAGTTTGTGTTACACGCGTCAAACACGCTCGCCGCGCCTCAGCCACACACGCGTCGTTCGTCCACAATGCGCGAGCCGGGGTGCTGATGTTCAGGCCGCCAAGTGGTAGAGGCGGAGTTGAGAGGTCTTGGCTGACCAGCATGATCAAAGACGAGGGTGTTCCACAGAACATGCACCGGAGCCAGAGTCGCAGGGCGGTATCTGAATGATAGGTTTTAGTGCTGATTGTTATGGCGATTGATATTGAATGCTCACCAATTAATTCCTTCCTGCATTGACACCGCAAGCTTCAAAAATAATCTCTCATGAACGCCGAGCAGCTATCAGTGGTTGCTTGCCTGGACCCGGCGCCCGGCATACGGTGATTACTTGTCAACGTGAATCTGACCGCTCGACGACTGACAAGAGCTATGGTAGATACTTGCCTTGAAGTCCGGAGCAGCCAGAGCACGTCTGTACCATCAATGGTGGCGTTTTATGGTCAAGTTGCCGTGTAACGGCATGGACAACATTCGCAGGCAAGACGAGATGGCGGGCGGATATAGGCACGGCCGACGCGCTCTGCAGTCTCAGAATGGTAATTGGGCGCCACGTGGGAGAGGGAGGTCCCTAATTGGCGCCACAACGCCATGCCTCGACCGCTCTCGCGCGCTCCTCCGCAGGCCAGGTCGACCCATCCGCTGACTGTTTCCCTGTTCTCGACTCGCTTGACGCACGGTACACTGCGCGTTGCCATCCTGCCGTACAATCTGACCCTGTCTCTTCCGAAAGACCGCCATGCTCGAGACCCTTCTTAAAGCTTTCGCACCTCGTCTGTGCTGCCCGCATCTTCTGAATCTCTCGAGGCTTGGGACAACGAGCCATCAGTCTTCCCTCCAACCCGCATAACGACCTTACGCTAGCCCCGGCTCGTGCCTAGCTTCTATCATGCAGAGCCAGTTCTCCTCGCTAACCCTCGACATCTCGGAGCCTCTTGTTTGCCCCTTCTCGGGCAGCGTTGTGTCCGAAAAGTCGTCGAAATCATCCAGCCCTGTGCCGAGTTCTTCCCACTCGCCGACCGCGACTGAATCTTCTCATACACCTCTCAACTCCTCTTCATCGCATTCGACCTACGATCAGTACCGCTGTCCGGTCTTCACCCAAGAAGTCGACCCCTTGTTGATCAAGACCTCGCTCGAGGACCGGATCGCTTATCTGACCGACTTCCTGAACTTTACCTCTCGGGATGCCGAGGTGATCAGCAAGATCGCACCCTCGGTGAACGATGTTATACCATCCATGGTGGACGGAATGTATGCGAAGCTTTTTGAGTTCGACATCACGAAGAAGGTCTTTATGACCCGGAACCAGGTACGTTTCCCTTAGAGCTGTGTGAGCCTCCACCCCTTAGCTGACAATGCTGAAACGTGACAGGGCTTCGATGGACCCCTCCCTCAGACGCTCGAGGAGCTTACCTTGGATAGCGCACAGATCGTCTTCCGGAAGGTAAGATGCGATGTATCAGTTTGCCGTTGTCCGGTCCTCACTATTTGTTTCAGGTGTTCATGAAGGCGTGGGCTCGTCGCGTTTTGACAGCAGACTACTCAAGTGGCAAGACTTGGGCGTACATGGACAAAGTTGGTATCATGCATACCGGCGCCTCGCCTTTCAAGCATCAACGGACTATGGGCATCGCTCCGTTGAATGTGCCGTGTACGTATCACGGAGCTCTCAAGAGGACATCTGCTAACGGGGTCTTACGACTACGACAGACCGTGACATCGCCTTGACGCTTGGCTGGCTACAAACAGTACTACACTCAGCAATCCTCCAGCTCCCGGAGAACGTATGCTCCATGTCGGAAAAGATCGAGGCGGTGGCTGCGATCAATAAGGTACAGTAACACGCGGAGCCGAATTTTAGAGTGCTTCTGCAGCGGATCTGACTGCGTACGTTGTTAGGTCCTCTGGATCCAAAACGACCTCTTCTCGCGCCACTATATCGGTGATTAAGTGTAGCAAGTCAACCGCTTAGTTAGCATGGCTAGGGCGGGCTATAATGCACAATGGACTAATTGTATACAATCGCGCGGAGCTATCGGTCGACGTAGTAGTCTAACTTATGAAGGCGATGTAATTGATACCAGGCATTCGTATCTGTAGACTTCCTCGAAGTTCTGTCATCATTCTCGCCGGACATATAATAGTTAACCATGAGACGTTGACACGAGACTCGGAGACGAGCGCGTCGAGTGTCAGCTATCGTGTGGAGAGAAGGGGGCCCCTGGGGTAGTATCCGGAGGAGGCGCCTCCGGAATGTACAGCGTCCCTATGCCTAAAATGGTAACTAGGTTCGAGAAGTCACCGCCTCCTTACAGCCCCGTACTCCTTGCGGGGTTCTGTGCAATCGTCTCACCAGCCGTACGGTCATAAAGCAATGCACCTCTGGTGGTGCCAGACAATAATTCAGACGGAAGAGTTTATCTTCCGCGGCTACGGTGACGGCAAACCCCAACTTCGAGTCAGAGAGAGCGATAGTTCGTAACATGAGGCAACTACGGCGAGGTTGTGAGTGACCAATTCGCACTGCTAAAGGTTAGCCGTATGCTCCGTGCGGCCTCGAGGTCAAGGAAGAAGTCTGCCGGTATCTCGCAGAGATCGAAGGATGTTGCGGACATGAATCTAGGGTGGTTGTTCTCGAAGGATGTAGTCAGGGCACACTCGACATGACTCGAGCATCTCTCGGAATGAGTTATCATTGCCTCACGGAGTTAGGAGTCTCAAAACAGAGTCAGACTTTCGGAAGATGGCCATCAAGATGCATCTAGAGATCCGGTGTTTGTCATGGCAAGAAGCTTTGGCAGATTCTGACAACTGCGTAGTGCGAGTATCCATGGACAAAGGACGTAAGGTCCCTTCTTCCTTGTACGTTAATTGTGTGATGATCATCCACCTTTCCTCCGGGGGGTTGAGTGGGCCATGGTACAGTCGATTCGCCGGACAACCATATGGTCCCTGTACCGCAAATTGGGAAGCGTTGTGCTCGAAACGTCGCAGCCTGGACCAGGAAGTGTGTCATGGCGCAGGACACGAGGCCCCGGAATTGAGCTGTTGTGTCAGAGAGTTGCGCTTGAAATGACACTGCAAGGCTACAGCTTCAGCCAGAGTACTCCTTGCGAGCGACGGCCGACGGTGGCAGCTGTGGCAGAGCGACAGAACGAGCAATGACGTTGACGGTGCATCGCGCTACACGTGGGGCGCTTGCGGGGATGACGCGCTCACGTGCGCGTCACTCGGCGGGCTTGTTGCGTCTAAGGCTGTGCGCGCTACATCGCCCTGCTCTCAGCAACTGCCATTACGCCTATCGAGTATCCGGCCATGAGCTTCACCGCGAACGCGTCCCAATGCAATACCCGGCGGTCCTGGGTGCGCCCTGCCGGGTCGCGGGCTCATACAAAACCCAGCTTCCCCCGACGCTGGGTACCCGTCGACCTCGGTTTCGGCAGCGGAAGCAGCATCCTGAACCGTAGACAAGCAGCGGCAGCGAGGCAAGCTCAAGCATGGTCTGGAGAAACATCAACGCCGTCATAGACGGAAAGCTCTATCTGGGCACGTAAGTTGGTGGCAATGCCTTTTGACAGCGACCTTCCCTAACAGAATCCTTCCCTTTTCACTTCGTAGGATCGACGCTGCGATTTCTCCTAGGACGCTCGCGGATAGACGTATCACCCACATCGTCTCCGTGGGCTCCGAGCCCATCCCTGCCGACAACCCGGCCTCTGGCATCCGTCACCTTCGCATTCGCGTTGAGGACGTGGATTACGCCGACCTCCTCATCCACTTGCCTACCGCATGCCGCTTCATCCACGAGGCCATCGGCGCTGGCGGAGTGGTACTTGTACACTGTGTCCAGGGGCTCTCCCGCAGTGCCACGGTTGTCGCGGCATACTGTAAGCCCTCCCGCGCCGTCCTCTTGGAGCTGTGCCGCGACTAACTGCGGCCCTTTGATGTAGTAATGTATTCTCGCCGAATTGAGGCGAGCGAAGCCATGGAGATCGTGCGCCGAGGTGATTTGCTGTCCATGTTTTTCGATGTTCCCCTTTCCCTGACATTTCTCTCTTAGCGCGCGAGCAAGTATGGATCATTCCAGGCTTCCAAGTAAGCTATTCACGCCGTACGTCGACAGATCAAGTCTAACCCCGTCTCAGGAGCAATTGGTCCTCTTTGGGCTCTGTCGGTACAACCCTACCCCTACTGAAGGGATCTATGTGCGCTGGCGCCAGAAGATCGATCGCTACCTCCAAAGCCAACAAGCCCAAGGCTCCCGCCGTTAAAGAGGGGCAGAAGGGGGACCACCCGAAGGACATCAAACACACGAGGTTATTCAAGTCTCCATACGCAGACGCACGTATACCACCTAGAAGCCGTTACAGCGTCTCCAGCTTTCCGACCATATCCGGTACCAATCTCGAGATCTTGTTTTGTTGTCTGTTGTAGCATCACTCGTTTTTTCCTCTTTGAATCGCGCGTAGCATAAGCACCTGTAGTCTGGAACTCCGCTCACTATCTCGACCGTAATATAATATGTGCTCATCCTGACAATCTGTCCGTGTATGCCCGTACTCGCTCGGTACTCAGAACTGTCTACGGTTAAGGTTCGTAAAAGGTCTGAGCTGGAGGACTGATGTCATAGGCACGTGATAGGCACGCTACCGCGATAGGTTGACACGCGCTCCACGATCGTTCTCGCGTTGGTGGCTGACCGACGACCGCGCAAATGTCATGGCTGCCAGGCTCCAGGTCGCCGCTGCTTCGTGTTCAACGGTCCTCGTTGACCCCTCTCTCTCTTTCTCTCCCCCACACCAATACCCGGATACATCGCTATACTCTACACATTCACTAATACTCACCCATGCCCGTCACGACCACCTCGGCGGCCATCCATATCACTCCAGGTACGGGCGTGGACGATCGCACACCCCTTGCAACATCGCTCAATCTCGTAAACTGTAGTCGTATTCAAGACATTCCTGAAGCATGCGAAGCGAAAGGGAATCAAGTACAAGGACGGAGACGGTACTGTTCAGGGTTGGGACGATATCCTCTACGACGAGTGAGCCTTCATCGCGAGAAGGCAGAGACGAAGACGTTAATCATCCATGAATCTTCACCAGAGCATTCCATATCGTCAAGGCATTCATAGAGTTCGGCACCAGAAATACCGTCGAGTCTCTACAAGCATTGTGAGCGTACTAGTACTTCGGATATCTGGATGCGCTGACCGCAGTATCTAGCACGAACACACACGTACCAGCACCGTTCTGGTGTGCCGTCGTGCCGGTCAAGATACCCCTCTCTTCGTGCAACAAAGCAGCCGACGCCCTCATTGAGTGGTTTGGTCCTGATGAACTCAAGCATGTCGTTGGTGGAGAGCGCTGGTGGCAAATCAGGGGGCTTGAATGGATCGACGCTGAGTGGATCACCGAGAAGTCCTTCTTGGAGGATTCTGGTCATAGGCATCACGATAAACTCAGCGAAGAGGAGAATACTATCCTGCGCATGGAACACCTGGACAGAGTCATGGTGAGTATGTGTACGAAGTGTGTGTCCGTTCTCTGATCCAACACAAATGTAGTTGTATGTTCATGGAGGTAAGCAATCGCCATCGTCGTACAAATCAGCGTGACGCATGTTCGTACAGGGGCATACTTCTGGGGTTCGATCAGTAAGTCTCGCATCCGTCTGGAGGGACATATACTTAGGGTTTCAACCAGATACGCATCGCTACCAGGTGATCCGCTATGGTAAGTACTGCGAGATACTAAAGCGTAGATAGCATGAAACTCATGCCGTGGTATAGCTCGCAAGATGCACGGGCGCGCTGTCACAGTGAACTATCGGTGAGTGGGAACTATCTCACCGGGAAGGCAACTCTGAATGAGTTTTGTAGGAAAGCTCCCCAGTACCCCTGGCCTTGTCCCCTGCAGGACGTCCTCGCTGCGTGTAGGTCCAGCGGAAACGCTTGCCGTTC
This sequence comes from Cubamyces sp. BRFM 1775, assembly GCA_022385745.1. NCBI lineage: Eukaryota > Fungi > Basidiomycota > Agaricomycetes > Polyporales > Polyporaceae > Cubamyces > Cubamyces sp. BRFM 1775. Next base: position 64,576 of record MU278480.1, on the reverse strand, counting down.
GGGATTCTAAAGTCACGACAGATTTCTACTTGACGAGTCCTCCGCCAGGCTCGGTTCACAAACCTGTGCATCCTTCCAAGCTCGTCTTCGCTGGTGACTCTGCTGGGGCAGCGCTGTGCCTGACAATGTTGACTGTGTTAAGGGACCTTGGAATACCGCAACCCGCAGGAGCCGTTCTCATCAGCCCCTGGGTTGACCTGACCCATAGCTTTCCTAGCGTTATGAAGAACACAGACACGGTACGACCTCTCCGTTCACATATTGCGCCCCTGAGCTAATCGGAAGCATAGGACATCATACCACCCCACGGTTTCATTCACAAACCCTCCCCACTATGGCCTGTTCATCCGAAGTCGGAAGGGGGGTACACACGTGTCATCCCCACCAAAACGAAGCCTCCTCCTCAGCCTGGACATGCGGATAAGCTCAAACCGGACAACGAGCGCCTCATGGATCAAGTTGAGCAGCGGCTGCAGCAGAGCGCTGATGTGGGAAAGGAAGTACATTCTGCGGATTTGCAGGACCCCCCAGAAGACATCCCTCCTCAGAAGGACATGCAGAGGGAAGACCAGGACGACCCGCCGGCAACGGAAAGGGGTACAAGCGAAGGCCATGAACAGGATGGACAAGATGACCCCAAGTACGACGTGGTCATGGATTTCTGGGAGCCGAAACCGCCAAAGGTATTGATGGAGGACCCAAACGCGACGCCCCTAGAGCTGCTCGCGCAAATCCAGTTGTATGCGACAACAGAGTTCGTTTGGCCAGGTCGTTCATCGATAGCTTAGTATATGCTCACCGCTGTATCTTGGACAGACAACTCTCTCATCCGCTCGTGTCCCCCGTATTGCAATCGTCGCTCGGCAATCTCTGTCCCCTGTATATCATTGCAGGAGACGGTGAATGTTTGAGGGACGAGATCATCTACATCGCGCACAAGGCAGCACACCCGAAGGACTATCCTGCGAGGCCTGGTGTGCTAAGGGAAGGGCGACGCCAAAAAGAGAACGCCGAGAAGTTCCAGAAGCCGACGAAGGTACGTCGCTCATTGCATTCGCAATGCCTAGTAAGTGTTCACATGAGGGGACGGTCAGGTTCATCTGCAAGTCTTCGACGGTCGGTGTTACGTAGCTTCCCTCCACTTCCACGCTCACAGGAGTACACAGATATGTGTCATGTTCTGACGGTCTTCACCTTCACGGATTCCGTAAGGTTATTTTTCATGTACCACTCGGGAGACGTAGCTGATGGTGTACTACAGGCCAAGTACGCGTATCGATCGATCGCTCAATTCGTCAAGCACGTTATCGACAATTCGAGCGAGCATCTGCTACGCAATCCCTTCCCTGAGCTGCATAGACCGCCTTCAGACATCTCGGGCTCGGAGTCGGAGGACGAGGCTTCTCCCTCTGGAAAACACCCGTCCTCCAAGTTCAGAAGGTCAGAGAACGCCAAACATCCGAAGCGACCTCGCGGTCCCCTCGGTAGCGCAGCTAGCGAAGGCGACCGAACGGATGTTGAATTGTTCCGTTCGAATGAGGCAATCGCCAAGCGCGAAGTCAAGCAAGGCCAGGCAGAGAAACTCCCCAGTGACGCCTCGTCCCGCACCGCCCGCGAGACAAGCGGCGAGGTTGGAACCTTTAGTCGCTACCCTCAGCGCTCACGTCTGCTCACATGTTTCCAGGACATTCCCGCGGTTTTCATGATCAGGGAGCGCGTGGATGTTCTCGGGAATGTCAGACCAATGGAGCCCGCCGAAGAGATCGAAGCGCTTCAGATGAAACCTCAAGAAATCGGCATTATCAAAGAGAGACCAGTACGCCGGTGGCTCGCAGGCCAAGAGGAGTGGGATCGGAAGTACAAGCGCACCGCCGAGAATGTCATTCGCAAGCGGAAGCAGTACGAGGCGAAGGCTGCCAGGCTACTGGAGCACGCAAGAGAGCAGGGCCTCATACATGACGAGGTTGGGCCCGTAGAGTCCAGACAATCTTCTGCCGCGTCAATATCTTCCGCCTCTATCGGAGAGATAGAGGTGGAACGACGTTGGGGTAAGCGATCCTAGGACATACCTCTCGGTGCGTTCTGACAAGTACCCAGGACCTCTTGACCTGAAGGATGAGAACCCGCCTCCCAGTGCTATCGCCGGTAGGCGTGATACGGTATGCCAATCACAATATAGTCGCCACCTGAGATACACGCAAAGCTTATACATCACCTATAGGGCGAAGCTGTCGCGCTGCTCAAGAAGACGATATACCACAGCGCGCCTGCAACACATCGCACAGTGCCCAAGCTCAAAACGTCCGATGCAGTGCGCGCCGTGTTCGATCCCGAGGACCACCCTACCAAGCCACCACAGCAGTCGGTCTCTGAGCAGCAGGTTCACGCGCAAGTAATCCCTATACACGGTTTGCGGATGTGGCAGTCCCTCGTCGAGTGCGCATGGCTTTGGGTTTTGGACCTTTTCCGCCCTAATACTGTTCGTGACGTCTAGGCTGTTCATGCGAAAGAGCACGAAACAGGTTCAGCGCGGCAAGAAGCACGCATCCTCCGCGCTGCATTCGACCAGCGACAAGATCAGCGGGGTCGGCAAATCGCCCTCCCAATCCGATTCCTCGGCTACGCGCCCCAATTGAAGCAGTCTCTACTCTACAGTGACTTAGAATTCGGAACGTTACTATCATGTGGGGGGTTCTGCAACGCTTTTCTTCTTACTCAAATTTCTCGCACAGTACCATCCCGTTGGCCCTACAATTGCCTGGACACCTGACGATGAGTCCCCACTACCATTCTCCAGATGACCATGAGGGTTCATGAAAGTCTGCGAGAACCCCGAGAGTAAGAGTGTGCAGGGTAGTTCTGCAAAATATGTCACGACTCCGGTCACCGAGAGTCACTGGTCCCGCCGAGATGCCGGCAAAGCGCTTCCACTAAGCAACAGGGACCGCTGCCTGCAATGGTGCATTAGCGCCAGATACGTGATTGCCAAATGCGTCGCCAAAGCTCACGCTTTGCAGAAGGCCTCCCCACCTACTCAACGATCATCCGTACATTTCGTTGCTCAACATATCGGGGTGCACATTATGAGGCTAAATAAGATGGAAAACCTGTCTATGAACTTTTTATTTGGGCGCCGAGGACGAATGGCGAGAGATCTGACCTGATGCCCGTGTCACGGGGGGTGTAAACATATCTCATCCGTCCCTCAGCATACACCATTGCGTCTGGCGTGATTCTAGTGATATATTCTTGAATAGCGCACGAATAAGTACCTATATACCAACTCTTGGGTTTATTAAGGCCGTGGATGAGGGGCTAGGGTAGTTCTGCAAAAAAGTCACGCTTTTGCAGAACCCCCCACATGATAGTACATCTACACGATACCACCTCACCCTAGCTAGCATACACGGGTTGTTGCACGAACATCTTTCCCTCTAGAATTATCAATGTATTTTCGACATAGGACAGGACCTGATACCCTAGATCTAGAATCAAGATATATCATGTAGCCAGCTGCGCATAATCCGGATGGTAACGCGACGTAAACAGCAACTCGGGCCCTCCCCCTATCAGCATGCATCACCGAACCTTTTCGTTTACCCTCTCTGAAGCGTGCGCCTTCTGAGCATGCGTCGGACGTTAGGTGCCTTTGTCAAAATGAACGCAATGCGGTTTGTGCGTGGCCGTAGGAAGTGAAAGGGGTTGCGCACGGACCACGGACGTATCTGGGTCGTGGGAATTGCTAAGTCAGCGTCATCTTGCCTTTCTTAACCCTGCGCCCTCAACGTTTGCGCGTCGTCTTCCCCGACCTCTTCCTTGCCCGCTCGAATACCCCGTGTAAGTGGCTCGAAAACGCGTCGGATAGGCCAGAAAACATTGACAGTGAAATCCCAAAGTTCTTCGTTTGCTCCTCGAAAAGATGCGTGAAGTCATCTCCGTCCACGTTGGTCAGGCTGGTGTCCAGATCGGTAACGCTTGCTGTGAGTTGTCAAGTCTCTTTTGCCCCACATTCAAGAGTGCATCGTGTCGATCTATGCGATTGACGCGTCGTTCTGCGTTTTCATGGCGCCGGAGCGTGTTTATACGATAATACTAACTGATTGCAATCTTGGTGTGTAGGGGAGCTTTACACCGTCGAGCACGGTCTTGGCGTAAGTAGCCGCTCGAGACTCAGCTGCAATAGGGTGCTGATGAGGTCTGTAGCCCGACGGTCGCCTTCTGGAGGGCTCCCCGTCGCACCACGACGATGGCTTCAGCACCTTCTTCTCGGAGACCTCCTCCGGCAAGCATGTGCCTCGGTCGCTTTACGTCGACCTTGAGCCCAATGTCATTGATGAGGTTCGGAATGGTACCTACAGGAGTCTCTTCCATCCCGAGACTCTTGTGACGGGCAAGGAAGATGCTGCCAGCAACTGTGAGTGGCATACGGTAATCGGCTTGTATGCCTTTGTCTGACGCGGATATTACAGACGCTCGTGGTCACTACACTATTGGCAAGGAGCAGATCGATGTCGTGATGGACAAGATTCGCCGCCTCGCCGACAACTGTAACGGTCTTCAGGGCTTCTTCGTCTTCCACTCCTTCGGTGGTGGAACCGGTTCCGGTTTCGGTGCTCTCGTTCTCGAGCGCCTCTCCACCGACTATGGCAAGAAGTCCAAGCTTGAGTTCAGCGTGTACCCTGCGCCTACCATGGCCAACTCCGTTGTCGAGCCCTACAACTCTGTTCTCACGACCCACACCACGCTTGAGCACTCTGACTGCTCCTTCATGGTATGTCGAATCGCAGCGAAACTACAGGCATCCTCCTTAAGATTCCGTCTTGTCTAGGTTGACAACGAGGCCATCTACGACATCTGCAAGAAGCGCCTGAACATCACCTCGCCGAGCTTTACGAACCTGAACAGGCTCATCGCCCAGGTCGTCTCGTCGATCACGGCATCGCTCCGCTTCGATGGCTCGCTCAACGTCGATTTGAACGAGTTCCAGACCAACTTGGTGCCCTTCCCTCGTATCCACTTCCCTCTTGCCACCTTCGCTCCCATCATCTCCGCGGAGAAGGCACACCACGAGCAGAACTCCGTCATTGACATGACCTTCTCCTGCTTCGAGGCTGGCAACCAGATGGTCAAGTGTGACCCCCGCGAGGGCAAGTACATGGCCTGCGCGCTCCTCTACCGTGGCGATGTTGTCCCCAAGGACACCAACGCCGCCGTCAGCTTGATCAAGACCAAGCGTACCATCCAGTTCGTCGACTGGTGCCCTACTGGCTTCAAGCTCGGTATCTGCAACGAGCCTCCCGCGCACATCCCTGGCGGCGACCTTGCCAAGGTTACCCGCAGCCTTTGCATGCTCTCCAACACGACCGCCATCTCGTCTGCATGGAGCCGTCTTGACCACAAGTTCGATCTCCTGTACTCCAAGCGTGCTTTCGTTCACTGGTACGTCGGTGAGGGTATGGAGGAGGGTGAGTTTTCCGAGGCTCGCGAGGATCTCGCTGCTCTCGAGAAGGACTACGAGGAGGTTGGTATCGATTCGGCGGAGACCGAGGATGCCGGCGAGTACTAGATGCATTGGTATTGCTGTCACTTTCGCTCTTGTTTTGCTGTCTCTGGTCATCCGGTAGCTGGTCATTCTGATTCACCCATCATCACGACTTTACGCATACGCATATCGATATCCCCCCGCTTGTTCTCCGATACGAGCACTCGCAATCATACCATCCTTATATTCCCTCTTGTAATTCCCGGAGATGGCGCATGACAGTCGTTGAGCAATCCGATTTTTGTGTGGACCGATTACAAGTGTGTGTTGTGAATGTGAGGAATGCGGAGGAAACGAGGCGTGGAGAAGCGTTACAGCGGCCGGGCTGGTCTCAGAAGATTGAGCGTGGGCGTGACTGATGTTGGGACGGACGCGAGAGAGAATTCCCGAAGAGTTGTTGCACAATCACCAAGGACGCGACTTGTCGCTGACGACCATCCTCCTCTGACCAATCTCTCATCTCTCCTCCGTCCCTCTCAGTCAACATGCGCGAAGTCATCTCTCTACACGTCGGGCAGGCCGGTGTTCAAATCGGAAACGCATGCTGTAAGTCGTCTGCCAGCATTTTCACCTCCCCTGGGCGCTGATCTGGGCATAGGGGAGCTTTACACGCTCGAGCACGGTCTGAACGTACGCGATTCCTTCCATCCATCCCATTCGGCTTGCTCACCTCCGTATACAGCCTGACGGCCGCCCCGCTGAGGGTTCGAAGACCCACAACGATGGTGGTTTCTCCACGTTCTTCTCTGAGACTGGCTCGGGCAAGTATGTCCCCCGCTCGCTCTACGTTGACCTCGAGCCCGGTGCGATCGACGATGTCAAGACCGGTCCCTACCGTTCGCTCTTCCACCCCGAGACGATGATTTCTGGCAAGGAGGACGCGGCCAACAACTGTGAGTCACCCATCCATGGCGATAACGCGTGTATGGTCCTGACCTGGCGCGTCGCGCGACAGATGCCCGTGGTCACTACACCGTCGGAAAGGAGTTGATTGACCCCGTCATGGACAAAATCCGCCGCCTTGCGGACAATTGCAATGGTCTTCAGGGCTTCTTCGTGTTCCACTCGTTCGGCGGTGGAACTGGCTCTGGTTTCGGTGCTCTGTTGATGGAGCGTCTTGCCAACGACTACGGCAAGAAGTCCAAGCTTGAGTTCTGCGTGTACCCCGCGCCTCAGCTCTCGAGCTCCATCGTTGAGCCGTACAACTCCGTTCTCACGACTCACACGACCCTCGAGCACTCCGACTGCTCGTTCATGGTACGTGTCTCCTGGATCGTGGCGTCCGGATGTCGTCTGACCAATCGTGCTTGCAGGTCGACAACGAGGCTATCTTCGACATCTGCAAGACGCGTCTCAACGTTGCGCAGCCCAGCTTCGTCAACCTGAACCGCCTGATCGCGCAGGTCGTGTCGTCGGTCACCGCGTCGCTCCGGTTCGACGGCTCCCTTAACGTCGACTTGAACGAGTTCCAGACCAACTTGGTCCCCTTCCCGCGTATCCACTTCCCCGTCGCTAGCTACGCCCCCCTCATCTCGGCCGACAAGGCGCACCATGAGCAGAACACGGTCTCTGAGATGACCTTCTCGTGCTTCGAGCCCGGCAACCAGATGGTCAAGTGCGACCCCCGTGAGGGCAAGTACATGGCGTGCTGCTTGCTCTACCGCGGTGATGTCGTCCCCAAGGACACCTCTGCGGCTGTCGCCAGCATCAAGACTAAGAAGACGATCCAGTTCGTCGACTGGTGCTTGACCGGCTTCAAGGTACGTTGATGCCTACTACTCCGCAGCGCACAGATATTCATCATGATGATGATCTTCTAGCTCGGTATCTGTAACGAGCCCGCTGCCTGTGTCCCTGGTGGCGACCTCGCTAAGACCACTCGCAGCCTGTGCATGCTCTCGAAGTGCGTATAACTGATCCACAACCCGCGCGGATGACTGATTTACCCCTTTGTAGCACGACTGCTATCTCTGCCGCGTGGTCTCGTCTTGGTACGTAGTACATACCATCTCTCTCAACCTAGGTCTAACTCCCTCCTCAGACTACAAGTTCGACTTGCTCTACTCCAAGCGCGCCTTCGTCCACTGGTACGTTGGTGAGGGTATGGAGGAGGTACGTTATCATGTCGTCTTCTATGAACGAGTCACTCAAACATCCATCTACAGGGTGAGTTCTCCGAGGCCCGTGAGGACCTCGCGGCCCTCGAGCGTGACTACCAGGAGGTCGGCACCGACTCTGGCGACGTTGAGGAGGAGACTGGGGAGTACTAGATGCTTTCGAACGTAACGTGATGTGCAATGCTTTCTTTCATCTTATAGCCTATCTACTCAGCGGTCAGCAGTCGCCCTAAGTTTGGCTACAATACCAAGTTGATTACGGTGCTATCCTGTGTATTCGTGCTGAAATATGAATTGTGCTCGTTTTGATGCGTCGTCTTGAACTGACCTTTTGCTCACGCTTCTGCATCCAACATGTCGGTGATCTGCATCGCCATGAGTACCATGAGCAAGTGTTTGCGAGCAAATTCACCTGATCTCATATCTGGTAGAGTGACTCCGAGTTGGCAACACATGGTCCACCATTGATCTCAAAGTACAACGGACGGCGCCGATTGATAAGTCGGAGTTTTTCGATCAGATTGACAAGTCACTGACTGGTTTTCCTCAGCCACCCCAGTCGTCTTCAACGATGCCCAGCTGCAAACCAACACACGAGCCTCTCGACCCTTTCGACAAGCCTCTACCGCAAAGTATCGTAGAGTTCGCGAGATACAAGCCACTACCATACCCGGCATGCGGCCCCGCGGCAGACGACTACTTCGCCGTCTGGAGGATCCGCACTCAAGATCTTCTCGGGGCATGCGGTCGCTGGAGCATCGTCACAGGCGAGGACAGTTGCCCGACCATCGATACAACCATGTCCGCTGAAGAGAAGGCGCGCACGAAACGGCGGATTGATCGCTGGAAGCAACGCGACCGTGAGGCACGATTCCTCATCCTCCAGAAGCTGGCGGACGGCTACGTTCCGGAGACCGAGCAGTGTGCGACGGCGAAGGAGCTCTGGGACCGTATCCTGACCGAACACAAAACGGTGCCGCACATGGCCAGGCCATATCGCATCTACGCACGCATGTTCGAACGAGCGCGCAACTGTCCTCCGAATATGACCCTTGTGAAGCGGGTCTTGAAGTGTCTGGAAGATAATGCGGCGCTGCAGGAGCTCGGTCAGGGAGTCGACGACGGCATTCTTGCGTTAATGGCATTGGCTTCGTTCCCGACGGAGGACCCAGTGGTTCGCAACAGGATCAACTCGTTGGAAGACGCGGCCTCAAGCACCGATGGGAAGGGACTATCGACGAGGGAGGTCATGCGACTGGCCGCAGAGTTGGACGCTCTGAACATTACGAGGACTCGTCAAGAAAGAGAGTAGCCGACCTTCGCACCACCATCGCACTATCACCTGGAACATATGGGTAAGCCTCTCTGCACAAGGTAGTCAAGTTTCGTGCTATATGTGTAACCTCTTATTTCTCCTAGACAATTCCGTACACCACTGTCGCTAGGATCGTATAGCATGTGGATGAGGCCTTTCTGGAGGATCCGGTGGCTGGTCGCGAAATTCCTCCTTTCCACATCCCGCGATGCCCCCGGTCAAATTTCAATTACCAAATATTATCGTGTCTTCGTTGTACAATAGGACTTTTTGCAGAAGAGCCTCTGCTGTTATGTAGCTGTCCAAGATGATCCCCTACGTTGGCTCAAGGATGCAGATGTGTGCAATGATGCGATACATGTCACTTTGATAGAACGCGCGCGCGGTGGCACTGCCGCCGGGTTCAACCATTACGACGCTCACCTGGGCCATCGGTCGCATAAATCACAGGCACGCAGCTAGTAGTTCTGGTGCATTGCCATCGAAAAGTGACATTATACTATACCGATGCACGGGAAAGCCAACCTCGTTCCCATTCATGGGAACTACCACGGGTAAGGATCAAATCCTCTTGACCTTCTAAACGCAGGAGGATAGTATCACTCACACACGGCGCAGGTATTATACCAAACGTCCTTCAACGCATAACCCTCGGCTTTCATTGTTGCCCAACTCGCTCTTCCAAGGAAAACGAGTTTTGGACGTGGGCTGCAACGAAGGCTGGGTAACGTGCGAGATCGGTATGTGTCCTCCCATCCTCAACAATACCTTCAACATCGTACTAACATCTCATGACATACCATAAGCGCAGAGACTTGGTGCAAAACGCGTAGTCGGGGTGGACATTGACGACACGCTCGTCAGGTTAGCGTGGAAGCACCGGCGGTCCGTTTGGAGTCAACAGGGACCTCCAGAAAGTGACGATGGCGAAACACAGAACGAGGACGGTTCGTCTGCGAAAGGCCGGAAGCGGCGGAGGTCGTCGCCTCCGGCGGAAGACAGCTATCGTCCACAGCAAGGCATCCCGGACTACTTCCCAGCTTCTTGCGAGCATATGTTTGGGCCTCTGCCAATTCCCGACGCAGCGTCGCAAGAAGGCGCACCAGACATGTTTCCGCACAATGTAGTCTTTCGCACCGCCGACTGGGTCAATAACGAGATACCGGACGATGCTGAGGGCTATGACATCGTTCTTGCGTAGGTCCGCTCCTGTAGATCCTCATGGATACCGTTGACTTTCGTGGTATCACGCAGGTTTTCGATCTCAAAGTGGATCCATCTGAATGGGGGCGACGAAGGCCTGCTGAGATTCTTCCGTCGCGTACACCAGGTTCTTGCACCCGGGGGTACATTTGTACTTGAACCACAGGAATGGGATACATATGGTAAAGCGAAGCGCATGGATCCGGTACGTTGAATGACGCATTGGAGGCTCAGACGGCCGTTGCTCATAGCTATGCAGAAACTCAAGGAGAATGCAAAGAGCCTGAAACTACGTCCAGAGGACTTCGAACGCATATTGCGAGAAATCGGATTTGGGCCAGCCGAGCATCTAGGAACGGCGGGAGAAGGAGGTAGGACGCATGGACTGTTCACAGCTGTTCGCTCGCTAACCACAATGCGTTTCTACAGGATTCAGGCGTCCAGTAGACCTATATTCTAAGATATCATGACAGATGTACACTTTCCTCTATGTCAGAACTCTATCCTGCTTGCACCTCTAATAGGAGCTTGTTGTTTAGTCAGTCTCAATGGTGACCTCTATGCCATTCTCCACGGGTTTCATGGTGACTCTATAAAGCCGGATGATGAATGCCTTGCGCATACAGCCTGTTTGATACACATACCTAGAAAGGTTCGGGACGATGTAATCGGGCTTCGCCTCCTCTACCTGTTCACGTGTATGTGAAGTGATCAATGCGAGGGTTTTGCAGCCAGCAGCGCGCCCACTGCGGACACCAGCCGGTGCATCCTCAACAACCAAACAGCGCGCGGGGTCAACACCGCAGCGCTTGGCTCCTAGCAAGTACGGATCGGGCCTGAATATACGTCAGGAGAATGTTGTAGGCAGGAGGGTTGTTGGACGTACTCGGGCTTGCCCTTCTCTACGTCTTCCGATACAACGAAGACTTCTGGAACAGGGACTCCAGCCGCCTTGAGAGCAGCACTGGCGTAATTCTTGGTAGCCGAAGTACAAATCGCCCATCGTGGCGTAGGGAGCTTGGCGTAAGAGCCGATCTATCTCAGATGTGAACCCGGTATGTCGAAAGTGTCAGGAAGTGTCGATCTTACCTCCTTCATGATCTCAGCGACTCCGGGCAATGCGACAATGCCATGACGTCCGTTCTTTTTGGACTCAGCGACGATGGCGTCTTCGAAGCGACTGGCCTCCCGCTGCGCAACTGCTCAGCGACCATCCTATGATAGCGTAGATAAGATGACTTACCTCGAGTTCATCAGGGTCGGTGATGCCACAGTGGATCTTCAAGTTCTCCACTGTACGGACTCCGTGCGAGGCTGTGACATAGCATATGGCTCTTTAGTTCGAGCAAGACTCGTTCATCGAGGCGAGATACGTACAGCTTAGTACCTGGGTCACATCTAGCCCAGGGTACTTCTCTGCGAACAGCTCCCAAGCACCTACGACACCATCGGTCGAATCGACCAAGGTGCCGTCCATGTCAAATAGACTATCATTCCGAGCTTCCGTTTAGCATGACCTAGGTCTAGGCAGAGAGCAGCGTATATCACTTGCATGGCATCGAATTGAAGCGTAACCGTAGGCATTGTGCAAACTCCGAGATAGTGCGGTGAGTGGTACAGGCAGAGACAAGTGAAGCCTCTCAAGTCGATGAAGCCACCGACCGGAGTTTCCTCGCCGTTGACTCGAGGCCGTTAACTACGGATCGCCGGGCCGGAAGTAAGCAAAACGTAAAGTTAAGCAGGGTTGGAAACCTGGAGTACCTCTGGTTCGCATCGTTTGCATGCAACTTGAAGGTAGTTGAGAAATGGGACAAGTACTGAAGGTGTTCTAGGTATATCTACGGTCGCGCTCTGCGTGAGTAGCCGGCTCCAGATGCGTCATAACCATACCATCAACGTGAAGTTGTTTGGATCGGAAGCTGTTGCCAAACAGCGCCTCCATATTCGGACATACGCTTCTTGGTCTTGTCCCACCAGCTCGACTCCGCCGCAGTCTTCCTTCACTCTCCTGTCTGTCTTGTTACTGTACTAGAGGTGTAACTTAAAGCTTCCAAGAACCGCAATGCCTCCTAGACGACGTCCACAGTTCACGCAGGAGAGTATCGACCAACAACTTCAGCAGATCCATCTACTCGACCAAGCGTCTTCGTCCGAGAACCTCGAGCAGCTTGGGCCTATAATCAAGCAGATACATGCCAACCGACAGCAAGAGGCATATCTTCGCACCCTTCAGGCCTTGATAGAGTCAAAGGACGCCGAAATTGAGTCAATATGCGGGGATAACTACCAGGAATTCATCAGCTCCGTCTCGACGCTATTCTCAATCAAGTCGTATACGACCAACCTCCGCGAGAAGATCACCACGCTGGACTCGAGTGTCTCGCAGGTTGGCAAGAGTCTTGTCGAGAAAAAGAAGGCACTGTTGCAGACCAAGAAGACCGCGGCCAACCTCGACGAGGCAATCGACGGCCTGCAGGCATGCTTGCGGGTATTGGACGTGGTGAACAGGGTGGGGGAGATGATCAAGGAGGGAAAGTACTGGAGTGCGCTGCGGGTCCGTACTTCCACCCCATGTGCGGTACTGTTCAAATCTGTAGCGTTGAATATATTCATTTGCAGTCTCTTGAGGACATCGAGAGCATGCCTCCAACGTCGCTATCGACAACACCTCTGTTTCAGCATGTGCTGTCTTCACTACCCTCACTGAGAACCCAAATCAAGGATGCTGTCACCGCCTCGATGAAGCAATGGCTTCTAGACATCCGAAATGTCAGCGCACAGATCGGTCAGCTCGCGCTGGATGCAATGGACCTTCGTACGCGACGATGGCGTAGTCGGCGTGAGAAGGATGCTATGCTCAAAAGTAGCCGTGTCGGCAGTGCAGTTGAAGTGATCTCATACGAGAAGACCGAATGTATGCGCATCATAACTCCCGCCTTACATCAATCTAACCGTCTCGACCTGGTAGACAACGTACTAGACAATGACCAGCTCAAGGTCGACTTCAAGCCGCTGTATGAGTGTATACATATATACACCGCACTGGATTCGTTGGACGAGATTCGACGCTCATACCAGGCTGATCGTAAGGTTCGTCCTTCAGAACCATTAAATCTGGCAAATCAGTGCTGAGCCCGGGGTTTAGGCACAATCCGACCTGATCATTCCAGAACCACTGCCCTTGTCATCTCTCCCGTCTATTGCCCAGGAGATTGTGGGCTACTTCATCGTCGAGAATCACGTTCTGAACACCACAGGAAGCTTCCGCTCGGAACGCGAAGTCGAGGATCTATGGGACGCGCTCATCAGCCGGCTAAGCAAGGCGGTTGAAGACGCGTTAAGGAATGAGAAGGACCCCGATACTTTCCTGAAAGTGAAAGAGGCACTACTGGGGGCCGTGATGACGCTTGAGGTATGTCCACTCAACGATGGCTAAGGTTAGGATCGCTCACTGACTACGCACAGTCATACTCCTATTCGACGACCAGCATACACTCACTCATCCTACGTCTATTCGAGAAGTATGCTAACATTCTCGAGATCAAGTTCGGCAAACGGTTCGAAAGCGTAAGTTGATCTTCCTGGCGATCTCGTGTGTACAGTACTAATATACGTTTAGGTTGTGGCACAAGACGACTTCCAGCCGATGTATGTCGAGAAGACGAGCGAAAAGGACGAGGTTCTAGACACAGTCTGGCTTACGCGGGATCAACGAGACCAGCTCATCCAGTTAGTTTCACTCACACCCATTCATTCGTACTGTACCCGGTGTAGCTAATCGTCAACAGGAGTTCTGCGCCGCTGAACTTACCATGGTCACAAGGATTCTACCTCTGTTGTCAGGATGTGGGTACGCTTCAGTTTTGCACTGCACGTACGCTGCTCACAATGTCTCGTAGATAAGGAGCTTTGTGCACAACTTCTACCAGTTCATCGAGGGAGTTTCGCAGCATCACCGCAATATCGACGATCTCCTCAGCAAGGTATAGTTTTCCATTCTTTTGCGCGATTCATAGGAAGTAGCTAACGCTACTTCGGAATTGTAGTCCCTGGATGCGATACTCATGACATACATCAGCGAGTCCATAGCGAAGCGTGCACAGAGCACAAACAACCTCTCGCAGCTCGCCCAAATCATTACGAACCTCGAGCACTTCGAGATCTCCTGCGCCGAGCTCGAGCGGTCGCTCACCAACATCCGGTTTGTCCCTGCCCGAATCCACTCTTCCTTCTCATCACTGACAAGTCTATCCACAGCTCTTCCCAACGGGGCGGCACAATCCGCGTAAAGGCCGCTGCGTCCTTTGCGGCGACCCGGACGAAGGCCCTCGCGCGGGTGACGGAGGTGATTAGCTCCAAGCTGGACGACTACCCCGGCCTATCCGAGTACGACTGGACGCCCAAGGCACGCCAGGACATGCCGAGCGGGTACCTCTACGATCTCGTCAACTGGCTCACGACCGTCGTCGACTCGCTCGCGCTCAAGGACGCGTACAAGGAGGAGGCGTACCGCGGCGCGGTCGGCTACCTCGCTAGCTGCTTCATGGTACGTTGTCAGTGCTTTGCTGCGTACCCCACCCAATACTGAACGCTCATGTCCGCAGGACTTCCTTACGGGGCGAGATATCCCGATGATGAACGAGAACGCGGTCGCGAACCTCATCATGGACGTCGACTTCCTCGACGAAGAATTCAAGCGGAGCGGCCACTCCTACAGCGCGGCCTTCACTGAGTTGCGCTCCGTAAGTGCCCTCCCCCTGACTTCCCACCGTGATATGGACTGATGAAGTGGATCGTCGCTGCTGCCCATCCAGACCGCGTCCGTGGTCATGTCTGACGCAGTGAACGCGTACCTCGTCGCATCGATCCGCCAGACGTCATACGCCACCGTGAAGCCCAAACGCCTCCAGGCGCTGCTCGAAAAGCTCGCGAGATACGGGCTGGAGTGTCGAGACGCGGCGTCCCGCGAGCGGGGCGAGAAACGCAGGAAAGAGGCCGAAGCGGTTGGACGGCTGTTCCCCGGCGAGAACCGCTGAAGGAGAGGCACCGTCTTGCGTCGGCCGCGGGCGGGCGTGTGTGCACATACCCCATCGTGATCGTAAATTATACCAGTGTATATGCTTTCTCTAGGCAGGAGAGCATTTTGAAGGCCTCCGGGGGCGCATCCGTACAAAGGACGTACGATAAAGTGAAAGAATGAACTCCGAGTTATGTTATATGGCACAGGAAGGGAAAGGAATCGGGGCGAGAAGGCGGAACAGACTACTTGCGCGGACAGCTGAGCAGAAAAACGAGGTAACCAGCGAAACCCTCTTCGATATCGTATCGTAAGGATCATGAAACGTGAACGTTGGTGACGTTGAAGAAGGACCCATAAGCAACGTGAGGGGGAATATCGTTTACACCCGTCGCTTGATGTTGGCGCTCAGCCACTCGAGACCCTCGTACAAACCGTCTCCACTCGTTGCGCACGCCGCCTATGATATCAAGGTGAGCACAAGATGCAGTTGGAAGGCACGCGACAACGCTGACCTGGATGAACCACGTCCTCTGCCGGAGACCGTGGAGGCCGAGCTTGTCGGTGATCTCGGCAGCGTTCATAGCGTTGGGCAGATCCTGCTTGTTGGCGAAGACAAGCAAGAGAGCATCACGGAGCTCGTCTTCGTTGAGCATCCGCTGGAGCTCCTCGCGGGCCTCCGAGATACGTTCCCGATCGTTGGAGTCGACGACGAAAATGATGCCCTGCGTGTTCTGGAAGTCTGCACGGCGCGGGTCAGAGAGTCAGCGGCGGTGCCGGAGGACACGTCAGAGACGCCAGATACGCACAATGCCTCCAAAGGGGACGGATCTTGTCCTGGCCTCCGACGTCCCAGACGGTGAAGGAGATGTTCTTGTACTCGACGGTCTCCACGTTGAAACCTGCGGAGTGGGGCGGGGTAAGCTGCTCGTGTACGTGTATGCGCTGCGGGGCGGGCGGACTGACCAATCGTCGGGATGGTGGTAACGATCTCGCCCAACTTCAACTTGTACAGGATGGTGGTTTTACCAGCTGCGTCCAGACCGACCTGCGCGGGGAGGTTAGTGCACAGAGCCCGTGGCGGGGCGGGGAAGCGGGACGAACCATCAGTATACCTAGAGGAAACGCGGGCGGGTCAGAAAACCAATTAAGCTACACGTCGCCGCGCTGGCATCGATGGAGCGATACTCACGCATCTCCTTCTTGCCAAAGAGGCCGGAGAGCAGGCGGGAGACAGAGAGACCCATGGCTAATGTACGAGGGGAACGCGAAGGGGAAAGAGAAACGACGGGGCGGGGAGCGGAGAGGACGAGGGAGAGGAGAGAGATGTGAGTGTGACTGCAAGACGCAAGACTCGAGGCCACGCTCAGCGTCCGCCCACAGCGCCCGTTTCAATCTCCGCAACGTGGCACTGCGCGTCCCCTTCCGGCCACCCCGCCCTCCTCCCCATCCTCCTGCGCTCGACAATCAAGACACGTCTATCATTCCTTTCTTACGGCATGCATTTACAACCGTCTTCAAAGGCTATTCCTCAGATTTATACGACTACTCTTACATACACTACGTTAACCAGGGCACGCTGCTTAAACACAGCCTTAAAACCGAGACCACACACGCTCTGATGGCTGCGTTCAAACCTCGCGCTCGGCTTCAACCATCTTGACCCAGAGACCACCCTATTGAAAACACACAGGTCCCATGAGCCGCCGCCCCACCCCCTGACAGAACCCTAGGATCACTTACATGCACGTAGAGCGTGAGATGGCACTTCGGGATGATCTTCTCCTTGCCTTGTTGCCCCTCGGCGCTCGCCCACTCCGACGGCGGTCGGGCGTCCGGTGGTTGGGCGGACGGGTCAAGTTCAATGTGCGAGAAGTTTTGCAGCAGGCGGATGAGGAAAAACGACATCTCGTTGTACGCGAACTGCATGATCGTCAGCATGTGTTCAATATGCATAGACAACGATGACCGACCTGTTGGCCAAGGCAAATGCGCGGTCCTGCATTGAAGGGAACGAAGATGAATGGGTTCGCGGTGAAGTATTTGTTCAGCCGCTCATCCAACCACCTATCAGGGTCGAACTCCAAAGCTGATGGCATCCTGGTGAGCAGGTGATTCAATCGTACACTTGTGGAGATGACTGACCGTCGGGGCCCCAGTAATCCTTCCGGCGATGCATCAAGAACACAGAGTAGCAGATACTACGCTGCATCAGCTAATGCTTCCTCCCGTGGGGACTGACGGTAAACGTACCTGGTGTGCTCAGGGATGAAAACACGGGGGCCGTTAGGGTCCGGGTTGAGCAGCGTCGTATCGCGGTTCGCAACTCTGGCGGCAAAGTCAGCATTGGCCCCGCTGATTATTCTACAATGCGCGGGCTCACCTAATGTTGAACGGCCTGGATCGTCACACATGCAAAGTTTAGAATACACGCAACATCGCGAGAAGTAGAAACGTACACAGCGGGGTACAGACGCAGCGTTTCTAACGAGTTGAACGGTGAGCATGTCTGTATCGAGATGTCGTCGAGTTATACCGGACTAACCATTGATCACAGCCCTCAGATACTTCATGCCCCTGATGTCGTCGAATGTAGGCATTTGCGTTGGACCGACCTTCTCCAGGACCTCGGCTCGAAGTCGCTTGAAGATCTCAGGATAGAGGCTCATCAGATACACGGCATAGGTCAGTGTCGCGGCCGTCTAAGGGGCTGTCAGCTGGCCATCACTCTCAACACATGGAAGAATACGCACCGTATCTCTGCCCGCGATGAGGATGTTCAGCGTCTCGTCGTGCAGAACGACCGGATCTGACCAGCACATATGGGTCAGGCGCATTCCGTGACTTGCGAAAGGTCACACAAACCGTCCGTGATCTTGACGAGATGATCCAACAACGTCTCATTCTCGTCCTCGTCGCCTTTCTCAGCCTCAATCGCACCCCTACCTTTCGCCGCGCGGTTCTTTGCGATCGCCTCCTCCAGGATCGGCTGCAGAAACGCGTCCACGACGCGCATGTGCTCTGCAGACTGGTCCCGGAAGAGCTCGCGGAGGTGCCAGACCCAGCCCGTGCGCGAGCGGATGGAGACGACGTGCTGCGCGGCGGCGAACGCGCTCGCGAAGCGCTCAGCGACGCTTGCCTCGCGCGAGCGGTGGCCAGGCGCAACGGCGTCGTTGTGCGCGTACGGGAGGTCGCTGGCCAGGCTGTGCACGCACTTCCCGAAGAGAAACTCTGTCGCGCTGTCGAGAGTGAAGCGCGAGATGGCGTCCTTGAAGGGGCAGGGGTCGGTGCGTCAGCACCAGCATGCAGTAGAGGCTTAGCCTATCTATGGTCAGGCCACATACCTGGAAGTCGACGGCGTGGCCACCCCTGAAGCGCTCCTTCATTTTCCTGATCGCGACGTCTGTGTATGCGCTACAGTCAGGAATGCTACGTATGCACAACCCCATACATCCAGCGTACCTGAATGCCTGTCGAAAAGTTCAAAGTGGGAGATACGGTCGCGCGAGAAGTACGGCCGGGTCATTTGGCGGTGGAATCTAGGCACGATGTTGGGATCCGCATTTCCGAGAAATGATTGACAATCTAACTCACTTCCATAGATCACCTACGAATCAGTGTCAGTCCTGCGTGTGCAATAGCCCTTTATGTAGTCTTACCATCTGCGTTGAACACGCCTGTCCCCAGGACACTGTTCATCGTGTCGCGGAACACTTCCCCTGGATAGCGATCAGTCAGGAAGTCGGAGTTTGTAGCCACAGATGCACCGCACCCTTCTCATAGTCCGAGAATTCCGTAGCGAGTACAGTCTGGTCGAAGTAGGTTCAGCCTTCGCCCGCGGCGATCGTGGAGGGTCAAGACTCACTTTGACGACGTTCGCGTCGGTCGTGATATAGAAGGTCTCCCAAAAGAGAGCGACGCTATGGAGATGGCCAAGTTCGTCGATTCTGTCCCAAAAGCCCTCACCTGCGCGAACAGCATAAATCATGAGTGCTCAGATATCCCATGAACCATGTGCCGCTGGGAAGCGCCTCACCGAGATATCCGTTCTGGAAGCGCTCCAAGAAGTGGTTGAGCAGGTCAACGTTTCCAAGCTTTTGCCCATCCCAATGCGGGGGTAGGACCGCGCCCATCTGTGCAGCCGCTCGCCGGACGCGCCATCTGTGTAGCTGAATGCGCGCGACGTATACAATCGGAATGCTCAGGACTTCTAACAGCAAGACCGTGAGTTTGGGCAGATGGTAGTCCCAGAAGACGCGCAGGGAGCGCGAGGTGAGCGAGATGACCACGGCGGGAATGAGGTTGATTGCAAGCCGGCGCGCGACGAAGGGCAGCCCCGGAGGAAGCGCCCTCTTCGTAGAACGCATATTGGTGGTAGTCAAGGGGGAACAAAGAGGAAAGGAAGGGCGCAGTCCTCCTGACAGACGCGTTCTTTAGGGGCGCTGGTCAAGATGAAAGTTCGGGGAGTTTGAATGCTCTGCGCCTATATCGAGTTTATGGGATGGAACGGGGAGTGGCAAGGCCGTTCGCGGCTCGCGTGAGTAGCAGGGATACGTATGCCACGGCATTAAATGGCTCTAGGACATCAAGTAATTGTTGCAGCCGCGGCTCTCCTCACTCCCCTGCGAACACCGACCCTCGATCTAGCCTTGCCAAAAGAGGAGATGGAACCGGTCAGATGCTGCCATCACCGCACTCGTCCGCGAGACGGTGTGGGGAGGGTTAGGGGCCATCTGATCGCCCTCTCCACTCATCATTTGTCGTCCAAGCCAAGGTGTGTCTCCCGGATACTGTCTGCTGCGCCTTGATTGGTCCCTCGCACCTATCGTCGGCATTTCCGTGAGACATACTTGCCAGCACTTTCGACCCGCATAGCCGCGATATTGCCCGGAGACAAAGAAGGTCGCCGTCCTTCCGGTGGGATTTACATGCTGGATTCACATGTCACGTTTACTCGAAGTGGGTTGGCAGGGAAGTTGGTGAACGTGGTAGGCCGCTTCGAGGTACCAGTATCTGCGCCTTTGGACCTTGGCATCTTCACTCGTAGCTGCAATATGATGAGAAGATCCATCTCGGCCGCACATGTCCGTAAGTGATCCAGGGGCAAGCACATCAATCTATGAGCGGGGTGTACTGTAATCATTCATCAGTCGTTTACGTCTCGACACTAGGGTCTTGAAGTGGGAGGTCAAGGGTCTCTATCCGCTTCGGTCATTCTGACCCACAGGCCTCCCTACATCGTCGAGTAGTTCAGAACGACTGTCATATATACTAGCCAAACTGTAGGATTTACGCACCTCCAAGTACAACGTCAGCAGGCACCGCGGAATGATCTTCTCAACGCCTTTCTGGCCTTCGGCGCCGATCCACTCCTGAGGCGGACGCGACTCTGGCGGCTGCGCTCCAATGTCCAGTTGTACGTCGGAGAAGTTCTGCAATAGTCGGACGAGGAAAAACGAGATCTCGTTATATGCAAACTGTTGCCCCAAGCAGATGCGCGGTCCGGCGTTAAAGGGAAGGAAGATGAACGGGTTTGCGGCAAAGTACTTGTTCAATCGTTCGTCCAGCCACCGCTCGGGGTCGAACGATAGCGCTAGGGTATAACAGCAAAATGAGCCATGACGGGGCTGCGATCAACGATAAAAGGGCGCAACTTACCATCAGGGCCCCAATAGTCTTTACGCCGATGCAGCATGAAAACAGAGTACGCCACCCTGTGAAATCGGAGATAAGCTTCTTCGTAATTCGATGTCGACGGCAAACAGTATACATACGGCGTGTTAGCGGGGACGAATACCGGAGGGCCGGCGGGATTCTTGGGGTCGGGTACAGTCGTGTCCTGTGTTGCAACGCTGGACAGTGCCGTCAAACATCTAACTCCTGCCGCATAGCACCTCTGGTTCGACTTACCGTACGTTGAACGGACTGAGGTGTAATAGTATCAGCACGATCAGATACGCATTTCAGATGATGACTCACACGACTGGGTAGAGCCTCAAAGTTTCTGCAACGCACCTCTCCAGGTCAGCACGATCGTAGCGCGCAAAGTCCTGAGGGGACACTCACCATTGATGACCGCTCTGAGGTACTTCATCTTCTTCACCCCTTCAAACGTGGGCATCTCAGTCGGGCCAAACGTTTCCAAGACCTCTTGGCGGAGTCGCTTGAAGACGTGCGGATTCAAACACATCAAATACACGATGAAGGTCAACGTCGAGGCTGTCTGCAAGAAACGCGCCATTGGATCATCGACAAGAGACGGAACGGGGTGAAAGCTCGTACGGTGTCTCTACCAGCGATGAGGATGTTGAGTGTCTCATCATGGAGCAGGACGGGATCTGTCGCGAAAGGCATTTGTTACTACGCCGCCAATAGAGTGAAGCTGGCAAGCGTCTCGCACCGTCGGTGAGCTGTACGAGATGATCCAGCAGGGTGTCCTGCTCTTTTTCTGCGATTTCCTTGTCTTGCGACTGAGCAGCACGGCGTTTTGCAATTGCCTCGTTCAAGATCGGCTGTAAGAACTCATCAATGACGCGCATGTGCTCCTCCGACTGATCGTGGAAGAGCTCCTTCAAGCGCCAGACCCAGCCCAAGCGGAGCCGCATCGCGAGGACACGTTGTACGCCCAAGACCGCCTCCGAGAACCGTGTAGCAGCGTCAGACGAGAGGAAAGGCTGCGACGAGGCGGTGAGGTCGACATGCGAATGCGGCAGTGGCAGTGGGCTCTTGAGACTGTGAACGCACGCTCCGAAGAGAAACTCGGTCGCGCTGTCGAGGGTGAATCGCTGGATCAAATCCTACGGCAGTTCATCAGTGGACATAAGGAACCGGGTAAATGAGGTACTACATGCCTGGAAGTCGACTGCATGTCCAGCTCGCAGACGCTCTTTCATCTTCCTGATGGCCGTGTCTGCGTTCTTCGCATCAGCAGCGAGCTCGAGCGACCTCTCGTGCTACGGTCAACTCACCAGCATGCACATCGAAAAGCGCGAAGTGAGAGATCCGGTCACGCGAGAAGTACGGCCTGGTCATCGAGCGATGGAACCTGTGGCAGTCCGCGCTGAGCAGTGTGGACGAGATCTAGAGTGACTCTGTGCGTACTTCCATAGATCACCTACAGTTTCGGCGTGAGCGATGGACATGTAACAGACGCAAGTTACCTACCATCAGCATTGAAGACACCAGTTCCAAGCACAGACTTCAACAATTCGCGGAAATGTGCCCCTACAAATGCCAGAGATATCAGCATCACTACTGTGAAGCTTTAAGTGCTCATTGTACCCTTCTCGAAATGAGCAAAGTCAGTTGCTAACATCGCCTGTTCAGAGGGTGAACTCTCAGCAACGGTCCTAGTCGAAGCGCACACCGGTTCGTGACGGACCTTGATAACGTTTGCATCGTCCGTCATGTACATCCAGTTCCAGAGGAGCTCGATGGAGTGCAGGTGACCAAGCTCGTCGACCTTGTCCCAAAGACCCTCGCCTGCGACGCAATCATAAAGGATGAGTACGACCTCTCTGAAGCAGCTGTATGAACACCCACCCATGTAGCCGTTCTTGAACTTCTCGAGCCCTTCTAGCAAAAGATCCCGATTGCCGAACAGTTTGCCTTCCAAACGAGGCGGGAGCACAGCACCGACCTGCTCAGCCGCCCGCTGGGCGCGTGCTTTCCGGTACAATATACGGATTGCATACGTGCCAGGTACGCTGAGAAGCGTGATCAGTACAAGAACGAGTCGGACGCCCGGGAATCCAAGGTGCAGGTTTTCCACCAGTAAGTGGAGAAGGAGCCAAACCGTCGAGGCCGAAACGAGAATTGTCAGCGAATGCCGCAACAAGAAAGACAGCCCAGGGGCGGATCGGGGCATCGTGCTAGGGAGTAGAGTGTTGTGGGCTGTAGCTAGTATGATTCCAGGAACGCGATCAAGGCTGCATATATGAGCTCAGGCCGATTCCAGCCTGCGCAACTTGGATCCGGATCCACCCGGTTCTCTCAGCTGGCCTCCTATCACCGTTCACTATGGCCCCTGGTGCCCGTCGATGTACTCCTGTCGGACCGGTCAGCGTGACCTGTCAAACATCTCGGCCTGATGAACGTACCCCATACCAAGTAGCAGGGTTGCTATACAGTTAGGACGTTGGCCGACTGTGCAGATCACTTACCACAATTGCCAAGCCAACTCATCTGAGCGTCTTGCAAGTAAGGGCTATCTACGATGTGCTTTTGAACAGAGATTGTACTGCAAAGAAGCGATTGCAAGACGTAAGTCTCCTTGCGAGCTCCGGCGCTGAGCCCTCAAGTACAACCCGCTCTGTATCGTCAAGAAGACAGCAGCAGTCCTCCGTTTTGCTTTGTACGACCATTGACGAGTTCTCACAGTCGGTCTTTCATACCCGCCTGATGGGTAACATGCTCTGTGGGATCCTCGGTCAGCGCGCGTCGCCGGATGTTTCGATGTGTTTCGATGTGATAGGCTTACCGCTTGCTAGTAGGTGACCGTACGATTTGGAAGGCATGTATGATACACACCGCTATCAAGCAGCACTTACCAAGACAGATGCATTTCGAACGCTTTGCAAGCTAGAGTGATCAAGGATGTGCAATACAACGATTACCGATACAAATCAAGCCGCAACCAGCGCATGCAACGCGTAGACCTCCTTGCGGACCTTATAGTATATGTCCGACACAGAGCCCTCGAGCTCTACCCGCCCCCGCGCCGTCTTCCTGACGGCCACGGAGTCCTCGAGCGAATCCGCGCTCGCGCCCCTCCGTGCTGCTGCGCCACAGATGAGGACACCCTCACCAACAAGCTCGGCCTGGATACCGACTTGCGCGAGGCGCGCCTTGAGAGCGGTGAGCTTCAGCTCGCCGATCATCGTCGACTGCGGCAGAGTCTGCGTGGGCCGCGAGCCGAGCATGTGCGCGCGGGCGGGCAGCTGCCGTACGGCAGACTGGCTCTGTAGAGAGGCTGTGGATACGGGCTCGAGCACTGGGATTGTGGAGGTGGCGAGACTCGAAATGCGACCAGCTACATATCCGACTTCATTATCCTCAAACTAGGACCGAGATGCGTCAGATGCAAAGAGCATGACAGGTAGCTGTAGAACGTACTCGAGACATCTTGATGGAGGCCAACAGTTCGTCGCTCAGGGAGATCGAGAAGCTGTTGGTTTGCTGACCGATCTGGATGGTCTCTCCTTGCGAAGGAGCGTATATCTCTTTGGTCATCGCTCGGATATTCGCACAACTCTCTATGAGAGCGTCGGTCGCTTCTTGTGGCGCGTGAACGAGGATCTACCAGGAAGAGTTGGGGGTGAATCAGAAATTGAAGGAGCAGACAGCTCACCATCTTTCGAGGGTTGACTTGCGGGACAATGGTCTTGACAGCACGTCCGTCGTTGAGGCCCTCCAAGTCCACAAAGAACAGTCGACATGCTAGTTGTACTTCCACTACAGAAGTCACGAACTTCGAAGGCGGTTCTCGAGGTGCTTTCTGCACGGATTGTGAGCGTTGAAAAGCCAGCGAAGGAAGTCTTTGTCAAACCTTGGCTTCCTCTTCCTCCTTTCGTCGCCTTGCCTCTTTGGTCTCTTCGTTCTCTGCGTCTTCCTCGAGAACTCTCCCCTTCCGCAGCCACATGCCGACATCAAGGGTCTCGCCATACTCGTCCACCTTCCGTCTCTTCTCCACGTATGGGAACATACGGAAACGTTGCGTTTGTCCATCGGCACTTTTGAAGAACGACGTGGCCTTCGCGACGTTGCCCTTGAGATAGATGTCGAAGGATATCCGCGTGACGCCATCCTCCGGCTCAACCCCAAGAGCCCACTCCCCACCATCTGCTCCGCCACCCTCGCCTCGTTTCCGTTTGCTACGAGAAGACGCGTTTGGACCTTCGCGTGCTTGTTTGAGGTCGTCTGTGGTGTCCATGAGGTCTTCACCCAGTGTCCGCTCAACCTCGTTCTCTTCGTCGTCGGAGTCTTCGCTGTCGTCACTGTCAGAGTCGCTGCTCTGCCCTTCGTCTGCCTCTAGCATACGTTGCGTCCGGGCGAGAGCGGCCTGATGGGCAGCTTCTTTCTCCTTCGCTACGCGCTCCTTCGCAAGGAACTCCTCTAGCTCGGCACCTTGTAATGGCACTTTGGAGTGCATCTGTGCGGGAGTTAGCATCCACCTGGGATGTTACTTCTGCGGACTGACCTCTAGACGCAGTACGCCGTCCATCATGATGTTGCTGCCAATCTTGCCTCTGTCCCATTTAGCTTCTTCCCGTTGCGAGTTGTTCCATTGGTCGAAGAGGATTCGGCCCAGAGTGCCAGGTTCGCTTCTCCCGGTCAACAGCACGACGTTGTCCGGGATCTCGGCAAACTGCGCGAACAAGCTGCGGGATGGACCGTGCGAGAGCGTTGCTGGTACCGCTAGGATGAGCTTGGGGTCCTTGGAGGAGTATGTTTGCATCAAAGATTGAGGGTTGGGGAAGAATTCTACATGTCTGCGGATGGTGTCAGCGCTGCAACGCTTGAAGAACACACTTGCCATGTGCTCACCGGAAACGCAACGCGAAGGCACCAAGCGCTTCATCGTCATTGTCATCATCCCGTCTTCGCCTGTCTCTACCTCCCCGGCCAGTCCCGTCTTCACCAACGTCCTCCTTACTGATGGTGCCACCTAGCCACTCCATCATACTTCGGACGAACGTCAGCATCTCCCGTCCTGTGCGCGACAACAGACATATCGGGAACTTCAGGCGAGAGTAGTTCCAATGCTGGTCTAGCAAGACCAGCAGCTCGAGCACTCGTGTGCTTGAGTCACAAGGCATAAGTAAGGAGTTGCGGGAGGTGAGGGTGGCAGTGACACAGTCTATTTTCAAGATATTAGCTACCATACTAACAGACCTTGCGGCTACACCATTACCTAGTAGGGCGGCATCTCTGTCCTTCCTCCGCGCTGTCGTGACATTGGCACGCTCTGCATCAGTGATGAGCAAATCTGGCCGTGCCAAACTCTCAAACACGCCTCCTCCAGCCGAAGACTGTCGCATGAGCACAGTTCCGTCTAGGTGCCGCTCCCGCATATGGTTCATGTCGACTGCGTAGAGGATAGTACCCGCTGAAGGGGAACGAATTTTCCATATTGTGCCTCCAAGCGTATGTCCAGCGTTGAAAGGGATGATGGTCAAACCCTGACATTTGCCTGGAGTCATGTGAGACACGGACATATCGAGTTGAATTGGCTCGTACCTTGCAGATGACATGGCTGCGAGTATCGGAGAACGTTCACTGAGTCGAAGGCGTCATGCACTTCCTGGACAGTAGCGACATACATCCGCTTGCGGGAAATGGAAGTTGGAGGGGGTGAAGGTGAGGTAGGGGAAGGGGAAGGGGAAGTAGTACCAGCAGGCGAGGCAGATGACTCTCCACCAGTGTATTGTGAGGAGCTTGCGGATGGATCCTCAACTTGCTGTTCATCACGGATTCCTTCCACATCCTCTGTTGCGGCGATACGTGCCATAGCTTGTACAGGAAGCGTGGTGTATGCCGGCGCAGTGAGACCCCAGTGAGCATGAGCATAAGCGTATAGACCAGAGTGCGACAGATCTCCGTGCGAGAGGAGAACAAGGTCGACAGTAGGAGCACACCTGGAAGTCATGTTACGGAGGATTCACTTGACTAGAACTACCACGCACTCCTTCAACGCTTCGCAATACTTCTCCCATGGTGGAGGTGCATCATCTTCTGCTCCTTCTGTAGAGGATTCGGGACACCAGTCTGGAGAGCCACAGTCGAGTAGAATCCGTACGTCGTCGACTTGCAGCAGATAGGCAAGAGGTATTGTCCGTACAGTGCGAGCCGCACCAGACAGCGGAGTGAAGGTGATCATGTTGTGCAACAGGCGTCCCAGTAGATTTTGCTCGCAACCTAGCACATTGTTTCAGACGAGGATTGAGGCTCGTATAATGTCGAGACAAGAGAAGCTGGTGGTAGGTACGACCAGACGGTTGTGCACTCAGTTCTGCGCTTCAGCCTGGGACGCGGAGAGCGCGCGACAACCACGTGACCATACCGGTATTTGTGCGTAGTTGTCCTTGTTTCGAGTCAAACAAGGCACCGACGTTCCCAGTTTGTCGGATTGATCTGGTGGTCGTCGTGTCATGCACTCCGAGTGCTTCCTCGCGTCTTTGTACTATCTCACTCTTGAGGAAGAAAATGGCTTGGCTACTAAGGACTGCAAGTACTCGCCATGTTTACCATGTGTCTACTACACATCAATTTGCTAGAACGTCCTGATCTCCTGCACCATGTCTACATCGGCGTCCGGTGGTAAGTATTGTCGCTTATGAACGCTTCTCAGAGCTCCACGCTATGTCCGGAAGCTGTTCATTCCTCCGGCCACCAAAGTAAGTATCCGTCGATAGGTACAGCCATCAAATATTAACTCGTCAGCAGTTCTCAGTCTGACAAAGTGGTGCTCACGGGGACCCTGGATTGCTGCCTCATTTGTGAAATGGTATATGTTGACGACTTGCGCGGATCATCCCCGCGCGCTCGTAATAGGCTCAGAACCCACGAGCCCATGATTTACGGGTATTCGGTCTTGTCATAATAGCCGTCGAGCCGCTCTTCCGAGCATATATGGACCACGTTATAACACCGCGGTCGGACCACCCCAGCTTGTGGGCTCATCGTTTGGCCGCTCACCGCTATCATCCCGACTCTTCTACTCTGAAACTGCGAAATGAGGATGTTTGGCGTCCGCAAGGTTCCTCCCGGGCTACCCTTCGTGACACATCGACTGGTGGTCGTGTTAGCCCCCGCCGTACTTGCCCCACTGCTTTCGCGCCTGCTCCAGGCGTTTCTGCAGATCGAACTGTCTTACTTGACGACGATTCTTGCGGCTGTCCTGCTCGTGCCCACGGTCTATGTCTCGCGCATCATACTTCACAGCTGGCGTATCCGACGAGCTGCTGCCCGCATTGGAGCTGTTCTACCTCCCCGATGGGATGGCCATTCATTCGGAAATCTGGACCTGCTTCGATACATCTTGAGCCGAATCCAGAGCGGTTACCCCGGTATGTATACCCCTCAAAAGTTGTGACTAGTAGGGTTAACGTGTATACATGTATGCAGGAGACGGTGCCTGGGAGAAAATGGGCGAGCTTGGTCATTTGTACAGCATCTCGGTCCTATGGGATCTCGGTTACCTGACCACGGATGCTAACGTCGTAAAGGTAGGATTCGTCCTCGACTATGGAGCCTGCACTTTCAACTTACCAACCCGTTCAGACTGTCCTTGCCACAGGATTCTCTGACTTCGAGAAGGGTAACTGGCGCCTAAATACTCTTGCGGACGCATACACTCATTCTTCTGCCACGTAGGGGAAGTATTCCGCGAGACGATGAATACGGTTCTGGGCACAGGAGTGTTCAACGCAGACGGTATGTACTCAAGGGTAGCTTCGGCTCGCAACGCTCATCCACCATCTCTGACTTTACTCACTACAGGCGACATGTGGAAGTGAGACGGCTCTCTGACTGCCAGCATGCGAGCGGTACTGACATACGTTCCAAAGGTTCCATCGCATGATGACGCGGCCGTACTTTTCTCGCGATCGCATCTCCCATTTCGAACTCTTCGACAGGCATGCTGGTGAGATATACGGGAACTTCTTCGCCTTAACACTCTAATAGCTGCATTGCAGACGTGCTCATCCAGAAGCTGAAGGGTCGCTTCAGAGGAGGCCATGCCGTGGACTTCCAGGTATGATAGCTGTTGAGAAGTTTCTCGAGGGGTCTCTGACGTGCGTGCGCTTTTAGGATGCTATATCGCGCTTCACTCTGGATAGCGCCACGGAGTTCCTATTCGGCAAGTGCGTTCACAGTTTGACTAGCGAACTGCCCTACGCGCACAATGACCCCATCGCACCCAAGCTCGTCAAGGAGAAAGACGCCGCTGAGAGGTTCTCGGCCGCCTTTGCCGCGGCACAAGAGGTCATCTCTCTCCGTGGGAGGACAGGATGGCTCTGGCACCTCCAGGAGCTGGTCCACGACAAGTCGGAAGACCACATGCGCGTCGTCGATGCATTCCTGCAGCCGATCTTGGAAGAGGTCATCGCAAAGAATAGTAACGCGAAGCCGAAGGCAGATTCTGACGACAAGAGCGACGAGGAGAACGAGACCCTCTTGGACCATCTGGTGAAGATCACAAAGGGTCAGTCGATTCATATCATCCTCCCGGTGGCATATAATAACACAAGATCTTGCCCAGATCCCGTTGTCCTTCACGATGAGACTTTGAATATTCTCATTGCAGGCAAAGACACGGTGTGTGCTCTCAGTATACGTGTATAGTGCGCTAAGCTTATGGCGAACTTCAGACGGCTACAACCTTGACGTTTGCCGTATACCTCATGTGCCTCTACCCAGAAGTATTCAAGCGCCTCCGCGCAGAGATCATGGAGAAGATTGGCCCTACGCAAATGCCTACATTCGACGACGTGAGGAACATGAAGTACCTGAGGGCCGTTATCAATGGTGCGTGCCCCTGTGACGACAAGTAGGCGACCTACTGAGACCAACTCGACAGAGACTCTCCGGCTGTATCCCGCTGTGTACGTAGTCCCTTTTGACTTTAGAACAACGTTGCTGATTCAGGCGACTGCCTGCGTATAGCCCATTCAACATCAGGTGAGCTCCTGTCACAGGCACGTTGCACCGTACCGCAGCTATTGACTGTATCCCCAGGGTGGCGACACGCGACACGACTCTACCCGGCCCTGATCCTAACGGGCCTCGTGTGTTCATCCCGAAGGACGCTGGGTATGTCTCCTTTCCGCTTCTAGCACTCCCATCTCATGGTGTCCCGGTAGAATATCATACTCTGTGTTCTTGATGCACCGACGGAAGGATTACTGGGGGCCTGACGGTGAGCTACCCTCGGATCCTTGTCCATTCTAGTATCTAAATTCCTGGGTCTACGTCTCTCCAGCACAATACTTCGACCCGGATAGATGGCTAGATGAACGTCTCAACAAGTACTTCACCGCCAACCCCTACATATTCGTTCCGTTCAATGCTGGTCCTCGTATCTGTCTCGGACAGCAGGTCAGTCGCTCATATGCGCATCCCTCTGCATCCGCTGACCTTCCTCGCAGTTCGCGTACAACGAGATGTCGTTCTTTCTCATCCGTCTCCTGCAGAACTTCTCGCACATGGAGCTTGACCTATCTGCGCAGCCACCGGATGCTCGTCCGCCCCCGGAGTGGGCGAGCGCCGAAGGCCAGAAGGGTAGGGAGAAGATCATGCCCAAGTCTCACCTCACGCTCTACATTCACGTAAGTGCGACAATTGAGCTGCTCTTGATGGCAAGACCTGACACTCGATTTGTGGGATAGGGCGGCCTGTGGGTCAAAATGACCGAAGCAGAGAAAGACGTCTGAAGTGGTAACTCCGATTATGTACTAAAGAACTCCTCGCTAGTTGTATATCTTGACCAGATGGATGACGTATGGGCTTGTGCACAATCTTGCTCAGTGCTCACGGTTGTCTATACGCCACATACTACAGCCCGGCATTAGTATGGCTCTTGAAACCTGCGTTACGTCGTCGCTTCACCCTGAGCCTGGCTAGACCAAAATGCGCCTTTGCCTTTGTGCCTGGCTCGGCCATGACTCGTGTAACCACCGAAAGCCGTAGTGCAGATCGCAGTAGAATGGAAGAGTCATGAGGTTCTCTGCGGTCGCCTCGGTAATGTTGAGTGGACATAGGCGCCCAGTCCGGGAGGTTTTCCGCGCCTTGAAGCTCTCCGATCAATATGCAGGTATTAGCGCACCGCAGCTGGGGTCCCTCCCACAGTACGCAGTACTGGCATACACCGACGTACAGGCCTTGGTACTTCTAGGCCTTGTTACGAAGTCCACGAATTTGATAACCCAGCGCGCTGTTGTAAAACGGTAAGCCCAGCATACTCGCTGTAAGTATCCCTGCGATAGGCTTCCGGTAAGTCCGCAGTCGATCCATTTATTGGGGACTGATTGTATAGGAGATCTAGACTACGGCTATAGATGCCGTCATCTTAACCGTTAGCATTCAGCTCTCGTTCGCACATATATACCGTGAGCTGCGATCGCACACTACGCTCAGAACTCTCCAGCACCACCCCTTGCACTCCGTCCGAACCCTTTGAAACGCACAAGCCCAACTGTTCCCAAGACCTTTCGCGAGGCAACATGCTTCTCACGAAGAAGGTTCCTCCTGGGCTACCGTCTGCAGCACGCTCCCTTGTTGTTGGCTTGACCCCCGCAGCAGTGATCCTGGGCTCCGCGTACCTGGTCCGAAGGCTTCTTGGCTACACTCTTCCAACCTTCGTCACAGCCTTAGTGGTTGTATTAAGTATTCCATCCTTCTATGCTCTACGGGTCGTATTACGCATATGGCGCGTTCAACGAGCGGCCGCGCGTGCAGGGGCCATCCTCCCTCCACAGTGGGAGGGGCAGTCGTTCGCTAACCTAGACCTGCTCAAACACGTGCTGGAACGACTCCGGAACGGATATCTTGGTGAATCATGACAAATTAACTCTTTCACGTACACCCTAACAATATGCTGTCTATGTAGGAGAGGGAGCTTGGGACAAGATGAGCGAGTTAGGCGGCCTTTACAGTATTTCTGTCTTGTGGGATGAGATCTATCTGACCACCGACGCCAACGTGGTGAAGGTGAGATATGGGATTATGTGTGCTCTGTCTTAGTTTGTCTGACGTCTCTCTTAGGCGGTTCTCGCAACGGAGTTCTCAGACTTCGAGAAGGGTGCTTCATCCCCGATTGCACTACAGACTTTCGAGGCACTAACTCCATGCTCTCAGGGGAGGTCTTCCGGGATGCAATGGGTACAGTCTTGGGGACCGGTGTCTTCAATGCTGACGGTGAGTGTGCATGGCCGCCTTGAGGCCTTTTGGGCGGGTTCTGACCTATGTTCCTTTGGGCCACAACAGGCGAATTGTGGAAGTAGGCTATACCTTGACACATTCTCGGATGCAGGCCCATCTGATCTACTATTCAGATTCCACCGCCAGATGACACGGCCTTACTTCTCACGGGATCGCATCACTCACTTCGAAATGTTCGACCGGCACGCAGGTGAGCCTAGAACCTCAAGGTTGTGCAGTTTAAAAACGCTAGAATACGACTGCACTTCTTTCAGAGCAGCTTTTGTTGAAGCTGAAGCAACGCTTCAGAAGCGGGCACGCCGTTGACTTCCAGGTAATATGGATCCCATACAGTCATCGGCAATAACTCTACTAGTTCTCACCACGCTACGTATACCTCCAGGACGCCATCTCGCGCTTCACACTTGATAGCGCCACGGAGTTCCTCTTCGGAAAATGCGTCAACAGCTTGGACAGCGAACTGCCATACGCCCACAATGATCCTATCGCGCCGAAACTTCTCAGGGAAAAGGACGCCGCGGAGCGGTTCTCAGCGGCCTTCACGGGTGCACAGGAGGTCATCGCTATGCGCGAGAAGATCGGCTGGATGTGGCACCTCCAGGAGCTGTTCCACGACAAGTCGGAGGTGCACATGCGCGTCGTGGACGCGTTCTTGAAGCCCATCTTGGAAGAGGCTATCGCCAAGAACCGGGCTGCGAAGACACGGAGCGATAAGTTTGGAGACGAAGAGGAAGAGGAAACGCTTTTGGACCACTTGGTCAAGATCACAGATGGTACGAGACTATTATCGTAGCGCATTAGGCATAGTACACTCACTGCTCGTCTCGCGTCTGTTAGACCCTGTTGTCCTCCACGACGAGACCCTTAATATCCTCATCGCAGGAAGAGATACAGTGCGTTGCTGTGATGCTGAAATTTACATCCATCGTGGACAGGAGGGTCTCATAACCGTTGCAGACGGCAGCCACCTTGACGTTCGCTGTATACCTCATGTGTCTCTACCCTGAAGTCTTCAAGCGTCTCCGCGCGGAGGTGTTGGACAAGGTCGGACCTACGCAGATGCCTACTTTCGACGATGTTAGGAACATGAAATACCTACGAGCCGTGATCAATGGTAAGCATTGTGACTACTGATGAATGGCTGCTAGAAACGTTGAGGCTGTATCCTGCTGTGTACGTACCCATGTAACGTGATGGCGAATGTTCTTACTGACAGGTCCCGTCTAGTCCGTTCAACGTCAGGTAAGAGATTGTGTTGCCGGCCCTCCTGCTACAACGCCACAGGCACTGATACTCCTCCGCAGGGTTGCCAACCGCGACACAACGCTGCCCAATCCGAACCCAGCAGGTCCCCGAGTGTTCATTCCTCAGGAGACGAGGTACCCTCTTGGTGAACCTTCGCAGTGCCGGACATTCATCTCACGTCTACTTGTAGCATATCGTACTCGGTGTTCTTGATGCATCGTCGGAAGGACTACTGGGGACCCGACGGTAAGCTCTACAAACGCTGCTATCCGTGCCAGCTCCTTAGCAAATCTGCTCCACAGCTTTGCACTTTGACCCAGAGAGGTGGCTGGATGAACGGCTGAACAAGTACTTCACCACGAACCCGTTCATCTTCGTTCCGTTCAACGCTGGGCCGCGTATCTGCTTGGGACAACAGGCGAGTCGTCTGCTGCAGTGGGGGAACGAGTTCGGGTTCTGACAGGGAGTGCAGTTTGCGTACAACGAGATGTCGTTCTTCCTCATCCGCTTGCTGCAAAACTTCTCGCACATGGAGCTCGACCTCTCCGCCCAGCCGCCTGACGCTCGCCCGCGCCCGGAGTGGGCCAGTGCCGAGGGACAGAAGGGCAAGGAGAAGGTCGTCCCGAAATCCCACCTCACGCTCTACGTCCATGTAAGTTGTGATTGGTTTCTCTGTGAATTCAGCTCATAGTGCGAACAGGGCGGATTGTGGCTCAAGATGACAGAGGCTGAAAGGGATGCTTGAAAGTGGTAAATTCGGTATTGTCAACGTCAAGATCCAATCATGTAGAATAGGATGTGTAATTCTCCGGCGTTGTCAACGATCGGCCACACTGGTACAATGATTGCAATACATTCTTGTACACCTCTATCTAGAACACCCGGAACGTACACATCGCGAGTCTGGTCATAACACGCCCTCCCATCGTCAGTGCTTACGCCGTCGACTTGCCAGAATCCTCCTTCAAGCTCACGATACGGTTCAGTACAAGGTAGTCGCCCTCGCGACGTCCCGACTCAACCGACTCCGGCTCGTTCAGGCTCGCCAACTTCGACTCCTTGTCCACCGCGAAGTATGCGACGCGCAGGCCCTGGAAGCGGATGCACTCCATCCCAACGAGCTGCTCGCTCGTCGCCTTGGGCGTATCGTCGTGCTCATGCGTGGGTGCCCCCTCAACGACAGGACCCGAAGCCTCAGCGGTGGCCTTGAGCGCCGCCTCCGTGCGCTTCTTGCTCTCTGCCTTCGCGTCGGCATACGCCTTCTTGGCGAGGTTCCAGAAGCCGACCTCGACCATCGCGCCCTTGACGACCTCGAGGCTGTCTGGGTTGATGTCCGCCTTGAAGTCGGGCACCGCCGCGGACGGGTTGTCGCTCTTGAACAGCTGGTGGAAGATGCGCGTCTCGTCGACGACGACGGGGCTGCCTGACGCGCGGTGCTCCGCGACCCACTGGATGAACGCCTTCGGCTTCTTCGGCGCGCCCTCGTTCTCCGCGCGGCAGACGATCTCGACGACCTTGCCCGTCGCAGGGTCGGTCTTGTGCGAGACGTGGGTGATAGGCCAAGGAGCCTGGAATAGGCCGACGGTCTTTCCGGGAGCGAGGCGGAAGTAGTCCTTGGAGTCCTCGAGCCTGAAGTCGTCCTCGTCGATGTAGATGGTGCGCGTCAGGGGCACCTTGGACGAGCCAAGCTCGGGTACCTTGGGATGGAGAGGCTTCTCGAGCCACAAGAGGAAGTCTTCAGGGAGGTTCTCGATGGTGACCTTCAGTGGGCGAAGAACCATGAGAAGACGTGGGACGGCGCCCTCAAGGTATTGTCTGACAGCCTGCTCGAATCGCACAGCCTGGATGTTTGTCGCAGAAGTCGAGACGCCCAGCGAGCTGACGAAGGAGAGAATAGCACCTGGTGGGACGCCGCGTCTGCGGAGTGCAATGAGAGTGTACAGGCGCGGGTCATCCCAGTCACGGACGTAGCCCTCCTTGACGAGCTGGAGGATCTTCCGTTTCGACATGATGGTGCCTGTGAGGTTCAAGCGGCCGTACTCCGACTGGCGAGGCTTATACACCTCAAGTGCATCACAGAGCCACTCGTATGACTCGCGCGAAGCGATGAACTCGGTGGTGCAAAGCGAGTGTCTGTTTGAAAGGCGGCATTGTCAGTGTGGACTCCCAGCAAGTCAAATGGCTGTGTACGAACGTGATGTTCTCGAAGCTATCGCAGAGACAGTGCGTGAAGTCGTATGTAGGGTAGATCTTCCACTTCGACCCTGTCCGGTGGTGTGGCGAGTTGAGCACGCGATACGCGACCAGATCCCACATCATCGTGTTGCCGGACTCGAGATCCTGTTTCATGCGCAGAATCGCTTGGCCGGGCTGGTAGAAACCGTTCTTCATCTTCTCGAACTCGGCGAGGGACTCCTCGACGGGTCTTGTGCGGTGGGCGCAGGCCTTGCGAGGTCCGCGCTCCTCGCCACCTCTGTTTGCGAAGATCTCCTCCGCTATATCGAGGTTAGCGCTGCGCCAGTCGAACCCGGATGCATGGACATACCGGTACAATGGCAAACGTAGCCCTTATCTCTGCGGATCAGCTCAACTGCCAACTCGTACAGTTGGTCAAAGTAGTCGCTCGAGTAGGTGATCTTCCAGGGCTCATATCCCAACCACCGCACAGTTTCCAAGATACTCTCAAAGTACCGGCCCTCCTCAGCCTCAGGATTCGTGTCATCGTAACGCAGGTAGCAGTGGCCGCCGTGGTACGCGGCGTAGCCGAAGTTGACGAAGATCGCCTTTGAATGACCGATGTGGAGGAAGCCATTGGGCTCTGGGGGGAAACGCGTGTGGACGATACCCTTGGTGGCGGCAAGGTGTTTCTCTCGCAGATGGGGGTGGATCTGGGGGTTCCCGCCTACTTTGTGTAGGTGACCAAGGAAACCTTCAGAGAATACAGAACGAGAGGAAGAAGCAGGAGTAGGCTCGGCCTGAGCCGCAGGCTTCGCAGCAGCTTCTTTCTTGGGCTCCTGCAGCACTCGCATTCAGTGGATGCGCCACACACAGCATTTGGCGGAATACTTACCTTCCCCTTGGGCTTTGCCGTCTCCTTCGCACCAAACTTCTCCGTGAACGCGTTTTCTACTGCGTTCTTGAGCTCAAGCGGGTTCGCCCAGCGGAGATCGGTGCTCTTCAGCCCGCCGATCGCGGCACCCAGGTTGTTCCATCCCGAGTATGCACTCGAGGCGACATATTCCTTCACGCGGTTTACGAGCTCTTCAGCCGTAATGCTAAAGCCTTCCATGGCGCGCGTCAGATTCGGCTCACGAATTTTGAGACCCTCTTAGGAATCTTACCGACACCACAGCTCTTGTTGAAATCGGTCTCGTCCACAGGGACAGGGTGTGCATCGAGGTACTTCGTCGCCTCTAAACATCCCGCGCGAGCGATCAGGTTCGTCGTTCTTCTAAACCATGTACACGATAAATCACGCACCAGAGACCTGGTCCGTCGTCTTCAGCCTCCCGTCCAAGATCGCGTCCACCGCGTAACTTCTCTCCGCCTCCCCGAGCTTACTCCCCTGGACTGCAAGGGCTGCGAGCAGCACGGCCTGCTTCTCATCGAGCTGCTTGTCGACGAGCCCATGGGACTCAATGATGCTGCGCAGAGTGCCCGCGCTCTTGGGGCTCTTCGCCGCCTCCGCCGCCTTGGACTGGGTGAGACCGATCTTCTTGAAGAGCTCGATGAGCTCCGCCGTCTCGGGCGCGTCTGCCTTGGGCGCCATATGTGTGGGTTATTTGCTTGTGCTGGATCTTCCGCGACTGCTGTGGTACTCAGGGGTAGATGAAAGTGAACAAGAAGGTGGTGTCAGAGCAGTTGTTATCGCGTGCAGGATACGCGGTGGTTTTTGAGACGAGGCTGGAGTCAGTGCGAGGCCCACAGCTTTGAGTTACATCGATCGCGGATCTCACTCCAGATCTCCGCCTTTCCAGGATCATCGTGGGCGCTCCGTTGCAACTTGCAGTCACTTCTAATCGTGACGCCCGTCCACAGTGTTTGTCAAGGAACGACTCGCGGCCGATTTGGAGGAAACCGCGCACATTGTTCTCTCGTATCTCAGCCTCAAGGCGTGACGTAAGTCGAGGATAGTATGAGATATTCGCGGGTTCGATGGGTGTCTATGCATACATCGTTGGGAAAAAATACAAGCATTATATCGTGAGTTGTGTCATCTATGAAGACGTCTAAGTAAGTCGAACAGGCCTAGGTTGTTCGTAGCCTTCATCCACTAGATAAAAGAAGATCCACCAAAGAAGGTCATCACATCCGGAACTGCTCGACACTGAGCAAGACCGTGGGCGTTCCCCGCATCGTCGCTACCGGCCCGGCGAAAGGCTCGGTTAGTGCAGAACGAACGGCGTCGACCAGTCCATCGGGTCCAGATACTGTAGCGTAGATGCCGTTAGCAAAGGGATCACGGCGTAACTGGGTGTTTCGCAAACTCACCATCTACTGCAACAGCGCCAGCAGAAGTCGTGACCTCCTCCTCCAGGATAGTGCGCACGTCTGGCCTGCCAGACTTGAGCACGATTCCCGGGCGCGGGAACGCAAACGAGCCATCCGCACACGCAGTCGTCGGCGTCGTAGCCCCGGACGCGAAGTACGCTGCGGCCGGCTTCGTCGGTGTCGACGCGCCCGAGACGTCGGCCTTTTCGTTGCTGGACGAGCGTGATGAGCTGCGCTCTTTTGAGGAGGTCATGGTGAGCGCGCCGTCCTTCTCGACGTCGGCGTCGCCCTTTTCGAGTTCGGGGAGGCCTTGCAGGGCATTATCTCGCTTGCCACCGGTGAGGTAAACTTCGACGAGGAGCGATACGGATGATGGCACGAGCGCGGCCACCTTCGCGATATCCGTTGCAACCCATTCGTACTCGGCTGTGAGAAAGGTCAGCCATGGATAGTGTTGCACCAACCCTAAGATGCTTACTCTCAGTACGAACCGCCCAGACGAAGACGACACGTTTCGCGTGAGCCTTGGAGGCATGGATATCCCTGCAAGACAAAGTCAGTCGCTGGAAGGTTGTACGAAAGTCCATACGTACTTGAACAGCTGATGCATCCGTGCAATAGTATATGTCACACCGGTGCCACCTATGAATGGACGTGGTCAGCTCCCCGGGGTTGTGAAGCATATGCGGCCGACTCACCAGCAATGAAGATGCACGTCGTGAACGGGGTGATATCCTCCGGATGACCGTACGGTCCGTCGAAGAATGCCGTCAGCTCGCACGATCCGTTCTTCATGGCGCGGTCCAAGAGCATCCTCGTCTGACCACCCATCGCACGAATGATGAACACCATCTCGGCCTCGTTGTCACCCTCTTCCTTCTCGTATATGTTCCCAATCGTGAATGGATGGGACTCGATGCCGAGCTTCGGGAACGCGAGGAAGACATGCTGCCCGGCCTTCCAACCGCCCGGAATCCTGCGTTTGAGCGTCACGCGAAGGCCGTCCGCACCGATGTGTTCCACCAACGCCTTGCGGTTCTTCGGGCGAAGGATGACGTTGAAGAGGAGGTAGCGCGCGCCGCGAAGACCCCGGTCGAAGCCCCAGATGATGTAGATGGGCCAGATGTAATAGGGGCACAGCATCGGGATGAGGTGGATGTGCATCGTAATGACGAAGATGCTGCGTGTGCGTGTCAGCGTCCGTCCGTGGCATCGAAGTTGGTGTTCAAGGCAACTCACATGATCAGAGCGACATGAGAGGAGTAGAAGAGCTCGTAGTACCGATGCCGGATCTGCTTGATGCCGAAGATAGTGGTGATCGTTTGCGCAACAGCGGCGACGGCGCCGGCGATCTCCCAACCTTCGTCGATCAACTCATACAGACTGCGGCTATGATCAGCATCAATCCCAAAGAGGGAATCCGAATGATGCTTACACTCCGGCGTTCTTGTAGCTATAGTACCTGGATAAAAGATGAGTCGTCAGAAGGCGTAGTAAGACGCAGAGCGACAGTACTCACTCTCCAACGAAGTGGATTAAAGTGCAAACCCAGATGCACCGGGAGACGATGCGATGCATCAATATGAGCTATATCGGCGTTAGCGGCGCGATATACGGGAATGCTGAGAAATGGGTACCTTTTCGTGGCCAAGACCGGTGAGCCCTGCATGGATGGTTAGCAGACGTATGATTTCACCTGATGAACAAACTCACAAGTGATAGGGTTGTTTTTCATCGCAAGGAAGACGGCGAGGGGCATCTGACCGGCGGCAATGAGCCCGGACTTTGCGCCAATGTAGTTCGGCTGGAGATGCACGTATGGCTTGACATTATCGGCTGTTGCATTCGTGAGCGGCACGAAAGGTGAGTCAATTCGATATAGGACTTACTCGGCGCGAACGTAAACGCAAGGCAGCCGGCGAGATACATGATACTCAGCGCGAACTCGATGAGGTTCATGTCGACGCGAGGAATGCGCAGCCGGAAGCCGACGATCCGTCCCCAGGTAAGGATAGCATGCGGGAGGCGGCGCAGAGACAGCCTCCCGTTCGGTTGGGGGGATTCAGAAGTTGCGCCTCCTTTGCCCCCGAAGCGACGGCGCAACACCCATGCAATGAAGCAGACATTCATGACGGTGGCCACTGCTAGCAAGGAGAGCCAGCCATAGTACGCATTCATCACCCTAGGCTACAGGGAATATATAAGCGACCGCGTGACGCTGAAGAAAGTGGCTGAGGATATACCTGCTTGTGCACGACATATGTGTACGTCGCGGTGGAGGTAGCATCCGTGTAGGTGTAGGTGACAGTCTGTGCTCGTTTGACGGGACTAGCGTGCGTCTGAGAGGGGAGGAAGGCGGACGCAGCCAGGGCCGCAGAGGAAGTGCTGAGGACGTCGGCGAGAAAGCTCATGGCGAGTTCCTGAGGCTGCTTCGAAGGCGGGGCGGGGGGCGGGGGAGGCCATGGCTGACGTCGGGGTATTTGTACATGAAAGCGTACGGGGCATGGCAGCTGCGGTGAATTTTGCTATGTGGAAAATAATTGCGAGGGTGAGTGCGTTGGTTGGCCTATGGACAACCCTCCTCCTGCCCTCCGAGTGCGGGGAGTTGGAGCGTCCGGCACACGATCGTCCGCGTCAACAGTAAGCGCTCGCCCTCGATCACATATCATCCGCTCGCTTTATCAGATAAGATTAGTCCGGTCCATCATCATATCAGTCCACCCGACAGACTTCC
The DNA here is from genome assembly GCA_022385745.1 of Cubamyces sp. BRFM 1775. Lineage (NCBI taxonomy): Eukaryota > Fungi > Basidiomycota > Agaricomycetes > Polyporales > Polyporaceae > Cubamyces > Cubamyces sp. BRFM 1775. The sequence continues at coordinate 23,971 of MU278480.1, read as the reverse complement.
AAAAGGAAGGCGCTCTCGTTCTCGTTCGTACCACTCCGTCCAGCGCTCGCTTGGCATTCCCCCCTCCAGGCTCGCATCCACACCCCGTACCTCCCTTGCCCCGAGCAATGCATATAGAATTGCGGAAGTATCGAATGTATACCGCACTCAATGAAACTCACCTTGTGATCGTAGAAACAGGCAGGTGGACAGAGTAACGGCGACATACCTACCCACGGTGACGTCGCGAAGCCGCACCTCTGGTTCCCCACCGCATGCAACTCGCCCGTTCATCGGATCCCGGAATTACGCCCAACGCTGTCCAGGTGCCCCCAGTGTCGCCGAAACCAGTCAGTAGGGCTGACCGACACCGCGAATTTCACAAGGTGCTTTCCAGACTGGGCGGGCTTCTTCCGACCGCATTGCGACCGTTCGCGTCGTGCCTTGCCAGTCTGCGACGATCCGGGTCGACGTCGACACAGACGTCCGTGGCACCGTGCTAGCGACGGTCTGGACGCTCAGGAGAGCGAAGCACCCATTCTCCACCGCAACGTTTTTCCGCACGCCCTGCGCAAATCAATACACGAGGAGGCTGCGCTGCCTGTCGGTACCGAACACAACCTTCGGTGCGGACGGTTTATGCGAGTGCCTGGTCCGAGTTCAAGGTTCGAGGAGGCACTACACGGGTGTCGCCTCGTTATGGACCCACCTAGGTGATTATCATGTGAAACGCGTGTACGATGCGGCAGGCGGTAGCTCTGCACCCAGATTAACATCGCTGCTACCCGTGCGGGGAATATCGGGTCGAAAACTTGGATTATTGGGTTCTAGGGTCATGTCAACTCCCTTCCAAAGAACAAGTACACCCCTGGTACTATCGGCGTGAGAGACCGTGTTGGGGCGCGAGGCCCGGCCTTGTGGTACAAGTTCACAATTGGAGCACTAAGGTGAGGAAATACAATCTATGGCGTCGTAAATGCGCTATGCTACAACAACGTCTATCATGCCATCTATCTATTCTATTGTACGCCCTCTCATCAGTTCCATAAGCGGTTAATATCGTCAGGTGTTCGTCAATGGAGACGTCGGGCTGGGCCCGCAACTTTTTGTTCGTTTACATTCGGAATTGCTCCACGCTGAGCAGGACGGTCGGCGTGCCCTTCAGCGTCGCAATAGGACCAGCGAACGGCTGGGTCAACGCAGACCGCACAGCGTCCACGAGTCCGTCAGGACCAGATACTGCAAACACAATGTTAGCTCGACGAGTCACCGGCCGAAGCAGCTGGAAAACTCACCATCAACAGCGACCGCGCCCTGCGACGCGGTGACCTCTTCTTCGAGGATTTTACGGACGTCCGGGCGCCCAAACCTACGCACGATACCTCGGCGAGGTACCCCATTGCCACAAGGAGCGGTCGGAGTCGCCGTGCCAGACTCAAAGTAGCCGCCCTCAGTCTTCGTCGGCGTCGAGGACCCAGAGCCTTGCGCAGGCGTGTCGATTTCCTCAACCTTCTCGTCGGCGCTAGCGTCGGGCCTGGCCCACTGTGCGATGTCGGTCCCAGTCTTCTCGACGTCGTACGCCTTGTCGAGCGACGGAAGCGACTCCGTCATGGGGTCCCGACCGGCGCTGGCCCCCGTGAGGAAGACTTCGACCGTGAGGGAGAGCGAAGCAGGCGCCAGAGCGACGATCTTGGACAGGTCGGCGGAGATCCACTCGTATTCGGCTGCGGATGATGAGGTGCGTTGGCGTGAGTACGCGATAAGATGATACGATGCGATTGATACGACTCACCCTGCGTGCGCACCGCCCAGACAAAGACGACTCGTGTGGCATGCGCGTTGGACGCGAGAATATCCCTAGAAGCACGCCGGACGAATTAGGAAAGGTTTGGGTAGGTCATAGGGCAGTGCCTACCTGATAAGCTGGTGCATCCTCGAGATAGTGTACGTCACACCCGTCCCGCCTATACGCGGAAGCTGGTTAGCGTATGGTGGTAAATCGATGGAACGGCGGACTGACCAGCAATGAAGACACAAGTCGAGAACGGACGGAGATCCTCAGGCAAGCCATACGGTCCGTCAACGAACGCCGCCAACTCGCAGCTCCCCGACGGTGCAGTAAGGCCGTGCAGCGTCCGAGTCTGACCGCCCATCGCACGAATGATAAACACCATCTCAGCCTCGCCGGTGCTCTCGTCCTTCTCATAAACGTTGCCGATCGTGAACGGGTGCGACTCGATGCCGAGCTTCGGGAACGCGAGGAAGACGTGCTGACCCGCCTTCCAGCCACCCGGAATCCTGCGCTTGAGAGACACGCGAAGGCCGCCCGCACCGATGTCCTCGACGCGCGCCTTCGAGTCCTTGGGCTTGAGGATGACGTTGAAGAGGACGTAGCGGCTGGCGCGCAGGATGCGGTCGAAGCCCCAGATGACCCAGATTGGCCAGACGTAGACATCGTAGTGCTTGGGCGCTGCGTGGATGTGCATGCAGACGATGAAGATCCTACGTTTAAGTGGTCAGCACACTGGGACCTGTGGTAAGTTGTCGGATAAGGGCTCACAGGATCAGAGCGACGTGGGTGGAGTAGAACACCTCGTAATAACGGCGGCGTATCGCTTGGATGCCGAACAAGGTGGTGATTGTCTGCGCAATCGCTCCTACAAGACCAGCAATCTTCCAGTGTGCGCTCAACAACTTGGCGGGCCTGTGAACTCGCCGTGAGCATCGGTGTGACATGCATTATCTGAACTACGTACGATCGATAGTATCTGGCAGAAGAGAGACACCATGAGAATGGGAAGCAATGACACCGGGGAAATACACTCACTCTCCGATAAGGTGGAGCCACGTGAGAACGAAGATGCATCTTGACACCATACGATGCATGAGTACGAGCTGGAATGCGTTAGATAGTGCAATGCTAGGCTAGGTAAAGACGGCTACCTTCTCGTGACTCAATCCTGTCAGCCCTGTAACATTCTCAGTTCAGATTTCATGCAGCATGGGAAACGGAGAGACCCACAAGAGATAGGGTTGTTCTTCAGCGCGAGCACGACGGCGAGGGGAAGCTGAGCCGCAGCAAGCTTTCCTGCATTCCCGGAGAAGGTGTTCGGCGTCAGGTTGTTACTCGGCTTGATGTTATCCGCTATGCAAAGAGTTAGCAAGTCGATCGCATAACCGGTGAGAGAAGAACACATACTAGGCGAGAACACCCAAGCCAAACACCCAGCCATGTACAAGATTACCAGCGTAAGCTCAAGCAGAGTCATGTCGACGTAGGGTATCCGCAGCCTGTAGCTCATGATGCGGGACGCCGAAAGGATGGCCTGGGGAATACGACGAAGAGCCAGCCTCCCGGAAGGGCGGCTAGCGGACCTGGGCTGCTCATGACGAGCGCGGTAGCGGCGGAAGGTGGCCCATGCAAGAAAGAGCGCGTTCAAGATGGTCGCAAGGCCGAGCAGACCCAAGATCGCATACCACACATACTCCGGGTGGGCCTATAAGTACCATACAGCGAAGGGGTGGTCAGCGCCATCGCCAAGGCCGAGAGAAAAGCCAAGCAAGAACGTACGGGCGTGTGCTTCGCGGCATTGTGCCCAGACGCTGCAGCAGTCTTGGAGGCTCCTGCAGCAATCGTCGAACCCACGACAGAGGCGACGGAGGAAGTGGCAGACGTGCTGTCGTGTCCGTGGTGGCTCATGGCGGGAATTCGGGGGGTCGGGGGACTCACCGCCGCCCTCCCGCCTTTTCAAGATATGAGGATTCTCCCTGCGCATAGCGCCTAGGATTATTTTTGCTCTGCCCCATCTCCTCACGGTCGCGGTGGGCGAGACGGACGAAGGGGGAGGTTGGTGCGCCCGTCTGAGCGGGAAGGGTGAAAGGTTCAGCGCGGAACCCGATCAGGTCCTGGTCGAGGTAATTGGTTTATCTGATAAGATGACACCATCGCGACGCATGGTTATCTCTCCGGTCCTGGGCCGTCCGTGATCTTATCAGATAGGACGACTTCCGCCATCGCGTAGAAGCCCAAACCCCAAGTGACGTTCCACTCCAACTGATCAGGGCTCTCACCTGGTAGGCTACTCGCAACCGTCGAGGCCGCACGAGGCATCAAGTATAGCCTGGATGCCTGGCCTGACGGCGTCGCAGACGGGAATCGGCCCCGAAGAAAGGGCGGAATTCGTCGAGGATTTGTACGAGCAAGCGCCATCGCGACCCAGATGTACGGTTGGTTTCGTAGACGAAATGATAGACCGTCGAGAAGCCGCAGGCAGCATGGCAAGTTCATTGTTAACGTAAGATGTGGTGATAAGGGTGAATGGCGCCATATGAAGGCGGCGTGCAATGCGCATGCGCAGAGGCTGCAGTCATCGCGAGTGGCAAAGTCACGGTCCATCGGGTGCGCAAGAGACGCTCGTGAATGCCACATCGGCATACGCCGACACGATCTGGGAGCGCCTCTTTCGCCCGATCGAGATCTGACACTCATAATTTCTGGCCTCCATGTCTTCCTCCACCTCAGGCAGCTCTTCGGAATCGGAACGCGCCTCGTCCTCCTCCCCTCCTCCTCACAAGAGGCAGCGCGTGTCTGAGGAAGAAGTCAACGACGAGTCAGACAATGAGAGCAGCTCGAGCGAGTCCAGCGATGAAGGCAGCGCAGACGAGTCTGGCGACTCAGGATCTGAGCAGGAAGCCGAGGACGACGGAGAGCCCGTACTCTCGCACGCAGAGAAACGGCGACAGAAAAAGAAGGAGGAGCGCGCAGCTAAGAGCGCGACTTCAACAGAAGAGTCAAAAAAGGGCAAGGCGAAGGTGAAGAACACCGCCGAGCTGCCCCCCTCGAAGGTGCCCAAACGGCAAAACTCCGTATGGGTTGGGAACTTGGCGTTCAAGACGACCCCCGTCTCCCTCAGAGGCTTCTTCGACGGTGTCGGCGAGATCACGCGGATACACATGCCCATGAAGATGGTGACCGGGGGGCCGGATGACAAGCGTCCGAGGCAGGAGAACCGCGGGTTAGTTCGCTACGGCTCGTCCTTCTTGTCAGTCGACAGTGTGCCAATATATCTCCTTTCGTCCTAGTTTCGCATATGTGGACTTCGCCACCCCGGACGCCAAATCGGTGGCGATAAGCCTCTCCGAGCGACCGCTAGATGGACGGCGTTTGCTCATCAAGGACGGTATGTTGCACCGTGGCTATGTACCCAATACATGAGCCAATGTACTCACCGGTCTCATTCTAGGCGACGACTTCAAGGGGCGACCGACCCCTGCGCCGGCTGCCGAGGGCGAAGGTGCCGAGGCCAACGCGGCGAAGAACGCGGGCCTCTCCAAGACCGCACAGAAAATCCTGCGGGTACAAAAGCAGCCCCCGGGGCCCACGCTCTTCTTTGGGAACCTCGGTTTCGAGACGACAGAGAACTCCATCCGCGAGCTGCTCGACTCACACAGGCTCAAGGGCTCCGAAGAGAAGTGGATCAGGAAGGTCCGCATGGGCACGTTCGAAGACAGCGGGAAGTGCAAAGGGTAAGCCTAGCCCACCCCTCCCGTGATTCCCTTGACACGTCCCCGCCGAGAGAGAAAGAGTGCACCGGTGTCTCGCTCGCTCGCCACCTGCGCCGCGCTACCGGCGATTCTGGTGCTGATTCGCCCGCGGCACCCTCGTTCTCCTGTGAACCGCAGTCTTGGCGCGAACGCTCGCTGACGTCCCGAATTTGTATTTCCTGTCATGCAGATGGGCCTTCGTCGATTTCACGAGCATCGAACACGCTACCGCCGCGCTCACGAACCCCCGGAACCACCAGCTCGACGGCCGGAAGCTTGTCGTCGAATACGCCTCGCCCGAGGCCGTCCGCAGGGGCGGCGGCGGGCCCCCTCGCGCAGACCGCGCAGGCCAGGACCAGAAGGGGAGAGGACAAAGGCCAGGGGCGAAGCGCGACCGTGCTGCTCGTAATGACGACGCGGATGGCGCCGAGGGCGAGGGCAGCCCGGCGAAGAAGCGGCGCACAGACGAGCGTGAGGGTGAGGGCGAGTCTAGGGCCGCCTCCCGAGGAAAGAGGGCAGACGGTGCAGCGGGTAAGGGCGGCAAGAACCCACGGGCCCGCGCAAAGCCCGGCGCTGCCCTCGCCCAGGCGAAGCGCGAGGACGTCGCCATTGTTCCCAGCCAGGGCAAGAAGATCGTCTTTAGCTAGGGGCCTCCTACGCTCCTGCGGCATTACTTTCCCATGCGATCACATACTCGGGGCTTTTGGGTGTACGGGTGAGGGGTGTAATGCGCGATCCCCTCGGACGGTGGCGTCGCATACGGCATGGCAGAGAAATGGTATGTCATTACAGACAATACTACAGCTACTACGAGAACTATCGTCACCGGGAAGACTATATTGATGTACATGTGGCATGCGCGGCACGCCCCCGTCGAGGAACACACACCGCTTGCGTACCTGTTCACACGAAAGGCTCATGACTCGTCGTCAGACTCCTCCTGCACCATCCCAATCTCGAACTCGCCGCAGATGTCCCATCGTGAGCCTTCCGCTGCGGCGGAAACGTACTTGACGAACCGCATGACGCCCTCGTCTCGCAAGACGAGCAGCAGTCGGTTGAAACCAGGCTGGACGGTCAGCAGAGTGCCGTCGTCCTCCTCTTCTTCCTCCTCGTCCTCCTCTTCGTCGTGCATCTCGACTTCCCCATTCTCGGCATGGCCATTGGTGCCGTTAGTCCCATTGGCGCTCTGACCATTCTTTTTCTTCGACGATCCAGAGCGGTACACTGCGGGGTCGTCTTCCTCGTCGTGAGGAGCCATATAGCACTGCGTGTGGCGTTAGCTCTTTGAATGCTCGAATAGTAATAACAACGGCCTAGAACTCACCTCCCACCCACCCCACTCGCCGCTCTGCCACCCATGCTCGACCTCGGCCTCCTCGCCATTCGCATGCCCGTTCTGGGCCACGGTGTCCTGCCCGTCCACCTGCGGGGTAAGGCCGAGCACGACGTCCAAGCGCGTCTCCTTCGCCTCGCTCGTCGCGAGCGTGTAGTCCAGGCCCGGGCGGAACCGCCGCGCCTCCGCCGTGTAGCGCAGCGGGAGCAGGTTCGACACGCACGCGAGCCACGCGCGGAACGCCGGGCTCGGGAACAGCTCGTCCTGCAGGCTCCGGATCGCCTCGTCCGGGTCCGTGTGCGCCCAGCGCGGGCTCACCGCCATCTTCGATCCGCCCTCGTGTGCTTTGAGCGTGCAGTACCGCCACTTGTGCGGTGGGCCACGGAGCTGCCACGAGCCTTCTACGCCGGCGGTGTGGGGAGGGATGCGGGTGGAGCGGTTCGGACCAAGGCCTTCGGCCTCGTCCTTTTCTTTCAGGCCTGATCGCAGCTTGTCGGCTAGCGGGGCGCAGAGGAAGGAGTGCAGTTCTAGACTTGACTCGTCGACAAAGCGAGACGCGAGAGCCTTCATCGTACGTGCTTGAAGATATACGGGGTTAAGGAACTCGGAAAGGAACGAGACGTGATCCTCCGATAGTGTGTCGGTCGGGAGAGGAGGCTCAATGTTTTCGGGGTAAGCTTTAAAGTCTGTTTGGGTAGAGGCCTGCGAGCGATCTTAGCAGCGTTCTCTGCGGCTTACCCGATCCGTCGACTTACAAGTTGCTCCCGTGAGCTTTTCAGCTCCGGTTGGGGCTCTGGTTGGTAGCCCTCTTCTCCCGGCTGGGCAGCATGGAACCAGCCGCTTATGCTCAGCCTCTGGCGGCCGTCCTCAGATTCGCCAACGACGACCTCCTCCACAGAGTGGAAACTGTGTCCAGGCTGGACCTCAAAGAAGACAAACTGGTTCCATACGGGCGGTATGCTCTTGGACGGCACAGGCTCGGGCTCGGGGACACCCTCCGGGCCCGGCTTCACAGGGTACAGCTCAAGCGCACCGCCCCACTCGCGCTGCCAGCCCTGGTAATGGGGGAGCGGCATGTACAAGATGTACGAGACGCGGCGGGTGCCGATGACGTCGTCGTGGTTGAGCAGATGGCAGCCCTTGCGGTAGCTGACGATGGACATGTCCTGCTTCGTGCCCGACAGCGGGCCGCACCCCGTCACGGCGCGGAGGAAGTTGCGGAACATGGGCGAGTAGAGCGCATCGCGGAGCGTGAGCAGAGACGGGAGCAGGGCGATCTGCTGCTCGTCGAGGTAGTTGAGCGACGCGAGGTCGCCAGTTTGGTACACCTGTGTCAGTTGAGAGAGGAATGACGTTCAGCCTCGGTCAGGTACAGCACAAGGAGATAACGATTCGCGCACGCGCGCGTGGGTGCATGGCATCGGCAAAGCACATTTGAGGCGGCGGGGCGCGCTTCCGCGGCACGGTAGGGCCAAGAGAAATAAACGGACCTTGTAAATGTCTGTCTCCTTTTCGGAGAAGCTCAGCTCTGCTAGCGCCTCATCTTTCACGCGCTGGAGGAGATCGTCCTGGAAGAGCTTGTCGACGACGACGTGCTTGAACGGCGCGCTCCCGTCGTACTCGGAGTGCAGCCGGTGGATATTGGACGGGCTGAAGAGGTCCGGGGCGTAGTGGGGCGTCGGGTCCGTGGTCGCGCTCGATGTGGCGGGGGTGTCTGAGAGGTGGCTCGACTTGAGCCTTTTAAGCAGGGAGGGTTCGGAGTCTTGCTGGGGCGAGGGGGAGCGGTCGTGTGTCCTGTGTGTCATGGCCGTAGTCGTGGTCTCTGTCCAGCCTGGGCGAGAAGACGGGGAGGTTCGTCGGGGCAGCCAGGAAAGGGAGGGGGCCGGGGGGTATATGTGGTGGTGAGGAGGAGGATGATGGAGAACGAAAGCCTCGGCCAGACCAGACTGCGAAATCTTGCCTCGGAGCCCATGTCCTAGGCGCCCGACATGACCGCGCCCGTAAATTCTCAGCGATCCGTCTAGTCCAGACCCTCCACCCTCTCTCTTACATCTTTCCCCCACGACGCTGCACGCACGCGTGCGCTCGTCGTAGCTGATCTTGCGATAATCCTCTTTGATAACGTCTGACGAGCTGCGTCTCGCCAGAGTCGCCACACAGCCGGTGACGCTGCACAATACATATCGCGTTCCTTCTACCGTAGCCCTCGGCAAACGCCGCACTTCCGCATATGGGCATGCCCCCGTCCCAGTTCGCAGGTGTGGCCTAGTCCCTCCACAGCAGCACGCCGGCTCGCACAGAGGCACATGGAACAGAACCCCCAGGGCGAACCTTCAAACGCTTCGTAGACAGCTCGCGCGTCCGCCTGCCTACCCCCGCTAATCTCCAACAAGGACACCCTGCCCTTTCCTGAGAAAAACTGGGGTCGGAGATGAGACCGTTCGCCATCCATTTACAGACGCGCAGCTGCAGGCTGCTGCATCCGAAGTCGAACCCGCTGCCATCTCTCCATCTCTGACACGAACAGAGCGTGGTCCAGGCTGGCCCACGATCCGCCCGGCGCTCGCGCGTCTTCGCTCGCCCAGACTGCGGGGGTGCGCCTGCCCGCCGTCCGCGAGGCCGTGCGTCCCAGCTGTCCTCGCTGGCTTTCGGCACGCTCTGTCCCCGAGACGATCTTCCCTCCAGAAGTCACCAGCGAGATGAGCACGACGTCATGGACGGGCTATATTCAGTTTATCGACGGCGCGAGGGCGGCCCAATTGGCCACAACGGACTGTCGGCCTCTTTACACCCACACCATCATTCCCGGTCCCCTTCCAGTCTTCTGTACACTAATGGCGATCGGCAGAGGGGCTGGACCCAGTAGACGAAGCACGTGTAGCGCTCGCAGGGAAGCATGCGCGATGGGGAGAAGAAGCTATACATACAGCAGGCGCATGTAACCAGGACAACTTCACGTCCATCTACAGGGCCAGGGGGAGGGAAGGAGACGGTCCAAGATATGTAGCCAAACCATGTCCGAGGGAAAGGAGCCCGAAGAAGAACGAGTGAGGGGGATCGCAAGGAGCCGCAAGGGCCGATCGGAGAGCGGAGGGCCAAGGAATCAAGGGCGATGATGATGTTGGGAACGGGATGTAGGTACTGCGAGGTCGCTAGCTAGATGGGGCAACAAGTGGGTATGCACCGGGGAATCCGCGCAAACGCTGGGATTATAACCTATACGTACGTACTCGGACACGCTCAAATACACATGTGCAACAAAAAACCGATATACACGAACGCGCGGGCCTCCTCCGGGTCGGCCGCGCGGTGGAGGTGATGGACGGCGGCTACGATGGTCCTGGACATCGGCAGGCACCCTCCTCGCCGTGCGCGTGCCTACGCCTACGCCCCTCACAAGCAGGGACTGCCGGCCAGGCCTCGCCGACGCCAGTCAGGGACCTCCCTTCATCCCGAGAACGGTGCCTTCTCGTCGTTCGCCGACGGTGGCGCCGGTCGCGAGACACTTGTCCGGCCAGACGAGGGATATTTGTGCGAGTGCGAGTGCGAATGCGTCCGCGCGTGGGAGTGCGAATGTGAGTGCGAATGCCGGTGTGCCCGTGGAGATCCGGCGACGTTGGCGGGGGTCGTCGCTATCCACGCCTCCATGGCGTGCATCTTGCGGGCGTCTTCCTCCGACATGCCTCCAAGGGGCACCGTCGCGTACACGGTGACGTCGTTTCCGGGACTAGCAGCGAAGTGGTGCGAGCGATTACCCGTCGTCGGGGGACATGAAGGCGAGGTGGGAGTTGGGACGAGATAGATGCGTTGCAGAGGCACATCGGTCTTGATGGGCCGCAGGCCGAGGAGTGTCGCTCTGGCGCCAGCGATGAGCTCGCGGGAGATGTACCTGTAGTATTGCGACAGAGCGATGACGATGTGAAGCTAAGCAACGGGCCGCCATAATTACGTCCGCAGCAAAACGAGGGAAAAGGCGCAGCGAGGGAAAAGAGACGCAATCAGCCATCCACATCACATACGTACAGCCCAGGCTCGGACCGAGCGGAGGGAAAGGGACAACTCACTCGTACGACGATGAGGATGAACATCACGCCGAGCACGGCGACGACGGCACGTTCGAACCACTGTTCGCAGTTCTCGAGCGAGAGACCCATCTCGCCCATGTCCCGCATCAACTCCGGGTGGCGGGACAGCTCTTCGCAGACCGTCGACCGCACGGACGGCGAGCTGAACGTCGTGTAGCTCACGCCCAGTGTTGCGAGCGTGACAAAGACGAAGTCGGCGATGGAATAGTCGCGGTAGATGCGTACGAACAGTCGTATGTGCTGCGGACCGACGAATGGACAGGACAGCGCGACATGAAAGGAAGGGGGGATCCGCAGTCAGCTTCCTCCCTGCGCCCAGTGCATGATGGTGCAACGGCATAACATACCTTAGCTATCCCAATGAAGCCAATGAAACATGACGCTGCCGCGGCGGCGAAGTAGGCGAACAGCAGACCCCAGACGAGGCGGACGCTGTCGACCGCCCAGACGTCGATTGAGCTCTCCCACTCGGACTCGCTTTCCCAACCGAGCGAGCGTGAGAGGGCGAGGAGGCGGAGAGCAAATGCGAGGTTGCAGACCGCGCCAGCAAAGGAGCCGGCAAGAGAGAGAGACCTAGAGAGTGACATGTATATGTGTGAGCAGAGAAGTTGAGGCCGAGCCGAGGGGCCTGAGAGGCGAAAAGAGGAGACAAGGGGTCGAGGCCAGGAGAAAGATAGATGAAGTTGAGCGGTACGAGATAGATAAAGGGAACCAGCTGAGTTGTAGAGGGGAGGACTGGGGGAAAAGGAGCGAGGAGTCGTCTGGGTGAGACAGGCAGGGAGGGATATGGAATCTGGATGGGAGGAGCGGTAACAACAACAGTCGCGAGATGGGCTCAGAACACGGAGAGAGCGCCCAGGAGGCGCGCGCCTAGGCCAAGCGCAGACGAGCGATGGGTTGCGGACGAGCCGAGCGCGCACTCACCTGATGGGATAGCGCGGCATGACGTTTGCTCTCGTACGTGAACCTGCGCAGCTGCTCTGTCTACGGCCCTCTTCGGTACTCGTGCGCTCCGGCGCAGTCCAGGGTCTCCGAGTCAAGGAAGTAGAGGAGGGGAGGAGGGCGGCGCCGACAGAGGAGGTGAGAGGAGGAGGCAAGGGGCGGCGCGGGAGGGAGAGGGCGGAAGATTGGTGAGACGGACGAGGTAGGAGAAAAGGGGCCGCGGTCGCGCACTCTCGGTCCTCGGATGCACACTCGGCGGCAAAATCGGACGATGGAGGGTCACGCAGCAAAAAAGAGCAGCATGTATGTGTAAGACCGAGTTCTTATGTGTGCTACAGTATATTCTAGGACCCGTGTCGCGCGGGCTCGAGCTAACAATCGGGATGAATGGTTCGCTGCCCACGGCCCAGGTGCGTCTCATCAGATTCGGTGTTCCTGCGATACCTGCTCACAAATCCACCTATACCTCCGACGCGGATTGCACCAATGACAACCCGCTGACCACCGTCCCTGATCTGTCCGTCGGCCTCAGTCGGGTTTTCTCGCGGGACCATGGCGGAAAGCGTTCCTACGATGTGCCTGCGTCTCCCACAGAACGCTCTCTCAACACTCCCATCTTTCATGAAGTGCTCAAGAAGCGTTCTGCATTCATACATATAGGACGGCACACTCGGCATCCGGGATCTGCGGCACAGACGGCAGCAGCCATCTTGCAACCGTCTACACTGACCTCTCGCTCCGCAGAGCCGTGCGGTACTGTCCGAGTCGTTCTACATACCCGCTGCGTATTTCGATGGTGTCGCTTAGTGGCCGTACCGTGCGGAGGTATGAGCCAGCATCTGCCACAGTTTGCCTGCACGATCCGCTTACACACGGCGCCCACGTAAAAGCCGCCGGTGAAATCTAAGTGGCTTCTGGTACGCATAGACAAGTGGATCACAGTCAGAACCTACAGTCATTTGCAGATGTCAACACCAACCTGTCAAGGATCCGGACGAGAATCTATCTGCCACCATCACGCAGCCACTCCGTCACAAGGCATCGCTGTGCAGGAAAGCCCCGCGAGTACCTTTGGCAGCGTCTCCGAGACATGCGCGCCCATCATCTGTATGTCAAGTTGGTTGCAGCGACGGGCCTGTTCCTTGTCCATTATGCTTGTTAACTATGACAGCCCAAGGGGACGATCATACGCCATGTCAGCTGTCGCGTCGAGGAACTGCATGTGTACAGTACATGCTATATGATACAGGTATGCACACGTTGACTTATGTTGGGCGTGTGTTGGTACCCGTGCCTTGAGCACGCTCCCTTTCCTCTTGCTCCAGGATATCTCTCCATGAGTGGTCAGGCGCCTACCCGCAAAGCAAGAGTGAGTGATCAGTCCGATTCTGGTAATGCTGACCTTTACTCACAATACGGTGGATACGATGGTCTTCCTCCGCATCATACTTCTTGGCGCGCTGACTGTGCGTCAAGACACCTGCAGCAATGATGATGCCGATGGTGAGCCCTTGCGCCCACATACGAGCCTGGACAATCTGTTCGTCGTGATGAGCGGGTTTAGTTTACGATCCTCCCAACAACGAGTCAGAGCAAACCTTTTGAGGCGTAGATTGATACCTAAGAAGCCGGCGTCAGTCAGTTGGTAGGCATCTCATTGAAGCATTGCACATACGGATCGCGCATAATGTAAGTGAAAGATCCAACAAGAGCTGTCGCCCAGCTGGTCAAGATGATGCCGTACTCATGCCGCTTGGCGAAGTCGCTGATCTTCTGGCCAGTGGTCATGGTCTCCCATTTCGCCTTTTGACGCGCCTGGACTGCATCTAGCTCAGCCTTGCCTGCACCAGTCCTGTAGGGCGCGCGCTGGTCAGCCTCCATCAACGATGAACACGGTCGCTAGTGATACATACCAACGTTCCTCCTCAAACCGCTGCCCTGCGTGCTCGGCGGAGATGGCGAAGGACGGGACGGCGACAAGGATTACGCCAAGGGCCTTGAGTGAAGGTGGGAGGGCGCGGTAGTATGGCCACTTGCGGTGGAGGGCGTAGGACACGGGCAGGGCGAACGCGAGCCCACCTGCGAAGCCCTTGAGGCCACCCACGATGGTGGCATGCTGCTGAGCGTCGAGCTCTTCTTTGGTAACGAGCTACGCGTGCAAGTCAATGTCTGGGCCGCGAATGCTCTCAAGCAGTGAGCGTAGCGGTGCGCACCTTCATGGGGGAATGTGGTGGTGGTTGGAGATAGAGGACGTCGACGGGTTGAAAGCGGTCATGGTGAGGCCAGGAGCGGTAAATATAGCGCTAGAGTCGAAGGGAGAGGAATCGGGTATGGACTGAATGCAGACCGCTGCAGCACGCACGGGCTCAGTCGGATAGCCAGGGAAGATCATAATGACGTCACGCGACCTGCTTTCCTACTTGCCGTTTGCGGATACCTCGTCCACGGCCCGTCTCTCCCGATGCTAACTCCTCCGAATCCTTGCGAGCTTTTGCGACTCTTGCGATCCTGCGGCGAGGACAATCGTCGGGCAGACTCGGACGCTGCCTTGCTCGACCCGTTTCATGCACTGTTTGAACTAATATTCCTCCGCTGGCTCTTCGGATGCCCTCGGGCTCCAGCTCATACTCAACGTTCAACCACGATGACGACAAGCATGATGCTACAGGCAACGCGAACGGGAACCGGGATATTTCTCGCGAGCTCTTGAAGAGTACCTCAGCTAACGTTTGTTTGTGCAAAATCCTCTAGTTTGGATTTATGTATAAACTGGCAGGGTAGAAGTCCTTGATGTGACGTTACAACACTGGTACTCGACGCCCCACATTGACTGTGCGCTGACGGCCCTTGCTGAGTAGTCCTACACATTGCTGGACCACAACCATAGGAAGCCTTGCAGCTTTGCTTGCAATGATGGCGATGAAGTTTCATGGAGTGTATGCGCCGAGTGGCACAACACTAACGGACTTGCTTGCGAATGATACGACCAGTCTTCACAGAACTCTCTTCGAACCTTGTCTCTCTTGCGCTCATCAGGGCTCTTCGGCTCGTCATGTCACCCCGTTGCGTTGTTCTTGCGCTTTGTCTTGCTGACCATGGTTACTTTGCGTGCTGCAGACGAGGCGCTACCTATGGCTGCCTACGCGGGCCGGCTACAATGTGGCTAAGGACAAAGCCTCTCCTTGCCCCTTCAAATACCAGACCCACTGCTCCTCTGCTTTCGACCACACCCCGCGATCCACACGCACCACTCAGCCACACCTGTGCCGCTGCTCTATACCCCGCCTTGCTCATACCCAAGCCCCTTTCGAAGTCGAGAACTCCACCCCGTAGAACGAGATGGACGCCCGCTCGTACAAAGACATCCGCACCAAGTCCGGGAACACCTACCACACCTTCGTGGTCCCGCCCAAGGACGCGTCCAAAGCCACGCTCCTGCTCGTGCACGGCTTCCCGTCCACCGCGCACGACTGGCGCAACCAAGTCGCGTTCTTCCTAAAAGCCGGCTACGGCATCGTCGCCCCCGACCTGCTCGGGCACGGCGGATCCTCGAAGCCGCCCGGCCTTCAAAGCTACGCACCTAGCAAGCTCTGCGCCGACCTGGTGGACATCCTTGATCAGGTGAAAGCGGTGCGCGCGGTGGCCATTGGCCATGACTGGTACGTGGCTTTAGCCACAGGCTTAGGTCCTGTATTAACCACATTGTGGTTGAACGTACGTAGGGGCTCCATTGTTACGTCGCGCCTAGCATCCTACTATCCACAGCGGTTCGCCGCGTTTGCCTTCCTGGCCGGAGGCTACTATCCGCTCCTCGCGGGCTTCGACGTTGCCGCCGCCCTCGCCTTCAACAAGCAGAACTTCCAGTCCGAGCTGTTCGGCTACTGGGTGTACGTCCAACCACATATCACGTATGAGAGATGTATCTCTGACAGGGACATATCGACAGCTTCCTCGCTGAGGATGGTGCGAAGAACGTGGTTGATGCCCATGTGAGTTCAGGTTACACACCCGAGTCGAAATCTAATGATTGACTTACCACTGTGATCGTTATAGCTCGAGTCCATGCTCAGTATCTGGTATACCTCTGACCCGACGTTATGGAAGACCGTGCTCTCTCCTACAGGCGCCCTCAAAGCCTGGCTGCAAGCCGACAAGAAGGCACCCCTCGCCTCTTTCATCACTCCAGAGGTGGGCCCGGGCTTCACGACATCCGGCACAGCTTAACTGATATTGAGATATTATCTACTGCAGGAGAAGACACGCATGCTCAACGAATGGCGCAAGACTGGCCTCGGTACTGCACTCAACTGGTACAAGGTCATGGCCTCAGGACTCATGTCCAAGGACGACGAAGGTATGCTCCATGTTTGTTGCGTTGCCGCTATGGCCCTGGGTTTATTATAGTACTTCCCGGGTGCACAGCCGTGAACAAGGAGAAGCTCTCCCTCGCGCACCCCGTGTACTTCGCCGCGTGCAAGCGCGACTACGTCTGCCTCGCGGAGCCGTCGGCGAAGATCGTGCAGAACTTCTGCCCGAAGGCGACCGTGGAGATGTTCGACACCGGGCACTGGGTGCAGCTCGAGGCCCCGGACAAGCTGAACAAGTCCCTCCTAGCATGGCTCGAGAAGGCAGTCGGCAAGTGATTCGTCGTACGTTACGTCCTCGTGCGTCATGCGCAATGTCCTGCTGTCCTGTTGTATGATGTGAGGATTATGCGCCTTTGACAAGTGTTGTATGTAATTGGATCAGTGCTATGTACGATGTATGTATGTTCTATGCATGCTGCGGTTGCGTTCATTCTGACGCGAGGATGGAAGTTGAATAATAAGGAGTGTGGCAGGTGGTGATATCGATGGTATGTAAGGAACGCTGTTATGAGTACATGATTGCTACAAGTGCTAAGTATCCCTAAAATATAATATGAGCTCCGAGTCTACGCTACCGCGTATACTAGCCAAACCAATCGTCTGTCCAGGAAGTGCGCCTCATGCAACACGAAGACCGCCTCTCTGATAACCTATCCCGAAGAATGTCCCGCTCCTCGATGCGCGCCCCGCCGCTCGGCCTCCAGCACGACCTTCGGCCCGCGCTTCGCCATCGCCCAGAGGAACAGCATGACGACGACGACGAACTGAAGCCACAGCCATGCCTCGAGCACGAAGCCGACGATACCCTCGCGTTTGATCGAGTCCGCGACCGCCGCGGCCTCCCCCTGCGATAGCCGGCGAAGCTCTACGGACTTCTCGGCATCCACAGGCGACTCCTCGTCGTCAGGTCGGTTGGCAGCTGCAGAGGATAGCGAGAAGCCTAAACTGGCGAGGCTCGCGCGGTTGCGCACGCGCTTGACCTGTAGCACCGCGTCGTCGAACGTCTCGTCGAGGATCGCGCTCGGGTCCTGGCTTTGTGCGGCGCGGCCCTTCCCCTTCGTGCTAGACCGCCTGCCGAGGGTGGACGTCGACTGCCGCTTGCGCAGGACGTCGTCCCGCAGCGAGCCTTGCTGAAAGCGGCCCTCGACCCACCGGTTGGTGCGTGCGCGTACAGTCTGCGAAAGACGGTGTTGTCGTGCGGCTGCAGGGGAGCGCAACCTGTCTGGGGTTGGGGTAGGAGGCTCGATGTTGAGCTGGAGCGCCGGGATGCGGGGTGGCGTAGAAGGGCCTGCAGCCCGTTCCTCTGCTTGGTAGTCCTCATTCAAGAAAGAGATGAGAGGGGGAGGAGGGTGGGTCTCTGCCGGGGACCCAGGTGCTGACTGAGAGGTGTTGAGGCCTGCGAGATCGTACAGGCTGCTTGCCCGGAGATGGTGATTAAACCCGCGCTCAGGCCACTCGTCGCCAAACTCGCTGCCAAGTTCGCTTCCCAACGTACGGCCAGTGTGTGGGCCCTCGACCGGGGTCTGGAGAGTGCTGAGAGTCGGGGAAGGGGGTGCAAGGCCGTCTGTGGCTGCGATAGACCATATGGACGTGTCCGCCTCTTCAGCACGCTTCGCACTGGCACGGAAGTTTGGTGAGACCTTGAGGGAGGGCGGATACTCGCCCCACGATGGTACGGGCTCCTCAGGGCCTGTGTCGACTGCTTCTGGCTGAGGGTCGAAGAGGCCGACTACCGACTTCCGAGTCTTGTGTCCAGAGCCGCCTCTGTGATCGCCTGGGTCATCTCGAATGGTGCTCTGCATGTCTTTGGAAATGCCGTCAGCGAACCCATCCTCGTCGTCCTGTGCCATGAGCTTGCTCATGTCGCCGATCAGTGTACGGCGAAGGCTGCTGAACCGAATGGTGCCGCCTGAAGGGACCCTCCGAGCGTGGGGTGACTGCTCCTCTTCTTCTGGGTCTTCGATGTCGATATCCGCGACGTCAAGACAGTCGTAAACTCGCCGGATACTGTCTACGTCCCACTGGGCGGCACGCATCCGATCCTCCGTCATCTTCTGCTGCTCTTTGATCTGAGCGTTGGTTTCTTCGAGCTCGCGGATTTTTGACAAAAGCTGAGAGATGATTGCGAACTCAGTCCCGGAGCGCCCGTGAGTGGGTGGTTGTGACGCAGGGAAGAAGGGGTTATGAACAGTGGGATCCTCCTCTTCAGACGGATCGCTGTCGAGGGATGACTGCTCGAACGAGGCTTCAGACGAGTTGCCAGAGATCTCGGACTCGGCTAGAGGCAGGAAGCGGTGTTTGCGGGGCGTTGACCGAGGTAGCTCTGGTGGCGGAGCGAAATCCTTGACTTCATCGGACGCTGTCAAAGGATCCGACTTCTTCATAGCTTGGCGCCATGCCTCCCGCTCTTCCTTCAATCGTTGCGCTTGTACCGCATTGACTGCCGCCTTCGCCTGCTCCTCCAACTCAGCACCCTTCGCCTGCGTCCTGTCCAACTCTTCGCGCAAGGATTGTATCTCTTGCTCCAACTTGTGCAGTTTACGCCTGCCCGCCTGATCCGCTTTAGTCGATTCTGCTTCCAGCTTCTCTAGCTTGTCAAGAAGCTCAGCGTTCTGGTCGGCCAAGTGAGCTAGTTCCATAGGGGTAACGGAGATCCTGCGGTTATGCCGGAGACGCGCAGCGGGAGGTAGGGGTTGCAGGGAGTCGTCGGAAGTGGTAGGAAACATTACCGCGGAGAAGGAGGATGAGCCGACAAAGCTGGACGATCCTATCCGCGGAGATGTGGGGGTAGACGTTGCGGGGGAAGTGAGTCCGGTGCCCGACGGTAACCTGGCGAGAAGAGTTTCATGCTTGGTCTTGAGCGCAACGTTGTCTTCGTACAGACTCTTGCACAGAGCCGAAGTATATCCCAGTTCTGAGACACAAAGCCTGGCTTGAGCTCGGCCAGCCTAAGAGCGGGGGGAACGAGTAGTAATGCACACCTGTCTCGCGAGTTTTGATGATTCCGTCCGCTTTGAGCAGCAGTCCGGAGAGCTCTTCCCTTGACTTCTCTTCCATCCATTCCTCCATAGGGCCCATCCCATGTGCACCAGTACCGTCGGGGGACAGTGTGCTAATCAACTGTGCTGTGACAGGAATAGGGGAGTCCAGCAATACCTCAGAAAGAGGGGGAGCGTAGGGCGGTGGAGGGGCCATGCTAGAGAAGTGCATGGAGCTCGACTTCCGCGCCTTGGCTGGAGGACGTGGGCGGGGCGTTGCATTCGTCGACAACATCGTAGAATGTGTTCAAGCTGAACAGAGCATACAGACGCGATGCGGGAATTTGTTAGCCAGGTAGTAGTGGTACGTTTCCGCGCACAGGGGTGATCTCAGGTAGAATGGAGACACGACACGTAGAACGCGTCACAGAACTCGAGGAATTTGACGATGGGTCAAGCGTGCAGCGCCGGCCTGCGTGTCGTGTGAGGTTCGTCGTGCTCTACGGCGAGAGGATGTCGAGATTTGTGCACGGTCATCAACGCAAAACGTTGGGTTTGGGGAACAACGTCGGATCGAGACATGCGGTCAGCCACCCACTCTACTTTCACGTGCGCGTGTCTCAGGACGGATCATGATGAAGTACTAGTACTGCTCAACGCCGCGTCGGTAGCGCACGCTGCATCATATACGGTATTCAGACTGGGAATGGACGACGATTCAATGCATATTGGGTTTACAACATGACATAACTATCATGAAACATATATTGGGAAATACTGGGACAGAACCGACCCCGAAGGACAGGCACAGCTAGTCATGCGCCCTAGCAAACAGTCAGTTCAACGAGGTGTTTCAGCGTGAGCGTGCATGCCGCAGTTATGTCCACGTACAGCTGGGGGGCTGAGCTCATAGCGTGCTATGGTTTCTCTTTCTGCGTCTGTCATCGGAGGAGTCTCACTCGTATCCTCGTTGGACTTTGTAGCATGCGACTCAGGCCTCAGCGGTGAGGCCAAGTCGTCCACATCAAGTTCGCCACCCCAACCTACACTCAACGGCATGCCAGACGTCTCAAATGCAATCGGCGTGCTTCTGTGGAAGTCACTGAGACTGAGGCCCGACGAACGGGCAGCGGCCGCCCGGAGATTGAGTAGGACACGGGAGGTCAAAGAGCTGTGAACGACCTGATGGAATCTGGGCCCGTCATAGGTCAGTCAGCAGATAGCGGTGTACCTCGCGCATATGGCCTGGCGTACAATTGCAACAAGGAAGATGCCTCCTTCTAGAGTATCATGTTCAACGGGCGGCATGATAGAACAGCTGAGAAAGTGGACCGCACCGGCGCCAGAGTCATGCAGAGTAAGTTGGCGACAGAAACCAACAGGATGATGGCGTAGAAGAGAGTTCCTGTAGCAAGGTTGAGACTTAGATTCTCAATATATGAACTAGAGCACGCACCATCTCGATACATAGTATGTAATAAAAGCGGTAAGGTTTGACTCGTAATCATGGCTGAATCATTGGTGAGTTTGCAAAACGCCAGAGTAAACGATGAGCTCGGATACCTCTCGTCATGTATCGCTTTAGTAAGGTCAGGGCAACGATAGCTCATTGGAGGCGACGGCGCCCCAGAGCGTCAGAACGAGGGCAAGTGTCGAATATGATGCAAGACATACCAGTTTCCGACAGAATGATGCACCCGAAGACCCATACGCTTCTACCGTCAGAGATACTCGCGATGCACCCCGTCTCTTTCAATAGTCCGATTGCAGGGTCTAAGAGGCGATGAATCATTCACTATGAGACACTCAGCACATTCTATGTGAGCGGATCATAGCGCACATCGCATGCCTTCCAGATATTGTCGGGCGAGGACAAGACATGGGACCTAGGAAGAGGTTGGTGAAACGGTCGTCTATGCAAGGCACGATGCTGAGGATGACCCACAACGATTGCTATGGCTAGAGCGATCAAAACGCCCAGCACTACCCTACTGAACTCCCAGAGAGCGTATGTTCGAACAAAGAGAATACCTGCTAAGGGTAAACCCCAGCCGCGGACGAAAGATTGATGAGATGCTTACCTTCTGATGTGAAGGAGCCTATGATATAGAGTACTGTCGACGTGCTCAGTATGTTGTAGTATCGCCCAGCACTATTTGATGCACGGACCTGTCGTGGTAGTCCACCAGCCTTCACATTCCTGTCATAGATCCATGCGTCCATGAGGTCAATACATGTTGAGAATCATTTCATAAATCACCTTCCGAGATCGAGGCTCTAAAACTAAGCCATACATCATATTAGAGGGTCCACGTGGCATAAGAGAACGCCATACTCACAAATAACGCTCAGAGCAATCTCAATGAGTGGTAAGTAGCGGTTCACGAAGTATATAGCTTTCATGACCGTGAATCTAGATGGCCACATCACGCTGACCTATAGTGCGTAGATGTCAACGTCTTTGGATAAGCGAGTTGATCCGTAACTTCTGACCTCGTCACTGAACGTTTCCGTCACATCCAGAATCTGTTTGGTATCAGGACTCGGAGCCATTGCGAGAAGGAAGAAAAAGGCGCAGTGTTGAGTACTTACGACAAACGTCAGGGCACTAACTATTGCGATAGGATTCACGGAAAGGATATTAGCAAATGTCAGACCGGGATGGGGGACGACGCGAACCGTTGGCGTACTGCAACATCGTTCCGTAAGTAGATATGCACTACGGCCGCTGGGACTACGCTGTGTAGCTCACTTTGATCAACAGGATTAAGCCGGGATGGGACAATGCACCTTCGAGGAGAAAGGACAGGTCCGACATAGGTATCGCGATATGCTGGAGAGATAGACGGGCGTCGCTTGCGGTCATCTATTGACGCATCCATCGCCTTCGACCTCCCAGCGGTGGGCGCTGGCCAGGGATCTGCACTATCCCCCATCCTCACCAACATATACATATCCCCTGCCCTACACATCCTATCCCCTGTCTCCACGTCGCCAGAGCAGGCCTACATCAAGTTCTACGTGGACGATGGCCTGTGGACCGCAACAACAGCATCTATCCAGGCAAACTGCGACATCCTGGCTGCAAAGCAACAGGAGACAACATCCGTGCTGAGACGGCTCGGCCTCGTGATTGAGCACGAGAAGAGCGAGCTTATGCACTTCGCATGCACGCGTCTTGCACGCGTACAAGACACAAACATGGCTCTTGTTCTCAGCCCAGATGAGATCATCCGTCCGAGAGCGGTGTGGCGCTATCTTGGCTTCCGCCTGGACCCCAAGCTAACCTTCCGGGCTCACGTTGCATACTTTGCCGAACGCGCAACAACCACAATCAACGCCATGCTCATGCTTGGGAACTCGGCGCGGGGCCTGTCCCCCATCCAACGCCGAACCCTATACATATCATGCATCCTCCCCCTTCTCACGTATGGCGCCCCTGTCTGGTACAAGCCGAAGGGCACCAAGGGACTCATCAAGCCTCTCACTGCAGCCCAGCACCGGGCGCTGCGTTGGATCACAGGCGCATTCCGCACGACACCTGTGGGTGCCCTGCACTCCCTTGCAGGCATTATGCCTATCGCAACCCACTGCGAGAAGCTTCAGGACCGCTTTCTCCTTAGGTTGCACACCCTCCCAGCAAACCACCCCCTCCGCGCCTTTTTCCCCACAGTGTTTGAACGAGGTAGCGGTAGCGGTGTGCCCGCCACGCGCTTCCCTCTACATCGTGTAAAACCGACCGAGGACATCCCGCTAACACTGGCGCTTGACCCGCGTGGTCGGCCCCTTATCACGGAACGCTTCGACCCACTGGACGAAGAATGCCAGCCAGGCCTGCGGATACGCGACATCTACGCCCACCGCATCACACAGTCTTTATCCCACCCCAAGAAGAGCGATGAGGAGCAGCTGACCAAGTGGATTGACTCCGATCTGCGACCGCGCATCAACGCAGCTCACGCGGACAGCAACGCGCTGGTCATCTTCACAGATGGAAGCGCATTCCTGCAGCCCTGCGCACGACTCAACTACCATATCGGGTCGGCCGCTGGTTTCCGCGCCTACCAGCGGGGCCGCCTGCTACACGCCCGGGCCGTGTTTACCGGAAAGGCGCACTCATACGATTGTGAGCTTGTCGCTCTTTCCATGGCGGCTGCCTTCGCCTACCTGAAGAACTATAAACACGTCCACATATTCTCCGACAGCGAGAGCGCCCTCAAGAGCGTACTCAACACGGACGGAGGCCGAATGGCATGCATCAATACATGCCGAATCCTCCGCGACTGGTTCGAACGCCACCCGGACAACCACCTCTTCCTCCACTACTGCCCAGGCCACGCTGGCGTCACTGAAAACGAAGCCGTGGACGCTGATGTCAAATCAGCAGCCTTAGTGCCAGATGATGCGCCAGGACCGACTCCCACCTTCCACTCGTACGTCAAGAGCGCCATCACAGAGGACGCCCTCGCGGCCTGGCGTAAGCGCGCAGATGCAGAAGGACCGAGGTACTGGGGCAGGCACACACTCAAGCACCCAGCCTTCCGATCCCTGCGGCACACCGGCAACTTCCCACTCAAACGGCTCGGCAACCGGCCGCAGTTCGTGGCTAGGTTTGTCCGCTGCGTTACGAACCACGCACCGACTGGCGCGTACCGCCTCCGGTTCCGGGGGCGGCTCCAAGAGCCTTATCTCTGCACCCTCCATGACGGTCCAGCGGCTGTTCACTCCCGGGAACATGTA